>CM042322.1:36203846-36636346 GCA_023566125.1 Zingel zingel | reverse complement strand
AAAGTAACCAAGGTGCCTTGAGGAGATTGGGTCATTCCTTTAGCACTTAACAGCATTCTATAAATCATTTGTACAATAGGTTTAGTTGTAGATCAGAGGGTCTATATTATATCCATTTAGTGTACCTCTAAATGTGTCTGTTTTTTTTTTTTTTACATACACAGTAGGTGTCATTGTTTTTCATTCTCTTTTCACATGTGGTTTACCTATAAATAAAGTAGGACAATTTTACTGTTCACTTTGGTTTGCCGATTGTCAAACCTAGTCAAATCTGTATTACAAACCACTGGCTCATGCTGTTTCTATTCTTTCTCCATATTGTTTATTCCAGCTTGAAATTCTTTGTGTGACTGCTGCCACACTTTTGTGCGCTGACCTGATGATGCTTCATGCTCTCCTTTCTCCGTGCTGCTTTGATCGTGACAGCCTTCAGCTCTACAGGTGCAACTTGTATCAGAGCTGATCCGGCCCTGACTGGCATCTCTTCTATTCTACTTTGACCTCAGACTTTGTTGTCTCACTCACGATGACCACAATGGTCACAGCCATTTGGTTTTAATCTTTCCATGTCTTCATAGAGGCTTTTAGATGCGTTATCGACAGCAGACAGCCTCAGACATTCGTTGGAGTGAATCCAGTTTTACAGAGGACAGGAGAAGAATGGGGAAAAAAATTGTCCAGATGTGCAAAGCTAATACAGACTGATTTATACAGACTCATGTTTGTTATTGCTGTCAAAGGTGACTCTACCAAATATTTACTTGGGTGAATAAAGAATGACTCTTTAATATGAAATATAGCCTGCTTAATAATAAAGAGTAATTTGTTTATTTAATTGTGTAACAAAGTGTAATTAATCCACTGTAAAAAACAAGGGTCTAGGTTTGGATTCAGATGTTTGGGGGTGACACTGGAAGTCAGGATGTTGAGCAAAAAAACAAAAAAACAATGTGATTGCTATCTCCTGTTATTAAATATTTATATCAATCTAGCAAATTGCATGTTATAATGGAATTGTTTTTTGGGGCTTTTCAAATTATTAGTAGTCTGATAAAAAATACTAAAACACTAACGCTATAGTTATACTTTATCACTAACAAATATTGTATCCTTTATGCCTCATCTGTGATTGATGTTCAACAGCAGTGTTACCTTCCCACTGTCTGGCATTAATACTAATAATAGTTTATTCTTTGGTTTAACCGAAGGAAAAACAATGGTGGAGATGACTTTTCTATGCACCTTTCTCTGAATACTCTTGCCAGAAACTCTGAAAGCTTTAGCTCCATGTGTGTTGGATGGAAACTGTACTCTGCTGGTATTCGTCCTACCCTGAAGCAATTAGTGTGTATTATAGGCAAGCCAGAAGAATTCCTGCCAGTTCTGACCTGCTAGCACACAACATGTAGAAGCTGGGAGATGCTGCTAATTCTCTTGGCAATGGACTCATTTGTTTATGGTAATGATTAGAATGACTCAAAATTAATGAGGTTATGACTTATTGATGGGCGGCGTGGTGGCTCAGTTGCCTCACATCAAGAGGGTCGTATGTGTCTAACCTGATTATGGCCTTTTTATGTGGAGTTTGTTTTTTCTGTGTTCACATGTGTTTCCTGCCACATGTGGTTCAGGTGGGTTGACACTACAAATAGCTCATAGGAAAGATTTGTTATGAATATGTTAATCCATGTGTTTGTACTGCAATTTGCCCAATGTACGCTGGAATAGGCCAAAGCCCTTTCCTCTATATGACCCTCTAAAGGAAGAACCAAATTCAGAGAATAGATGGACTGCAGATATGTTGATGATGAAAATCAGGCTTGTCTTTAAACATTGCAGACTTACTGAAAATGTAGGTGTATGGACTTCTTATGTATGCTGTTTTTTACATCTTTATTGTACCTCCAGGTGGCCATTTCCTTCGATTGTATACTGATTGTACCTTTAATGTATATAAATGTTAGTAATAAACAGGGCTTTATTCTCAGTTTAGATCTGTGGAGAAACAAAGAAATTGGTAATTTTTCATCTGTAACTCTATTGTTTTATGCATCTAAATATACTGACAATTTACAACCTAAAGCTGTCTAAAAGCTGCATGATTTGATTTTTGGCCACTAGATGACCAAATAAATCCTAAATTCTCTCTCACGAGACACTGGTCTTATGTAAGAATTTTGTTTAATTTGGTTGGTTTTGGGTAATTATTTAAAAAGTTTACTTTTACAGTGTTTGACCCAAACCACGATCATTAACCTTAACCAAAGTGTTGATTAAACCTAAACACATGTTGGACAAAGGATGCAGGTCAAAGTCCTTCATTTTGCGCATAAGATAGAAGCACTTCTCTAACAACCTTGCTGACATCTGAGTTTGCAAATACATTTCCATACTGCCCAGCAATCAAAGATCCTGAATTACAAGATGCCTTTTCAACCCAGTCTCACGGCAGTTCGTGAAATTGTTCATTATTTAATCTATTGATTCGTGTACATGGACACATTTATCTCATTTATTTTGTGGTGGTCAGCACGTATTTTAAACTAATGTATTTCAATGGGAAGCATCTTTCGTGATCACAGCACGACTACGGTAGCGAGTAGTAGGAAATACTGAAACTCCGCACAGGGAGGTTAGTTGGGGTGGTGGATGGGTCAAACAACACAGGACTTTCACCCCGGAGACCGGGGATCGTGTCCCGCGTGTGACGTTAACGTTCCCCATTGTTCTTTTCCTAAACTCAACCGTCCCGTTATTGTCCCCCGTCCCCCAGAGACCACGGATCGTGTCCTGGCGTTTGACGTGTCCTTTCCCCGTTCTTCTTTTCCTAAACACAACTGTCCCATTGTTGTCCCGCGTCCCCCAGAGACTGCGGATCGTGTCCCGGCGTGTGACATTAACTTTCCCCGTTCTTCTTTTCCTAAACCCAACCTCCGTATAGATGCTTCCCATTACGTGCTTCCCACCACGAAATAAACAAGATAAACGTGTCCATGTACACGAATAAATAGGTTACAAATAACGTGACCATTTCACGAACTGCCTTGAGACCGTGTTGGCCTTTTATGTGCATTTTATGGTCTTTTTTGTAACAAGTCACTTTACTATAGTAAAGTTTGGATTATGGAACATATTTGCTTAACTACAGTATTATTCTACCAATGTAATATTTTCTACACGGTACAATACGTTTTTCAGTCTCTTTCCACCATTGAAGGATTTATGTCATTCTTTCGCTTCCAACATGTTTTATACCACCTGGTATGCATAACAATGAAAAAGCATCTGGCATTCCCTGAATAACCATCATGCAAAGAGGCCTGCAATCTCTTTGCAGTGTGTACATAAGAAAAGCCAGACAAGTATTGTGATGAAAAATTCACATCAGCAACAGAGTGATACAGCCCGAGAATGAAAAAGAGGGAGAGGAAGAGCAAGAGAAGGACAGAAAAACAGACTGAGAATAGGCAGAAATACAGAGAGGTGCAAACATCTTTTGCAGAGCAGAAAAAAAGTCTTTTTGTATAAGAGGTGAGATTGAGAGCATGTTGCATTTTCTCTCTACTGCTACTGGAACTAAATTAACTTGTGTATAATGCATTGTTCCACAACATTGAATAGCTCATTTTAGCTAGGTTGTTTTAAGTTTGTCCAAGTAATGTAACGTTAAATGTTAAACCTCTCTCCTATATTCAGGAATTTAAATACTTTGTCTTGGTGATGCACAATGACACAAATGCGCGACAGAAAAACAGATTTGCTCTGGCACCTAAATGAACAGAAGTGCACGGACTTTCAAATTCTGAGTTATTAAAGTTAGAGACATACTCACATGCAGATCATATTTCAACTATTGGGAGGAAGCTTACAAATAATATTCAATATTCAACAGCAGAGGAACAAAGCCCTGCTGGCCTAGCCCCTCAGTATGTGACATTACCTGAATCACAGTGAGCACATGAGCTATTCTGAGATACAACATAATATGTTATTTATTTAATGCTTATCAGTACTAACTCTTGCCAGAGATATAACCAAATCAATTTCCAGTAAAAAATGTAATTACATTTCAAGATATGCTGGGAAAATAAGGACTGTTAGTTTCAGGGGAATTTTGCCATCCAGTTAAACAACACTAAACGGTTTCTGGTGGTAGCTTCGTATCTACAGAACAGACATGAGAGTGAAATCAATCAATCAATCAATCAATCAATCAATTTTAATGGTCACATGAAATCATATGGGGTACAATTCCAGTAAAAGGTTATCCCATCAGCCCCTCACACTTGTGCATGATTCATCATAGTCTCGCATTGCCAGACCTACCTCCACAGCGCTGCGGAGGAGGGTCCTGCTAGTCGACACAACATTCTAAAGGCTACCGCCAAACACGAACCTACTGCTAGAATACATACAAATCCATCTGATTGGTGAGAAATTAGATGAGGACGTTTTAGCCTGCAGTACATCTAAATTAATTAATGATGCGATCAGAATTAACCCGTACAGATTGGGCTGTTTCAGCCGTGTAAGCTTTATTTTCTGATAGTGCCATAAACCTGCCGGGGATGTTAGTCTCGCTTTTGCCAGACCTTCCTCCACAGCGCTGCGAAGGAGGGTCTGGCAAGTCCACACAGCATTATGGGATGGGAGAAAAACGTGCTCTGGTTTATTGGCATTTCTTTAAACCAATCACAATCGTCTTGGGCGGCGCTAAGCACCGGACTCAATGACAGTTCCTTTGCAAAATAGCCTCGGGAAGAAACTTGTTTTGGTGGAACGTGTACATTCAAAAGTTGTTTTTGTGCAAGAGAAAACTCAGATTGGACAGATAGTCTAGTTAGCTGTCTGGATTTACCCTGCAGAGATCTGAGGAGCAGTTAACCATAGTCCTCACAAATCCACCGGAGTTTAGAACGCCAACACAAAGAAAAGGGAAGGTGACGGACATCAGGCCGAAAAAAAAGGGACGTCTGGCGGCCTGATGGTTGAAGCTCTTCCTCAGCCTCTCAGTACTGGCCGGGTGTATCCGGTACCTTCTTTCCAACTTCAACAGGGCGAAAGGCCTGTTACCCGGGTGGTTTGAATCTTTAATGATTCTCCTAGCCTTTTTCTTGTTCCTTGGTCAGGTCCTGCTGCTTTCTTTGTGTTCACACGCTTTAGCTGTTTTTGTTTGTTGGCTGCCGAGCAAGTGATTATGATAAAAAAAAGATAAGAAGAAAAGAAAAGTGATAATACTGATCTTCTCATCAAATGAAAGATGGCTAATGTGTGTTTTCCCAAAATATCAAACCAAGTCTGAACCCTAAAATATAATGGTTTACCTTGTGGGGACCTGCTTTTGTGCCCCCAAATGGGTAAGTGGGTCCCCATGATGTGACTGTGTAAACACATTCTTGTCAAGTTCAAACACAATGACACACAAAGCTGAATGATTTCCAAGACCACATAATAAAGTGAAAGCAGCTTGCAACCATGACTGCTAATTCAAAGACATAAAATACCGTCAAACATAAAACATTCATCCCACAAAATGAAATGACTTCCAGTGCACAGCCATAAAATGTAGTCAAGTCAAAGAATGTGCTAAGTTTGACCCAAGCCTAAAGTCTATTAGAAAATGAAACCAAATCAAACATGATTTTCTGGTAGGATTGGGTCTTGTCAGGTTGAGTTTTGGTTGCAGAAAAAGGACTCTGGTTATACTTGAGCAACTGCAAATGTAAATGTGTGTAAATGCATGATTGTGAAGCAGGGTGTCACAGGTGAAAAAAATAACAAGCATGTTCAGTCATCCTCCCCTAGGGTACATTTATTTAAAGTTGACATCTTTTGGCAGTATTGTTAAGTTTTGAAGAGCTAAATAAAGCATCTTTGACTTTGTTTAGAATTACAAGTGATAAGGATTTAGCCAGGTGGTGAATTTGTTGTAACATCCTCATCATATTTATTTCTGGTTTGTTTCAGTATGTATTTTGTGTTCTAAACAGGAAAGAAATGTGCAGATGTTTGTATGCTGCCACTAGGTGGCGTTGTCACACACCAAGTGGTTGTGCGGTGCCTCTCTTTTTCTTTCGGACCGATCGGGGTGGGTCAGCCCTATGTTCCCACAGCCCAATGATCCCACAGCCCTATGTTCCCACATTTCTAAGATTTTTCTTAAAATTAGGCCCTATGTTCCCACAGCCCACATTTCTAGGACATTTTCAAAATTAGGTCTTGTGTTCCTACATTTCCCTTCAAGGGTTAGGGTTAGGGTGGGTTAGGGGTTAGGCGAACATAGGGCTTAATTTTGGAAAAGAAATCTTAGAAATGTGGGAAATGTGGGAGCATTGGGCCTAATTTTGAAAAAAAATCTTAGAAATGTGGGAACATAGGGCTGTAGGAATATAAGGCCTAATTTTCAGTGAAAAAAAATTGTGTGAAATAAATAGGTAAATATTGCATAACTGGTTAAAAACATGTATGTACAAAAGGTAAAAAATTATATCTGTGTTCATCTTTTAACTGGATATGTTGTAGGTGAGATTGACTTTAGATGGATGTCGATTAGGGCTGAACGATTAATTGCATTTGCAATAATATCGCGATATGTTAAAACGTGATTTCCTAATCGCAAAGGCTGTGATTTGGTCACGTGACCCGCAAGAGCGAATCAGTCTGCAGTCCGCAGAGAACAACATAGCACGCTAACGCTACGCTGTACCTTGAGCAGATTTCTGTCATTCAAACAACTCTGAGTTGTAGCTTCAAACTTTTACAGACATTTTAATAAAATGAAGGGTTTTATTCAGGCTCGAGTCCATACATGCAGTTAATGGATACAGACACGCAGAACTGAAGGCTCGGTTAGCAACGATTAGCTCTGATTAGCGGTTAACTCCAGTTAGCTCCGTTATAAAGATATGGAGCGGAGGAGACTGCCACGGGGAGGCGTAACAACCAGACGCTGATAAATGACATTTGGGGAGCTTTCACAGCAGCGTGGCTGGTTTTATTAGTACAGTTAATCCCACGACAAGACCAGCAGCAGCATGCTACTGCTAAAGCCTGGTTCACACGGGACGATTTTAAAATTGTCGGCCGATTTTCCAACCCTGAGAGACCCCACACACGGCGATAAAAAATCACGGGTCTAACAGTTCTGGTCGTACAGTGTGTGGTGCGCAGCACACAGCAAAATCAACACATCACACACAAACCGATTTGACTCCCGAGCGTTTCCCAGGTCAGACGGGAAATCTCGCAAAATCCCTCGAGATCAAACGTGACTTCAGAGTAAACAATCATGGCGGACGAAGAGGATGCTGCGGCGATAATTTGTAGTTTGTTTTTAACCAAAAAAAAAAAAGGCGATGGTCAAAGAAGTGGAGACAGCGCGAGCATGACCGGACTTTCTGGTGCGCCATTCCGCCGGCTGTTTTGATTTTGTTTCCCGGTGCTTTCCTCGCCGCCTCGTCACCTCGCTTTCTGATTGGCTACACGCCACAGGCTGCGTGCTCGTTTGTCCCCGGGGGACACC
This sequence comes from Zingel zingel, assembly GCA_023566125.1. Taxonomy (NCBI): domain Eukaryota; kingdom Metazoa; phylum Chordata; class Actinopteri; order Perciformes; family Percidae; genus Zingel; species Zingel zingel. The sequence goes on along the minus strand of CM042322.1, from coordinate 36,628,824 downwards.
ACACACAAGGACAAATCGGGCCAAAACAATCCAACATGTTGGATATCCCCGATTTGAGATCGGAGCGGTCCCGACGTCCTTCCGAGCAGACGAGAGCCGTCTTAACACACCGCACACGGCAGGAATATATAGATTATTTTACGATAATCGGAGCATCCTTAAGATTGTCGGAAGGGGTGAATCGGGGCTAAAATTGGCCTAATTATCCTGCCGTGTGAACCAGGCTTAACGTAACGTTAGCCTCTCTGTCTCTGAGTGCAATGTTGACGCTGTTATGCACGCGACACGCAACTTCATGAGGGGTGGGAGGGGCCGGAGGCAGCTCCTCTGTGTGCGCTGTAAAAAAATACACTGTTGTATATACTGTATATACTATATTTTTACTTATTTAACTGTCTAGTAAAGTTCAAAGACAGTGTTTAAAAAGTGCAATCCACATGTTTATATATGTTTATTACAGTAAATAATACTTAAATAATGTAAATACTACTAAGTGTGGTAAAGCCACATTTCTGCAATCTGCACTTTTAGTTTGTGTGATTTGTTTCTGACTTCCATATGAATGTTTACACCAGGCTTGGTCAGTGCTCAGTATTCTACTGTGACTGAAGTAGTTAAATAAAAGATGTCCTTCATATAAATTCATGCATCACCTCATTTCATCATCACATCCAGGTCTGGCCTCCAGGAAAGAACAGTTTGTTTAATCTATCTAATCTTGTGTTGTTCATACTATTCAATGATTTATTGCTTGTCTTTGTTGAATAATGCAGAAGACAAAGAGCTTAAAAAATAATTGCATATTGAATCGCAATCGCAATATTTTTTGAAAAAAATCGCAATTAGATTATTTTCAAAAATGGTTCAGCCCTAATGTCGATGGATTCATGTGTAGCGGCCGACGCCAGTGTTTCCATGTGTTAGCAAGACAGAGTGACAAGTGTGTGAAGTTGTGCACTCCATTGTGAAGCCTGTTTTTCAGTCTGTATTCTGTGAAATGTTAATTGTTTTCTAAGTCAAACTGAACATTTTAGAATCAGCTGGAGTTTATTGTGAAGGTATATTTATATTGTTTTATTTTGTTTTCTTTGTCAGTGTCCTAAGCCCACTGCCGTATGTTTTGGATTATTTTGCTTTATTTTGTTTTGGCCTTCTGTCCAAATTGCAAGAAACTGTCAATATTACTAAAATAAACCAAAGAAGTTATTGTGTCCTCTGTGGGTCTCAGTTCAGCAGGCTACAAGGAGAAAGAGAAACAGGCTGACAGAGTAGGAATACAGCATGAGCGAGTGAGAAGACAGAGAGAACAGGAGCTGCAAACAAACCCAGTGGCTGTAATAGTGTCTGCTGTTGGAGTGATAAGTCAGAGAGCCCCCAAGTCTGCTGATCCAGTGCCAGCCTTGGCCATTTGTCAGAGCTGACTTAAAACTCCCGGTGGCCATTGCACTCTGCTGTGTGCAGCTTCTCGCAGCAGGATCACACTTGACAGGTGAAATCATTATGGGCAGTTCTGCAACTGCCAAAGGAGGATTAGATACATACATGTAAATATGTGGAAAGATATGCGCAAAATACACAGAATATGACTCATAGAATTTTTTGTTTGACAGCAAAGAAAAGCAAAGGGGGTTTGGTGTGTGTGAAGATGAACAAGGATGAAATAATTGAATGAGCCGGTGTCAGGTTATATATAATGCAAATAACAATATACATCACATGTTTCAGTGTCTATTTAAAAAACATAAAAATTACAATAATGACAATCCTAAATATTTTGTGTACCTGTGTATACCTGTATTCATGTGCATTTGTGTGTGGAGGTGGTTGAGCTACAAAAGCAGAAGGAAACAGCAAAGTGGAAATAGAAAATCATGTAAAAATGTCCTATAAAAGCAGAAAGAAACAGCACATTGGAGATAGAAAATATGTCAGAGAAAAGAAACACTTTTAAGACCTTGTTTTAAGAAAGCAATGTGTCTTGTAATTGCAGTGAGATTGGTAAAAAGAAATACAAATCATAACTTTTTATTCCACACACAAGACAGAATATATTAAAGCTGTGGCAAGATATGTGAGCTAAGCTGTCACTCAGCTACCATTTCATCCTGTGTAATGACCTGGCAATACCCTTACTTCCTCTTATAATTAGGCCGATAAAAAAAGACACTTTTAAGAGCAGTTCAAATTCGAGAGATCTTATTTTGACTCATTTAATTAAGCTGTCTAGTGGTTAATGATGGACTGTCCAGCAGAATGTCGCCGTAGGAAGTTCTCTTTGCGTTCTGTCTGTCAGGTCTGGAAGTTGGTTTCACAGCCTTATTTCTGTCGTAGTGCTTGTCAGTCTTAAACACCACTGTGTGGCCATGGATACACATGTCTAAATCCAATCGAAGCTGAATGGATGAATAAGGTGTTCCTTACGTGTGGTCTTTCAATCTGTCTTTTCTTTGAAGTCAGTCTAGCCAAGAATTTAATGAAAAGTCAGTCAATTCTCATTCAAAATCCCCACGTTTTGTGTTTTGCCTTTGGAGGTTGGGAGTGGACATATCTCTATTTCCCACTGAAAAGATGAAACTTAAATAAAATCTACAAACTCTTAACATCAGCAAGTGGCCTGGTCCACCTGGTCTTCACTAGGTGGACTGATATCAGAAATGTACTGCATAAAGATAGTTTTTCTAGTTTTTCTGGATCACCAGTCGTCAGAATTTATCTTGAGGTTGACATGAATGTCTCTACCAAATGACATGGCAATCCATCTAATGGTTGATGATATATTCTAGTTTGTACCAAAGTGGTGGAGAAACATACAGACCAACTGGCAGGCCAATGTTGCTATCTATACAACCAAGCACCAAATCAAGCATGGCTAAAAACTCTACAGCATCACAGATTCTCAAAATGTACAAAATCTTGCACTGGAGTCCTTGTGTGCAGCAGTATAAAGTGTGAAGCTTATGATGGAAATATAATATGCACCTGTATCTGTATGTACTACTGCATCTCTCTTATCACGTTACATTACAGTACCTTGTCCAATCTGCACAAATGTGTGTAGGTAAATTTATACTGATGAATATACTTTGTAATTATTTATGGCAGATACTAACAGCACTGCGATCAAAAAGTACACTGCCCTCAATTGTGAAGCAATGGGGAGAAGAGGTACATTTAGATGTTTAGATGTCTTCACTATTGCTGTTTCAATTTGAAATATTAGATCCAGTTTAAACTTAGGTTCTCTTCAGTGAATTGTTGGAGATATAATTACTTATAAAAATGTAAATAACCAAAACACAAACTTGCTCTTGCAGTTAATGTCACCCACTCCTCAGCAATGATCATCTACATAATTAGCTTTGTAGCAAAATTAGCTTGGCTGATGCCAAGATATAGGCTTGTACCTGACAGCAGGAGTGAACCTGTAATTGCAATGACAACAGCTGTGAGCACTCTGCAGCCACAGAGCATAAAGCTAATTGGTTTTTGCTTCACCATTATCTTTTAAATACCAAACCAGATCGCACTCCTGGTAAGCTGGCATCTAATACAGCTCTTCTTCAGTGTTCTTAACCTCTGGAGATTGAAGTGCCAAACCCACCGGGGCACTGGACAATGTGAAGTCTCCATCTTAAGCAGAGAACGGAAACACTTTACTGTATTCTGTTTCGTGAGCAAGTCAATCCACTTCACCAGGCCGCAGTATCTCTTCTACCTTGATGATGATTACATCCTAAAATTGGTAAACCTTTGAGAGGGAATGTATACAGACTGTCATCAATCTGCATATATTTATCTATATCTTTTATTCACAATCATATATTAGTGTCAGATACAGGGATATAGAATAGAAGGGGAAACAATTAGTTTTCATTTTTTAACATTACAATCAAAACATATATTGGAGTTCACGTAGCCATTTCTTGGGTCCCCAAACTTATTTGTGAGTTTCCCACTTTTAGCAATTTTTGACCTGCTTGATCTTTACATAACAAGCAATTGTTCTAGATGGTTTTGTGAATGCTACAAAAAGCAATTTTAATCTTTGGTAGAGCCTTTTGTTGTGTAACATTGACACATATTTTGTTTGTCATCTTTATCAGCTGCTCCATTGGTTTGATGGTCTATCTATAAAGTTATCTATAAAGGTCTGCATTATTATGGAGTGGGCCTCAATGAGCAAGATGAGTCCTCCACCTTCCGCCAGAGAGGCCTATTTGACAATAAGACTCAGCCTTAGCCACTAACTTGAGGTTATTGCTTTTCCCATATGTTAGGTGCTGCACCAATTGACCTACCAACAGGCATACCAGACCACACTCTCTCCCTTCCAATCTCTAGAACACAACACTTCAGACTTGTCCTGAGGATCCTCAAGAAAGCTAACCTGCAGGAGAAGCTGCTGGGGTCCTTTTACCACTGCTCCATCGAGAGTGTGCTAGAGTACTGTATCACTGCATGGTAGGCCACCTGCTCAGCAGCAGACAGGAAAGCCCTTCAGCTGGTCATCAATTTTGCACAGAGGATCATTGGCTGCTCACGGGCATCTTTGGAAGACCTATTCAGTGTTCTCTGTGTCAGAAGGGCAGCCAACATACTGAAAGATCCATCACACACTGGACACTATCTGTTTGACCCGCTGCTCTCTGGTAGACGCTTCAGGTCAATCAAATCACTGACAAACAAACTCAAAAACAGTTTTTACCCAGAGCCTTAAGGCAACTGAACACTGTCAAACACTGTCAATGACTGTTTACACTGACTATCATCTGCAGTACATTACCCAAGTTACATTCCAACTGAACCTTAGCATATTCCTTGTACATATCCCAACAGTATTACCTGTATATAAAGCCACATCAACTCAGCAATGTGCAGTACCTCATCTATCTACTGTTGTAGTTACAACAAATTACATTATTGTTTTGCATTACAGAACAAGAATTTGTTGCTCCATCCACTGTCATTGCATGGTCGCTCTCAATACAACATTTATAGCTAATATTTGAACAGAAACAGAGTACATTTTGCCAACCTATAAAATAATGTTTGAATCCCCCCTCCTATTTCATTCCCTCTGTGTATTTAGTCTGCAACCTCTCAGCTGCAGCTTACATGAAAAGAGCCATTTCAGTCATCTGAAAATAAGTAACAGGATTGTTCTTTTGAGCCATTTGCTGCCATTTTGTTACAGTCAGGACAGAATAGACTCAGGAGCAGAGCTCACAAAAATTGGTTTATTTAGAATAGGGGAAAAAAGGGGAAGTGGAGAGGCAGACGTCCGGAACGGAGAAGCAGCTAGGGGAGGATGGAGAAAACTGGAGGACGAGGAAACTGAGGGGAGCCACAGGAGTGATACTGGGGCTGGAGAATGCGGGGAGCGAGGGGAGGCAGGATTCTCAGGGGAGCGCGGGGAAGCCTTAACCGAGGAGCCGAGGAAGAGACACTGGAACTGGAGAGCAGAGGAAGCAAGAGCAGCTGGAGCAGAGTACCGAGGGAAGGGGTCCGTGAAGCGAGGCCAGCTGACTGGAGACGACAGTTGGGGTAGGAGATGGTAGCTGGGAATGAGAAGACACAAAACAGGTGAGTGAATCGTTAGGAAAGAGGGTAAGAAAAAGGAACAACGAATTATCTTAGCAAAGGATTTGGCTAGCGTTCACCAGGGTGTCTGGAGCAACAATCAAGCGAAGATGGTCTGTAGAGCCGGGGTAGAAATACTGGTCTTGATTGTAGATGGGAGGCAGGTGTGTGCGGTGGGAGGCGGTGATGAAGGAATAACGATCAGGTGCGCTCAGTCAGCTGGCAGCAGCAGTGGGGGGGGGGGGGGGGGGGGGGGGGAAGAGCAGGATCGGCACAGAGAGAGAGAGAGAGAGAGAGAGAGAGCGAGAGAGAAACACACAGGAGAGGAAACTAGCCGGGCAATGAAAATAGGAAAAAAGGTAAACAAAAACAGAAAACTCACAGCCAGCCGACCCCGACCATCACACCATTTTATTCTTAGACAATATTAAAAATAATGTTTACAGAGCAAACTATCCCGTTTCTGTGTTGTCAACATATCATCGTCATTGCATTACACTCTTGGCTGGTAATCACCTGGCACACTTGGGAAGAAAGAGAACTGTATCCTCATCATTGTAGTGTAACCTACATCCTCTTCAAAGGTTGGATAATATAATCTTTCTAAATCTCCTGAACTCTATAAGTGAGAGTATATGCTGAGTACTTATTATTGCAGTCCTGCTACCTGACCCACTGGCTAGAAATGGATGGGAAATCAAAGCTTAGTTAGACTTGCTCTATACTCAAACTTTTGTTGAATAATGTGATGTGTGGTCTCTGTGAAGTGGTTCGGCATCGCTCACAGCCAACTGACTTCTAACGCACTAAAGCATAAAACATTGTCCCTCGGTATAATTTAAATCTCATCAATAACACAAAGCAGTGCAGGCAAATTGCCTAAAAGCCAATAACTGGTGCCAGCACACCACAGCTCTGTGCACTGAATGAATGGATGGCAATGGATGCTTCGAGGCGCTCGCTGCTTTTCCCTTGGTTTTTGGGTCAGGTGCTGAGAGCAATGAGGTGCAAGGCTAATGGATGGAGTCTTCACAGTAGAATGGAGATGGAGAAGCTTGTGGAGTTTAGTTCAATTATATTGCCTATTAGGGAGAACAAAGCTGTGGAGATGGAAATTGTTTGCCACCGATATAACGAGGGATTGAAGGTGTCAGTGTGTTTTACAGTAACAATGAAAGCCATGCTAAAGTGTAAAAGACTGTGGGCTGAAGGAGAGGGGAGGACAATTGGTATAGTGTGGCGGTATGGAAGCCATATTAAATTAAATAATCAATCAACCTCTTCTTCCTCTTCTGGTCAATGTGCTGCACTATTCACTGACTTGGAAAATTCTTTCCTTTTAAAAGGGCATTGTTTTCACACATCAGTACACTCGCTCAATAGCACAGAGCATATCATCTAGATTTTTTTGTCAAGATATAGGAGGTGTAGGAGCAAAACGTCAATGGCAAAATGCTGGACTGCATTAGTAGGCTATGCTTGCAGACACTTTACTTTGTCATAATGTAAATTGATTTAGATCATTTTACAAATGTTTCAAAGAAAACCTTCAAATTACATTACTTGTTGAAGTTAAAATGTGTATACCTGTAACAGAAAGGACTGTATTTAGTGCTTAATCATAGTTATTTCTGCATTTTACTTGTCAAATCCTCTCTATAAAGAATACTTTTCTCTTACCATGACCAGGTGGCTCTAGACACTTTAGGTACCTTTGTGGTCCAGTAAAGAGCAGATAACGAATGCATGACATGTCCCTAAATAACTTTAAAACTGATATTTAATGTGCTACAATGAATTTTTTTGTTGAGATTTTTTACATTGAGTGTTTTTTCCCTTTGGAGATTGGACTAATTTACACATTATAGAATAGCTATTTAAGTCTTTCAAGGAATTATTGTCATCAGTGATTTGACTATAAGCATTTTTAGTCATGTGATAGAATATCAAAAAAAGTTCTACAAATGAGGCAACTGTGAAGATGTTCAGATCAGTGTGATCGACCTAACAAAAGGTTTCAGTGCCTAGCATTACATCCAGTTACCTTCTCTAGATGCTTGAGTATACAGTTAACACACTATCCTACAAGTGAGAAAATAACAATGTGCTGCAGCTCTATGAGTAATCATGTAGGTCAAACATTGAACATTCCCATGTCAGCTCTGTTAACAGCTATTTTCAGTAGCTACGATAGCCACTTATAGCCATCATACAGTAAATACAGTATATAAACCATATTATATTGCTTGTTGTACACTATAGGTGTAGTGGGAGGTAATTAGGTAATAATTAAGGAGGTAATTAGGTAACTTCAATAAAACTGGCACTAATGCTATGGAAGTAAATCTGTTTCATCGGATTTTGAATTTAAAATGTCATTGCATTTCTAGCACTGAATATCTATGCATTGAAATCATGTATCTGAATTGTTTGCCTCTAAATTTTACTCTTCAAACTTTCAACAACTAATTCTCACCTTTATTTTTCTAAGTTCATATATTCAGAATCCAAAATTCAACATAAAAAAAAATCAATATACCAAATTTAGATGCCAAATACAATGTATTAACTTCAATTAATAGATTTTCAACTTCCTCAAATTGAGCAGGCCAAATTCAGCTGAAAAATGTAATTCATAAAATTCAGTGTTAACATCCGGGAACCCAAGAAAAGGCAATCGATTCTAGAATCTAGATCGGTAGTTTGCCGTAGTAGCTGCAGACAACAACTATTTTGTAGTGTTTTTGTATATAACATGTATGATTTTAGTTTATATGTAGATCACATTTAATTAATCTCAATAGCAAAATGTGATAATTTGTTTAGGAGCACGGATCCCCTTCCCCATAAGAAACTCATTTTGATCGTTGATTGAGTTTAAATTTTCTATATTACAAATTCATGAATCCATGATAATTTGTGTAATATCCTCTCTCCTCTCTTTCTCTCTTACACATGCTCCCACTTGCTCTGAGAACATTTCTTCAGACAGTGTTAATGTATGCAGTGTTAACGTGCTGTTAAAAGAACATTTACACAGCCCAAAGCAAAGCTAGGCACCACATGAATATCGGTCAGTTACTTTAACAAGTCTTCTCTGATCATCTGGCAGCCAACTCAATACTTTGATTCAATCAACTGCAGTGAAAGAGCCAATCTGACCGTCAGTGGTGAAGAAATGTTAGAATTTGAAAGTTTAAACCATTGTTTTTCAAGACAAAATATTTTCTGTGGAATGGATAAAAACAGTAGGGAATTAATTTAACTTATATTATTCATCCACCATTTGTTGAAGAAGACAATTTAGCAGTATTGTAATACATTGCTACATAGATTGGAGCAGTGGCTTTGGCAGTTTTGGGAAGGTCTGCCATGTCTCATTACAGAATAGTAGACTATTTCCAAGCAATTGCAGTGTTTACATTCATTAATTTACTGTGACAGAGAGAAGCACTCACAGTGGGCAAAAAAGTTTTCAGTGGAAATGGCTTTGTGCAGTATCTTACTGAAAAGGATACGATTACAGTGCCTTCCTTCAGCAGTGTCGATGTTGTCCCTATTATCAACAATTTCCACCGGCATCAGGAACTTGTCGGAGCCATGTGTATCTTTGAGGAGGTGAGCATATACAACACAGCCTGTCGTAGTTGTAACTTCCTAACAAATATCTATAAATTAACATACCACCATTATGTTTCTGTAAGCATCTTGCCTCCAAATAATGTTTACTTCAGCAGGCTTTTGTAAATGTTATATTCATTGTTGTGTTACCTCACAATAATAATGTAACTATTGCAGAAATGCTGTGGCATTGATTCATGCTACTATATACTTGCCCCTCCCTTGACAAAACAACTTTAATTGTTTTAGACATGAAAAAATCTTGTTTTATCGAAATTCGAGGTCTCAGCGATGGGGTACTTAAGACTCCGATTCCTTCTCTTTGGCTGCACCTTTGGCGATAAGTGTAATTGCAGGTGTGTTTTTGGATTTCACTTCCCAAAGATCTAAACAGTGTTGCCTGTGTGACTTCAGTCACTCAGAGCGAGTCTGTTGCGTCAGCTCCGCCTACACTCTCTGGCGGACCAACCACTGCTGTGTGATGGAAAATGCACCACTAACTGTGCGCTACATGTGATCTGTTGCCACAGACACCCAGTTCGTAATACTGGAAATGCAATAGCTTTGATCAGTGGGCCACAGGCTCAATCACCATTGTGTTACCTCATTCAGCAATAGATAACGACTTGATTTATTTGAATGAAAATCTTCAAGATTATTATTATCAAAAAGCAATTTATAATTGACGGTCTAGAAATGTGTTAAAAACATTATAAACTGTGCTGACATCTGACAAGTATTTGAATAACTAAATTCACTTCTGCAGACGACGCTCTACAGACATGTCTTCTAGACTTAATCCACTTTAAAAGGAAGTAAATTGATTTCTTTCTTCTATTTTCTGACTATCTCATACATTAGCTCAAGACTTCAGATCAGTCAACTCTCTTGCCTCTCAGAAGATGACAAAATGTATCTGTCTTGCTTGACTGGGCCCCCGGATTAAATTGCAGGGCAACTCAGAAGGGAATAAGCTTTCTAAATACCTGGCACAGCCCAACTCCGTAAATTATGAAGGATGAGTATATCTCCCCATCTCCTCGGCTGCTAGTGATGCCAAAAGCATCACAATGGCCTGGGCAACATACATCTGACTATCTCTAAGTCAAACTCTATTGTGTCTATTGTTTTGCTGCTAAAGTAAGCATATATAAAGAGTTATGGGCATTATACCCATCCACACTGACACACTGTAAATTATCTTGGTAATGAAGAGGATGCTCTTTTTATTACTGTTTTATAGTTCTCATAAGATTGGCAACCATATATTTTTAACAACTGTGTGTGTAGAGAAGATGTGCATGTGAGCTTGTGTGTGTTTTATTTGTTTCAAAGATGATGTTAAGTTTAAGTATGATCTTTGTATTTAAAGATCGTTGTTTAAAAAGTTCTTGGGACCAACTTTTCATGCTCATCTAGGCAAGGCAAAACTTATCTTACTCATTACAAGAACATAAAGTAAATACGCACTCTTTGCTTGAAGCGTTAACTCCCATTTGACCTGTCCTCCAAGGCTGTGTTGATGAATTTTGACAGACATCATTTCCTGGATTAAAAGCTTTGCCATATGTTTCAAAATACTGTGATTTGTTTTTGTAGGTTTTTAAATTGAAAAGATACTTTCGCCTCTGCTTTCCTGTCTCACTAATTTGTTTTTGAGCAATAAACAAACCAACAGATGTTTTTGAAATTTGGTCTGAAACAGCCTTTGTCCGTCTTGTAAGCGGAAGAGAAAAGGATGTTTATGTTTGAATGGTTAGAGGCACAGATACACCTGTGATAATGTCACACATTGTTGAATTAAGCATTTTTATATTATGTAAATAAGTGGCAGTTGGAGTTTTGTAAAAGCTAACTTCAACACACATTGTGTGGGGGGTAAAAGGCAGTTCTCCCTTTAACAAATGTACATTTTTGCAGTTGTCATTTCCAATCTGACCCCGTGTCTCTTAAAATTCAAATTTCCACCTACCATTTGTAAACACAATTATCTCTGCTGCTAAGAAAAACAATAGCCCCTCTGCAATTACTGTAGCTGTTTTTTGAGGCGGCGCAGGCGTGAGCACAGGGTTGGAATTTTAAACCAATGGGGTCTCGCAGACATCCACCACAATACTTGGCACTTTGATGCATCTGCTCTCTCTGCACTGACATCTTTGGGGCTTTTAGCTAACAAGGACCGTTTTGGGGAAGGGCCGCATGTGAAGGAAAGATAACAGAGAGGCTTATAGTATTTACCACAGTATTCACAGGGTGATTGTACATCAAATGGTCAGAGCTTTGGGTTTTATTGGATAATGTGTGTGTTTATGTGTGTACCACAGATTATTACTGGTATGGTCAGGCTTAGTATGGATGAATACTCAAAGTGAATACATGTAGACGTGTTTTGTTTGACACCCTGAGTGATGCAGCTTTAAAATAGCTCAGACAGCCTGCTCATAATGCGTCCATAAAACTGCCTCACATTCTCAGGCCATCAATGCCACATGCCACTGGTGATGGATGCTCTTTCAAGGCCCACTATTAGTCCTTGAATGTCTATAAATCTGAATTACCACCACCGACTCAAATCAATGAATGTTTTCGCCTTATCTTAGTTAGGTCATTCCAGATTTCAGCTCAATGAGCTCCATCATTTAATATGAAACATCTATTAGTACAGATAAATTGTTGTTTTTTGCTCAGGATATTTTGAGGCACCATATTAATTGAATTACACCACGATTATGCATGCTTGCCCTGCAGGTCCAGTAAACATTTCTTGAAGAAAAAGTGGTGTTTTCTCTTTCTCTCTACCCAGCAGGTCTCTATTTATCTGCCCTGTGCAGATCATAATAGCTTAACCTTTCATGTCTTTTGGGCGTATATCTAAGGATACACTCACCAGCTGCAAAATGCATTCACACTGCAGAGCCCTCCCTTATGTTGGATCAGAAATGGCCCGAAGCAAAGAGAGGAAAGAAGGCACCTCTGCATCTCTGTATGAGACAAGAGTATAATTATACAGTTGGGCTTCCATTACCTGTGTTTGAATTGCATGCTCTTTGAACTCTTAGGAAGAGAAAGCTGCTTTGAGTCTTGTGCGAAAACATTTATTTTTCGGGGATGTATATTGCCATCTTTGTGGCTAGTTAAAATGTTATGCTGAGTTCACAGATTTTGTGAATCTTGCTGAGCTCTAACATAAATTGCATGTTTGTGACATAATCAATCACTGGCAGTGTTGCCTTTACTTGCATGTTCTACACTAGAACACCAGAGTGTCTTCAGCAATATATGTGCAGTAATATCACAAGCTGGAACATTATAAAGATATATTTTCACTTGAATAACTCATGACCAATTGGGGATCCAGGAGTTGCATGGCCGGATTAACGCCTTAAAGGGGCCTTGAGAGGCTGGGCCCCAGTTAGAGGGTGGTTCAGGTTTATCACAACTTCAGTTTTATTTTCATAGTTTTGGCCACCATTTCTATTGGTAATGATAACACTGCATTCAGGAAAGTGTGATAGAGTGAAGATAGAGTAGGTCTAGACCACACTCTATAATTTACAAAGACCCAACAATTCCAGTAATTCTCCCAAGAGCAAGCATTTAGTACGACAGTGACGAGGAAAACTCCCTTTTAGGAAGAAAGGTGATAGGTGATGAACATGCCAATAGTTATGTAATTCACTTTATTTAGAGGTACAAACTGAATGTAAGTGCACCTGGTACTGGTAATAATCTCTCCTTGCACAGCAAAACAATGCATTCATACAACTATGGCTAGTTGGACCAGGAAGCCCGTCTGTAAACTCTGATGGATGTTTTCATTCAGATTGGGTAATCAATTCATCGTTTTAATTGGGAGTTTATTTCCAACCACTCTGATCGCTGATCACATATTCCTTGCTCCATCTTTTTTGATAATGTCGCTAGAATAGATCAACATTTTGGAAAATCCACTTTCTATCTGATGGTTAGATGACAAGATGGATATCAGTCCCATATCTTTCTGTTAGAAATTAAGCTAAAGGATGGAGGCAATTATCTTAGCGTAAGCATCAAGACTGAAAACAGAGGAATAAAGCAATGACTGGAGTATTTGTCACCCTAAGGTTGCCATGCAACCAGGAAAGACTCCAGGAAGTCCCTGCAGTTGGCTATAGTTCAAGCCAGTGTGGTAGTACTCGAGATCGGTCTTGGTTTTAAGACCGGTCCCAAGACCACAAGGTCTTGATTTCGTCTCGGAATCGACTGCATTTTCACTCGGTCTCGTCTCGGTCTCAAATAAAGAGGACTCAGGATTTTATTTTAAGACCTGTCAAGACCACAGCTGCAAGGATATCACTGAAATTGCCTCTGCATTGTCTAATTTTATGTTTTAACATCATTACTGTGATAAAACTCCCTAAATTCAATGCAACCAATAACTTGACTAATTTCTAATTTGAAATGTGTTACTGTTAACCCCCTTTCAACATTCCCCTAACACGCACTCCCAAGAAAGTGAATGCGGGCGACAGGAGAAGAAGTTCTGGCTGTCTGGCACTGGTCTGGTCTTGGTCTTAACTCAGTCTCTCCCTGCCTTGGTCTTGGTCTTGTCTCGGTCTCAACCCCTCAAAGTCTTGGTCTTGTCTTGGTCTTGATACACTCTGGTCTTGTTGATGACTTGGTCTCTGTTTAGGTGGTCTTGACTACAACACTGGTTCAAGCATGCAACTCCCCTTAAAATCACAAACCGTCATATTCCCATTTGTGTTTGTGTATAGAACAAACAAACACAATACAATGTGTTAATCTAAACTTTCAGAAATGTTAGTAGACACATTATTTGACCTTTGGACAGAGCTTGGCTAGCTGCTTCCCGCTACTTTAAGGCATTATGCTAAGGGAGGCTAATCGTCTCCTGGCTCTACACACACAAAAAAGGAGGTTCGAGACAAGAACATTTTTGTACTTACAGGTACACTTTTTGACATGTCCTCTTACGAGTACAATATTGTTTATTAAGAGGTCAGCACTGTACCTTTTGATTAATTTGAGAGTACAAAATGAAAGAGAAGGGTACACAATTGTTTTTCAATTGAGTCTTTCACTCAATGGTACTTCTATTTCTGAGTGTGTAGCTCTATATTTAACAGACAGATATAAGGGGTTAGGGTTAGAATAAGTGCCGTTTAACAAAACGTCAAACCATTCCTTTAACCTGCTGTAGTGTATATTCACAAACAAAGTTATACTTAGTCAGATTAACACAAACCAATCGACTCACATTGAACCTCCCTTTGGGGCTCTGTGTGTCTGGGCCCTCAGGGCAGTTGCCTGCTTTGCCTGGTTGATTATTCAACCTTGTTTATCTGCACACTGAGTGTCTCAGAAATGAGACGAAGCAAAATCTCAATTCAGATTGAATATCAGACAAGTGGTTTCAGATACAACACACTAAGATATCCTGTATTTCAAAGGGGATGCTTGGCAGCAAAGGCAGGTTCAAAAGGCCGTGTCCTTGCTGAACAATGGGAGTGGAATATTGAGTTTGGCCCCATTACAAATTCAACTTTTTCTTTTTTTTTTTTTTTTTTTTACTGCTATAGATAATGCTCATTGATCTGTGAAATTATGAGCTACCATTATAAAGGCCTGGCACATAATTCAGACGGTCTGAACTCTCAATCACTCAACTAGAAACCTAAAGCCCAAACGGTAATTTACATCACAATGTACCACATTGATTTAGATGGAGAGGTGTGTTAAGAGATTCTTAAAGACTGTGGATGCCCTCAGGTGTATAATAGGGATTATGATTAAAAATGCCAAGCAAATGTGATCTCAGTAGACTGAAAACGATGGCATTGATGCCAATCAATGCATTTATCTTTTAGAATTAAATATTAAATGTTTATTGTCTGATGCAACTGATCAAAGCAGGACTTCTGTCATGTATAATGCAAGGCAGATACCAGTGCTGGGAATATGAGCTGCTTAGAGTGCCAGTAGAATTAAATGGAAGATATTCATCACCCGTTGACTTTGAAAACAGATTGCATCATAGTACCTGAATACTTGTCTCTGATGCAAAATACATAAGAGAAAGATGATTAAAATAGCTCTTAGAGACGTTACAAAAAAGGGAAATCAGTGAGGAATGATGAATCTGTGAACGTTTGTTGATGAAGTGCTGTAAGTTCAAAATTTACATTTGAGGTACACATAAGTAAAGACACAGCATAATTAAATGGGCTGAAAAGTCGAGTGTGATTGCCAGTTGTCCTCTCCCAGCCAGAGCTGCACTGCGTCAGGTGCCAAACCGATTCCTAAAGTCTCCTTGAACCTCGGCCGACTCACTTATATCCTGATAAGTGCTGAGATTGATCCCGAGTTCATTTCCTTACACTCGCCACCCTTCCAGCGATCCCTATAATTGCTGCAGGGGTACAATATTATATTTGGACAACTTCCAGTCAGGGCACTTTGAGATATCTACCACGCTTTGCATTTTTAATGTGACCCCTGTAAGATCTTTTTGAGCCTTTTAAGCTGGTTCGCTTTTATTGACGCACACATTGAAAACATTGATCAGGGATAGAAGTCAAAGGGGACACATCGTCACTTCATATTAAAATGTTTTTTATCCTCATCATTAGCAAACAGGATGGAAATCAATACATTCCACATTTACATGTTCAGATTTTGTTGATGTAAAGCATGCACACAACCGAATAGACTAGACTTTTTATAAGATCATTTTACAAGAATCTAGTGATGTGTTTCAGGAGCCTACATGCTCTTCTGTTACACAGAAACACAGCAATTCCTCCTCATAATAAAATCATCTCAAAGAAACATTGCCAGTCGGGTGGTGTATAATAAAATGTAGGAAGGGTACCTGGTGTTATAATAATAATAATAGTATTTGGGTCACAAAAAGAACTTATTGCTCAGTTTGTGCAGCCTGTGCAGACGGCCCTTTGATGAATGAAAGTCAGTTGAATTGTGGCAGGCTGCCGGAATGAATAGGAGTGCAAATATCATTAGAGTTAGTAGAAGCAGAGCATGCCTGCTCCAATACATACATAAACATTGAAGTGTAATCTTTTGGGGTAGCTTTTACTCTAGAGTCATACTTGACCAACATAATAGTATATAGGATATATATGATATCCACAGCCATGTTTGTGTCATAATGCCTGGCAGGTCTAATGTTACTCATGTTCACCATCTTAGTTTAGCATATTAGCATGTAAACATTTTGTAATTAGCATTAACAGAAAGTGCTGTTAAAACAGATGACGATGCCATTAGATAGTTGGTCATAAGCCAAAATATTGGATGATGGAAAGATGCCAGATGAAAAGTAAAGGGATTGCCAGAGTTATTACAATTCATCCAGAGGGGGACATGGAGATTTCATAGAAATCCCTCAAATAGTTGTCTGGATATTTCTCCTCTATGGACTATGACAGTCTTTACCAAATTGTCTCCCAATCCATCCAGTACATGTGGAGATATTTCACAGGATAAATGAAAACTTTGACCTGCTGGTGGCGCTAGAGCAAAATCAAGGGGATCACCAACATCAACCCGTTCTCATTCCGAACTCGTAAAATAAGGACGTTTGGACAGTGGCTGTCAGCGTCTGATGCGACGTAAAAGGCGTCCTTCAGCGTGTTTATGTAACGCACCGGGGAGAGCAGCAGTTAGAGAGGATTTAGAGAGTAGTATGTAAGGGCGAATTTCCGCACTAGGAGGTTGGTTGGGGGAGTGGATGGGTCAAACACAAGACTTTCACCCAGGAGAGCGGGGTTCTTGTCACGCTTGTTATAGTCGCTTTTTTCTTTTCTCCCACGTGTCACAAAACCGTACACCCACCCACAACCCTTTCCTAAACCCAACCATCCCGTTCTTCCCGCGTGTCACTGAACCGTAAGCCCACCCACAACCTTTTCCTTAACATAACTACATCAAAAGGGACGGCAATAGTCCCGACCAAACGCGTTTACTTATAGCGCTAAAGGAGACCTTTAGCGTCAATAAGAACGTCAAAGGCACCTGACCAAACGTCCCTATTTTACAAGATGGGTGTGAGAATGTGTTGCCAACATCATTAGCCTTTATCCTGAGGGGGGCATGAATGTAAAATCCCATGGCAAACAGTCTAATTGTTGTTGAGATATTTCAGTCTGTACCACAGTGGTGTTCCATCGCCACTAACATGTCTAAAAAGCAGAATGTATAATGCAGTAATTAAATAAATTAATTCATCTTATTGGCAGGTCAAGACAAATTAATGTTCTTCCTAAACTTCCTGGTCTGAGATACAAGGTTTATTATATACAAAGTCTTCAATATATGCCAAATATACAGGTGTATTTAATTATTTTTAATTCATTGAACACAGCACATACCTTGGATTATATAACAGGGGGTGTGTAATGTAAGTGTGAAAGAATGACAACAACAAATACATTTTTTTCAATGAGTTTACATCTGAGAATTTTGGCTTTAGAGGCATGTGTGTAAGTTTTTGGGTAGGAAAAATTGACAAAGAGATAAACCTAAATTGGTGTTTTCTTAGATCTGTGAAGAATTCCAAATACTTGTTAGACAGGTAATTGAAATGGTTTAAAACAGACATACCTCATTGAGTTGTGAAATTTATTACATTAGCAGTGAGCAGATGGATTAGGATGGTTTAGATGGAAATAGTAGCCAATATTTGTGTCTGTGTCATTCTGTGTATTTATCCAAATGCAGAGTTTCCATATATAAACATCTATTTACCACCTTCATATTTAGTATATCACTTGCAAAATCTATCAGTGAACCTGAATACTTGTATTTCCCATTAGACCCATAACTTCCATGATCACAGTAGAAGTGATTTTTTTGTTTCACATTTTAATCCGGTCATTTGCAGCTGAAAGAACATCACACGCTTCGTACCATTTAGCAACCGAACTGTTGGGCTTTGGAAGGTAGAGGCTTACGGTGTTGTTAGTGATAATCTCCTGACACAATTTACTTCTAGTAACACCAATGTAAGAGGTTTGGGTTGCCTAAGACGTCCCACTTTTATGCTGGACACCGAAGTTCATGCAGCCTCAGACCAAGAAATAATGGCCCCATTTCAAGTGTCTCATCGGGATGAAAATTTTATGGAATTAAATATCATTTCAAATCATACCATTAAATAAAACCAGATATTTGTCTCCATTAGTCGCATCATAAATAGGAACGCATCCTTCTTGCTTTTACCAAGCTGCATGCAAATCAGGGCCCACTCTACTCCAGAGGCCTGTACTACGAAGCAAGATTTGGCGTTAACGGGGTAACTTCAGGTTCAACCCAGGGTTTTGTGTATCACGACGGTGGATCACTTGTTACCGGGTTAAATCACCGTGGTAACTTATGCTGAACACCTAACCTGGTCGAGAGCAGGGGGAGAGTAGAGATCAACTGGTGTAAAAGCACCGCCTACTGACCAATCAATACTCGATTGATAATGGCGTCACCGTTCTTAGAAGATCAGGTGGAGCTTGGTGCGCAGAGAGAAAGAGGTGCGCTCATATGTTAAAACATTTAGAGACCGACAACCCCGTTAACATTCTCTGATGGGTATTTCTATGAAAGATATATATTTACAGTGGAGGGAATTACGTATAGGCTATTTGTCGGCTTCTTGACGTGTGTTGCCAATGCCACATAGGTTTGAATTATGTTTTTATATTTTTTATTTTCTCTCACGATCGCTTACCACTGCCAGTGTTGTAACTGATAATATGGAAAGCAAAAGTGTATGCTTATGGTCAGATCTTGTGCCTGCCTGATGGGGAAGTGATAGTAATAAGCGTTGTGATTTACGCATAACAGCGTCTGCTTTTTTTTGCCAGCTTTCCTTCCTGTTTTAGGAAGCAGCGACTGTATTGCGTTTTGTCTGTGTTCTTCATATTTATGTTGAATTATAGTTTGCTCTTCTTATGTAAAATATGCGGCTCAGGTAGATGTTTGCGATTGGTCGTGCTGTGCAAACAGCGCCTCTTTTATGTGAACGTGTGCGCCGCTGGATTGGGAAATCCTGGGTTGATTGAACTAGTTCTTAACTACCGTCGTGACACAGCTTATGCAGGATCGCGGTTGTTAGGGTTAGTGAAGCCGGGTAACTGAAATAAACCGGGTAACTGATCCTGCTTCGTAGTACAGGCCTCTGGCCAGATGTTAATGCTCCTGAAGCTGTTTGTCAACTGCCAAAATCACCAGAAGAAGAATAACATTATTTAACTTTAGTAATTCAGTTACAACAATAACAGTGTAGCTAGTTTAGATAAGAAAACAATAATCTCGCTTTGCCAGACCTTCCTCCACAGCCCTGCGGAAGAGGGTCTGGCTAGTCCAAAAAGTATTCTGGGATGGGAGAAAAACGTGTTGTGGTTTATTGGCATTTCTTTAAACCAATAATAATTGTCGTGGGTGGTGCTAAGTACCGGGCAACAGCCTCGGGAAGGAACTTGTTTTGGTGGAACATGTGTACGTTCAAAAGTAGTTTTAGTCATGCAACACAAAACTCAGATTGGACAGATAGTCTAGCTAGCTCTCTGGATTTAACCTGCAGAGATCTGAGGAGCAGTTAACAATATTACTTATAAATCCACTTTGTGTTATAAAATCACAACACAAAGCTAAAGGTACCGGACATCCGGCCGAAAAGAGTTAAATCCGGTGGAATTTCCGGCGGCAACGGAGCAATCCCGGAAGTGTGACGTCGTAGATATAGACTAGACAAACAACAATCCATTAACTTACGCAACCACATGAGTCACATTTAGGGACAATTACTATGGAAACATTTAAATTAAAAAACATCATTACATATATACTGAACATAATATTGGGTTTTAACTGTCCAATATCAGCACTGTGTTGTAATGTGGACTTTTTGGTGCCTTGTAAATAATCCTGACATTTCACCCCTATGGCTAAGGTCTGGATAGGTTGGGGAAGATCATGGTCATGGTTAAACGTCTTGGCTTTGTGGGGTTATAACAACACCCAACTTCTGGCATTGCTATTTAAAGAGGACAGTTTGTATTTGGACAACCGCAAGGAATTGACCAAGTAAACAAAAAAGTAATTATAAAAGTAAAAAGTTTTAAAAGTTTGAACAAACAAACCAGTCTCGACAGAGTTGGGGAGACATGGTCTGCAATGATAAATCCTTAAAGCTTCATTAATATTCCTGTAATCTGTGATATTTGATGTTACCCAGATAATAGCAGTTCTTTCTGAGCTGCACATTGTTTTCACAATCACATGAGTTTTGTCTAATATTGGTGGTATTAGTTCTAAAAAACTAAATAAACCAGAAAATACACCATTAAATCCCGCCAGATTCTCTCGCTGCCACCTGTTTCCTTGAATTCATGCTCTATGGATCAGCTCCAGGCTTTAACACTACAAACTCATGGATTCATTCTATTCTTTATATATACATATTACCAGAAAACATGTGCAAACACTAATTGGACTTCCCCATGCCAAATTAAAGGAATATATGAATTCCTAAAATGTCAGTAATTTAGCCTGAAGCTTCTACACTCGGCTCTGTCCACAGACAGTGTCCTTTACTCAGTTGGACTCTACCAATGTCATCATTAATAATACACAGGCTGAATTATCCCAGGCTCCTCTTCATTAATATTTGATGCTGACTGAACAGCAGTGGGTTTCCCCTAACCTTTCACTTATTTGCAGCAGGCATCAATTACTGCAGATGAAAGGAATGGACATGGACGTCTGATTAATTTACTTCATGTGCTGTCTGTCACTGAGATCGAACAGATATGTCGATTTTACCTGGCAGAAAAGAGGGTTTGCATTTCAGTCAATGGTCAAATGGTTGCGGGTTACATCTCCAGTCATGACAGCTGTCCCCTGATCAAGGGTACATAACCCCAGATACATGAAACCATTTGGGATGGAAAATAATACCACCTCTCATCGGTTGAAATATATATCTAAATTCAAATTTCTGTTTAGATTACTGATTTATTAGTCAGATTGGCGATTCATAGTGTGCAGTAATGTGGTTGTATAAGATACACAGACACAGCTACTATTTCAGGACTAACCCTGAGATTCTATTGCGGTGTAAATACATTAAAACCTAAATCATGCTGCAGTGGAATCTGATTGTTCAGCATTTTTCTTACTTTTGTACTTCTTAGAGTCCATACGCAACTCATTAAGTGCATTTATATTATTCATGAAAAAACTGACTTAATTACTATATATCTGCCATGATCATATAAGTTGTATTTTAATAATATATTTTTTTATCAAGTATGCAGTTCCCAGCTATTTAGTTTATCTTTTTGACTTTAATTATAAATTTCACTTTTATATTACAGGTCAAAATTGACCTGTGTATGGATTGGGAGAGAATATGGTGCAATCTACAGTATGTATGACTTCTAAGAACCTAAGAGATTCCAGATTAAATTACAAGCTACTAACAACTGTCATATATGTAATACTGCTTCACCTGGAACATTTGTACACATGTTTTGGGATTGTCCAGTTATATCTAAGTTCTGGCTTTATGTAAACTCAGTTTTAGCGGACATACTTGACATTTCTTATGTTCCTAATCCGGGTTTTTGTCCCCTTAATGATAATTCTGATATCAATCTAAAGCAAATTCAGTTCAAAATGATATTTGCAGGGCTTACCTCTGCAAAGAAAACAATTTTGAAAAACTGGTTTAGTCCGGATATGTGTATAAACTCATTCTGGATTCATAGCTTTGTCAACATTGTCAACCTTGTACATACAACTGCGCGACTCAATAAGGCGCGACCAGCGACTGTACAAGCTTGGGACTCTTTCTCATCTAGGATAATCTTTTGGACCAGGGACAACATCTAGGCAATCATTGTGGTGATCTCTACCTGCCGGACATGTTTTTGTTGCTTTATGTATTGTCTTACCAATGTGATGTTTTTTTTCTATCTCTTTTCTTTTTTCTTTTTCTTTTCTCCATTCAACATAGTCACATATGACTTTAGATATGTCTGTAATCCCCCCCCCCCCCTCTACATTTGAAAAGCAATAAAATTGTTGATCACAATAAAAAAAAAAAACTGACCTGTGTATTATAAATTAAAGCATAGTGGTCATGTGCAATGTTTCCTGTGAGACGTTTTTTTTATTAAAATGTGTGAAACATACAGAAAGCCTCATGTTTGCTTGCTGCATTTTCTCTTTGAGGTGCACTACTTCACAGGTTGATGGTGCTCTATTCATACTGCACATGAATGGCAGTATGAGTTAACATTTACATTTGCAGCAAGTTGTACTGGTCTTGCAGTCTTTGTTGTGTGTAGATGTCTGTGTGTGCATGCATGCATTTGGGTGGGCATGCATGTTTAGCGAGGTGTGTAAGTGTGTGTCAGAAGGTCGTGGATGTGCATAAAAGTTGAAATATTGTAGTTTGCAAAAGAAAACCGTCTTTGCATGTGCATATATGTATTTCATGTAGCCTAACAAATGTGTGGTCATGTGTGTGCAATATGCTGGGTTTTGAATTGTATGTTTGGCTGTTAATAATTGAAATTGCACTTACAGAATCTAGAATACTTTCATACGTTTTGTTTGTACTAATGATAAACGTATTCTTAGACTTTATTAATGAATTCAATTTTCATTTTTTTTGTAATCACACTATGGCGTCTTTTTCTTACCTGAACATGTGGGGGAGGTCTGTCTTTCAATTTCCTCTCAGGAAATTTCTTCCATTTTCCTTGTTTGCATATATTTTGTTGGCCTGTGAAGCCCATTGTTACTCTATTTGTGTTATTGGGCTTTCAAATGGACTTGACATGACTTGATTGGTCAAATGTGAACATAAAAGAAGGAATGTCATCACTACTATTAAGAGGGGACAACTTCGGGAGGAAGTGTTGGTAAAGAGGGTGTCTGCACTGTTTAAAATATCATGTATCGTGTGCACTCTGGGAGCCAGGTGCATTGCAGAACTAACTCAGGTCTTCTTAATGAAATAAAGATCGTCATATTGCAACATCCCTGCCTCATCATATATTTTGTCAAATCGGAAAGTCTTCAAGATAACTACTTTACTTACTTACTAAATTTGTGGTTTACTACACAAATCTGCAAGTTCATTTTATTTTCTCTGGCAGATACGCCTGGTCCCCCTCCGTTTTGGACAGATTTCCATTAATAATATATTCCCATTCCCCATGATATCCAATCTGTCCGGCCACACCAGGTAGCTGCAGCTATTTTTTGCGCGATACGCGAGCGTATGTGTCAAGCCAGGCAGGTAATCACATACAGGAAGACCACAGTGCAGCTGGATGTTTTACAAAAATAAACACATTTCAAAATAAAACAGCCAGGTTTACAGTGATTTGGGCTGTCTTGACTTCTCACAGCGAGACACGCGATAAGGCACACGGAGAGAGAGAGAGACCAACTGACGGACAGAGAGAGTGACACACACACACACACACACACACACACACACACGGGCTACAATTACCACAGTTGTCCCCACTCATCCTGTTTCTTTCTATCGGGGAGGGGGAAAGAGAGAGAGAGAGAGAGAGAGAGAGAGAGAGAGAGAGAGAGAGAGAGAGAGAGAAGAATCGCTTTGTGACCGGCGTGTAGAAAAACGCGTTCAGTATGAAAGGCCAGGCGCACGATCAGGCACTTATTTACGCTACATGACACTTACGTGGGCAGTGTGTTTCCAGCGTGAGACATGCCGGGCCAATCACAACCTTTTATCTAATATCGGGCGTGTTTGAGGCAAAAATCCTAAAGAGGAGCGCCGTTAAAGCATTTTTGAAAACAACAAAGATGGCTGCCGCTGTTGTGAAACTTTCTGTTGAAGGTGCTATAACGTCAATGTTGAACGAAATGGACATTATATTTAGAAGAAAAATAGACTGCAACGCTTTTCCTTGGAAGAAAGATATGTTATTATTTCCGACATGATTTGGCAAAAGTCTGATATACCAACTGATAATATACCATCTTATCTCTACACTCTGTAGTGTGTTTACATTTTTCCGTTGCTCAGGCATTATTTTTTTCCCACCCACTTTGTGCCACCTTTATGTGCTGTGATTAGCTGGTATTATTGTGCTGTGCCTGGCCATCTATCTTGTCTTATTTTCTTCAGACGTGAGCAAGTAGGCGGGGATGGAGAGAGAAAACAATACTGGGGGAATCGCCGATCTTGCTCTTCATTTTGATAGTCGAAATCGAAAGCTCATTTCGATCGATTTTCGATTTAAAATCGAACTCACGACACCCCTACTACTGTATGTTTTTGTCATCTCAGCACACTGTGATAACTCATTCAGTAAAAGGTGGTGTTGACAAGCCTTGAATGATAAAGAACAAAAGAAGAATATGGATATAAAGAATCACCTTGAAATCAAGGTAACCTCAGCAGCATGATCAAAGCCTCCCTTGTTCACTTTCTTTTGAGTCAGAGATGTCTAAAGATTTTGCATAATCACCGCGCACCAAACCCCCATGGGGCGGGCGTGATTTCTCACTGAATCTCCAAGCTGAAGATGTATTTCTGCCACCTGGTGTACCACCACGCCATCCACGGCTGAAATAATAAAACAATTGATAAGGTCATATGGGAGTGTTTAGTCACTGCTGAACACCTTTAGGAGGTTGGAGAAATAGAACTGTCTTAGAGAGGCAGGACAGCGTATCGGAGTGCACCAGCAGTCAAAGGGAGCTCAGGCGAGACGAGCTGTAAGTGGATCCTCCACCTGATGTCCGCATCAGTTTCATCTGACTGATTCCTGCCTCCACTGGTCCCAGTCGACAGGTTGAGGAGGGGAAAGGGGGCACTTGCTCATCACTGCCAGATGGTCACCACCGATACTCTGCGAACTCCACTTGCTGGTGATTCATCGGATCTGTGATCTTGAAAGTGTAACTTCTTGGATTCAGCTGCACATGCGTCATCGGCGGCAAACATGTTGTTGCTTGGTGTGTGTGTTTGTGTGTGTGTGTGTGTGTGGGGGGGGGGGGGTAGTCAGCAACAGGACGCTGTCATGGAAGTGTCCTGTATGCTAAAAGCAACATGGGGTGTTTTTGTTTGTAACATTGATGGAAACAGCCTCAGGGAACTCTTATTACAGTGTCTTCCTGTGGGCTTGGCATTGATGACTGTATCCCTTGAGTTTCTAAATATACACTGCACCGTATGAGGCTGAGACTTATTTACAAAGCCTTTCAGTCTAGTGAAGTGCAACACTTGAAAATAAAACTAGTAAACTATACCTGTCTGCAAGCTTCACTGATTGTTGTGCATGGAGTTACCTGTCATTCCATCTCGCCTCTCCTCTCGGCTGGAGGTGACACAAATGTATTGATCAATTCTACATGGCGTGTCAGCCAGAAAAATGAGAAGTCAGGAGTGTAGTTTGGGTTTCTACAAGGGGGGAGATTGAATATAAATTTCTAAATTGCTTTGTGTGTTTTCCAACTTCTTCCTGTCACTCAAGCTGCTCTTTGCTTTGCCTTGGTGGAGCCAGTTCTCTCGTTTCTCTCGCAAGAAAGAGGTACTTGTATTCTGTATTTCCATTTTGTTGTTCTTATAGTAAAAAAAAAAAGAAGACATTCTGGGAGTGCTCCACATGAAGGACTGAAGAGGAGGAGCGGAGGGCTGGTTATGGCAGTGGAGGCGGTGGCAGAGGTGGTGGAGGAGGGGATTGCAGAGTTCTCATCAGCAAGCTGCCATGACGAGCTGCCATAGCTGTCAGGGGCTATGAGAAATATTTTGCCAAGGTAAGGCAAATTCCTCCTCATTCACTCCTAATAGGACTGTCAGGCCTTCAGAACAGGGAGGGAATGTAGTGAGCCTGGAGCTCAGAGCTCTCTTCAAGACTGCCGCATTGAGGCTACCTCATGGCACATGCAACAAAGGCCCCTCAGTGAGACACACAGGCCAACACAGAGAACTCATGACAGGCTTCACTGTAATGCATCGACTGGGTCTATACTGGAGTTGAAAATAGCCCCAAGGCCTGCAGTGTCTCGTTGTATGTAACTTGTAAGAGCTTGTTATACCATTCACACTCTTCACCTACCACTTTAGTTTGCTTCCAAATTGTCCCTGTCCTTTCTATCTCTTTTACGTCTACGTGCAGTAACCCAAAGATGGATCATTATTTATTAATTCAGATTGTGTTACTTCATACAGAGCTCTGGGACCCTTATTATCATACACTTGCCATAACAACCAAGTAACCACAGGTGGCACCAAATCAATAAAGACTGAATTCTTAAAGATATTTTTTGGCGTTTATTTATTAGGATAGCTGAAGACAGAGGTATCTGTAAGAGGAAAGGGGGGGGACAACATGCAGCAAAGGAACATGGGTCGGACTCAAACCCAGGCCACTGCGGTAAGGACTGAGCCTTAGAATATGGGGCACCCCAAAAATCCTGAAGATTTTAAGGTTAAAAAAGTATTTAATTGTTGAAAACCCATTCCTTTCTTCCATTTTATTAACCTCTTATTTTGTGTTTATTATTGGTGTAACATTTATTTATTCTAATTGTTTGAAAGCTGATATCCAAATAGAGTTACCTGGCCTCATCAAGAAAACAAAAAACAAATGTTTGACCAAAATGTCATTTTGGATCCATACTGTTTTGAATTTGTGCACCATTGAAAACTAAAAGTGAAAAGAGTCTCATATTTACCTTGTCACAGTAACCTGCAGTTGCTTTACTGCTACTCACCGTTACTCACATTTCACAAGCGTCAACCCACAATGATTTTTGGATTAACCACATTCAGCTATGAAATATTTGTGTATGTAGCTCTTTTGAAGTTCCCTTTTTTGTCTATTTTATTATCACAACCACTTATTTATCTCTCCAGTAGAAATGAGTAATGCACTTCCAGTTGTCCATCATCTAAGTTCAGCATTTTTCCTAATAGTTTAAGTAAACACACTGACCAACGTGTCCTGATACCTAAACGACAGTTATATGACCCAAGCAGCTCGTAATGACCCATACTTACGTTTCTTGTTAAGCGGCTACCATCTTGTGCACACTTTTAAAAACATAGTTAATGTTGTGAAACGAAAGTTTAGGCAACAAAATTCCTTAATTAGGCTTAGTACAATATCAGGGATTGGCTTAAAATTAGTCCTGTCAAACTGAGGATGTAATGTGACCTCATTGCGTCTCAGACTAAGGTCCGTAAAACTCGGTTCATTTCTAAAAGTGACAGTTGACTTTTCACACGAGACACAAACCCCAGTCTCCTGAGTGAGTCCTGTGTTTGTTTGAGCCATCCCCCACCCTATCCCTAACCTACCTCCTCTTTACGTTGCACTCTTAGACGTCCAGTATACTCGCCGTTCCCGACCTGTCGCGCATCCGTGTGACGTCATGGGAGCACCGTAACTGTTTATACTCGCGCGTGGTGGTCGTGACACTAGTTGCAGTCTTCTCCTGAACAGAGGTTGCACAACTGAGGAAAGGCCACCGACTTCGCTGTTTCTACGGACTGGAAGAAGAAGAAAAAGGTAAACAATGGCGAAGAGAAGCACTTTGAATACTTCAGAATGTCTGCACAACGATTTGATGACCTACTTCGTCAGATCAAGCCTTTCATTCACCATAAAAGAACTCATCTTAACCCAGTGAGTTTACAAGAGAGACTTGCAGTCACTCTGAGAGTCCTGGCATCCGGTTTCCCTCGAACTCGTTCATGCTTACTGTTTCCACTTTGTCGTGCGTCACTGAAAAAAATAGAGTGGTGCACGCCCTAGGCGCGTGACAGGTCTGGAACGGCGACTGTAAAGAGGCCTTTAAACTTTCTCACCTCACTTCCTCTTTTGCTCTCGCAATAATTACTACAGCAAACGAGAGGCTGCCACCTAACAAAAAACGGCATAATGGGGCGTTGCTTGCACAATTAACCATCATAAATGTTTTCTGGGTGAGGACGGTCTGAACTGAAACCACAACAAGTTACTTTCAAAGTAGCACTTGAACCTGTGAAGTTGTTAGTATTAGTTTGTGTACATTAGGATATGGGCACCAATTGGGCACCAAAATTATAGCCCTGCTACATAAAGTGGCGATTTGATTTCCTGTGGTTACTGCTCTGTGTAATCATCATGAAGCCCCTCCACGCATAAAAAGAGTTGGATTAGCTCAGCAGCAGGAGACAAGTCATGTTCAATTTCACTTTTATATAGCTTTTGAGCCACTGGAATGCAACCTTGTATCCAACTGACATTAGATTGCAAACGTATCATCCAGTTCAGGCTGAGTGAGTTTCAATTTCGGGTGTGCATTATTGATCCAAAGGGGAACAAAGCCAGTTTCCCCAAAGTCCAGGTCTTTACCAATTATCACATTCATCAGCCAGTTTCCGCTTGTGATGGGCAGGGCTTTCCTCTGGTTGCTCTCTAAAACACCATACTGTTAAATACAGCAAATTACGTGGCAGATTAAAACAAGGGAAATACAATCATACTTTGTAGGGCTAACTTTGTCACAGCTTAGCTCACGCAACAGTGAAATTGAGAGAGGATTAAATTAGTTTACTTCCAGACTGCACTGTATGTATAATCCCAAAGTTTGTATGCAGTTCAACCTTCCAGAAAATTATTTTACACAAAACCTTACTGAGGGACCAGTTTGGTACTAAGTTTAGTTGGCTATGAGTGTAAACTGCCACAGGCAATGAGTGTCTGCACACTGTAAATCATGTTCATTTTCAGACTGTCTGGCATCATTAGCTTGAGCTCAACACAGATAGAAGAAATGCACATTCACTTCGGTCCAAATGGTTATGGAAGTGTTCTGTAGATCCACTGAGATTCCGCTTAAAATGTCAACGTGTTCAGAACTCCTATTTGTGCAACAGGCACTGCATGCAAATTTGTAGTGGAATTTCTAGTTTTTCTGTTGTCGAGAAACATCGTCATGTCAAATGGAATCATATTTTCTTGTCCCATGTTTATGGATGAGCTGTTTAACAGTGCTAAACCCGTATCCATGCCTTTGCCAGTAAATCATTCACAATACAAAGCACAGGATAGAGAATATGTGACTTTAAATAAAGCGGCGAAGCCATTCTGGCAGTTCTATGAAAAACAAACAAAAGCAGCTCAAGATCAGCTGCAATACATAAGATCCAAAGCAGCTTTGCAGGAGATTAGAAGCAGGCCTGAGTCATAGCACAGAGAGGAAACCTTAAGCATAAGAGAAATATGCTAATTACATTTCACTCTGACTCTATTTTTTTGATAGAGCCCCATGGCAGG
The DNA here is from genome assembly GCA_023566125.1 of Zingel zingel. Taxonomy (NCBI): domain Eukaryota; kingdom Metazoa; phylum Chordata; class Actinopteri; order Perciformes; family Percidae; genus Zingel; species Zingel zingel. The sequence goes on along the minus strand of CM042322.1, from coordinate 36,599,290 downwards.
AGGTAGGAGGAGGGTAAAATGAAACAAAGACATGAATATCAACAGGGAACTCCTCTGTGTCTCCAATTAATATTGAAACCTTACGTGTTAATGCATAATTTGTTGTTTTTTTCCCTTTAAACTGACTTATTTGCATATTTTCATCTATTAATGCTCTTTTGCATTCTCTTTTGTATTTGATATTTGTCTGGCGCCGAGTGAAGCAGTCAGAAACATCAGGCTCTATTTTGAAACTGTTCAATAAACCAAAATATAACATCACACACTTGTCATCTGAATCCCTCCCACATGGGAATAAACTACCAGCATTCTGTCAAACAATGTTAGTAAGCTGGAAGGAAGTCTGGATTATTACCAATATGCCGTAATGATGAGCCAATTCCAGTTAGCTGGCATTGAGAACACAATGTTTTTGGCCACACAAAGCAATTAACACTCACTGCGTTTGTGTGTGCATGTGCATTTCAAAGTGAGTGTGTGTGTGTGTGTGTGTGTAGTCGAGAGTGTTTGTGCACTACTGCTGTTCTGTGCCTTGCTAAAGAAGTAGAAATGAAACACTCGTCCTTAAAGGAAATTTCTCTTTCACCAGATTGCCAAGTCCCACCCCTCTGATTTAACACTCTCACTCAGAGGTTTAAATGGCATTCAATCAAAGACTAATGCTGCCAAAAATGTCTTCCTAATGTTTGTATTAGTTTATATTAGGAAATCTGTCTTGTGACATTATAATATGGATAGGGCCAGGCAAAATGTCACGCCGAGTGCAGCATGTGGTGGGTGGTGAGAGAACACGTGAAGCTCCTCAAACATCCAGAAATCATTAAGATGATCAGTGTTTTTCCTGCAAATATTCAAATTGACAGAGGAAACATTGGCTAATCTTTAAAGCTTGCCTGACGTGCTCAGTTTAAGAATAGGTACGCATTAATGTGCCGTTATAATCATGATAATCTCTCTTCAATATATATTCATAAATGCTCATACTCCACCTATCACTCAGGCCTATCTGCAATCCTGATAAAACAACTGACATCTGCTGATAGTGCCGACATGTCTGGAAAAAGAAAATGGATGAGACAGCCATGATGTCTGTAAACTGTTAGCCTTCTATGGTCTCGTGCACGGAGGTGAATCTGCTTCTGCTTCATTTGTATCGGGCAGAGAGCATGTTGTGCATAAGGCGGAGACAAACCCCCTAGCGTAGTACTAGCTGTACACGACATATGCCTCATGCCTCGTACACAACATGCATCCAAAAAGACACTTTCCGATCAAATATACAATCTGTATCAGGGCAAAAGTGTGCGTTTACTTGTCAGCCATTTTGAAACTCCTCTTGTGGATTGTCGTGATTTTATCTCCAGGCTGTTTCTGTATTCATGTACCTTTTGGCAGCGTGGTGGCTCAGTGGTTAGCGCAGTTGGCTCACCACAAGAGGGTCCTAAGATCTAAGCCCTGGAACGTTCTGTGTGAGATTGCATGTGCTACTTCTACTGCATGGGTTTCCTCCAGTTGCTCCAACTTCCTCCCACACCAAAAAAGAAAAAGACATGATCGGAAGGTGTTATTGGTCTTGACCAAGGTGCAGGGCTCAGAAATGAGTTGGTCGCAGGATGCTGAAGATTGGCTGCCCACTGCTCCTGAAATAGGTTAAAAACAGATAATTAATTTCCCTGCATGCATCAACAGTCTTATATTCCAGGATGTGGATTTCTGTTGGTGTACAAAGATCCGAGAGAAGCTGTAGATGTGTGGACATTTGAGATATTTCTGGCTGTCCATTAAGAACAAAACACATTACAATGTGTTCTGTGCATCACAGCTAAAACCCTTCTAATCCCTGTTATTCGTGCATCTATTTACCATACAAAATATCTACTCACTCATGTTCTCTGAAAAGCAGCACAAAACTAAAAGGCCATTCTCAAAATGCACTTGGCAAAATGCATCATGTGATCATAGTGACACATCTTGAATGACAGTAATAGCAGTGATACATATGAGCTGCACAGCATGTAGCAGCAGTGAGGAGAAGTGATTTTTGAGTTGTATTATTAAGTTGAAATCAAAGGAAATAACAGAGAGTATGTTCAGGGAGAGTTAAAAAAAGCCCAATTTGGGCCGGTCATAACCTGTATCTTAATTATACGAGACGGTATTGACAAAATCAAAAATATGTGTAGGGTAGGCTACAGCATTACAAATATACAGTCAGCCATGCTAGGCACTCTACAGCAATGCTGTACTTGGCACAGCGGTGCTTTGAGCTTAATGTTAATATATGCATGCTAACATGCTGATATTAATCAGGTGTGATGTTTACTATGTTTACCACTTTAGTTTAGCATGTTAGCATGCTAACATTAGCTAATTAGCACTAAACATATGGTTAACGCGGAAGATATTTGGTCAGAAACCTAAGTGATGATGGCACTGGATTAAATGTCAGGGGACACCAAAGTAATTAGAATGTATCCTGAGTTGAACATACACATCTGTACCAAATTCCCTGCCAAGCCATCAAATAGTTGTTGAGATAAATTCAATCTGGACCAAAGTGTTGGGCAAACAGTCTGGCATAGTCGTACAGCCTTGCCTTTAGGATGGCTAAACAAGTAGGTTAAAGTCATGTTCTGTAGAATGTTAGGGCCCACTAGTACACACAATGTTTCTGGTTAATTAATGGATGTATGAAGAAATGTATTACAATATATTAAAAGATTTTAATTAGTTAACAACTCAACCATTCTCCAGTTCGGACTGTTTTCCTCAACTGAGACGCTTTGATGCATTTAAGTGTGTGTCTTTATGGAACATACTGATCCTGGTTGGTTTTGTTTGACTCATTGAATACAGGCTTTTCACAATAAAGACCTTAATGAAACATTCCTCGATGGGTTGACAGAAGCAAAAAACAAACAAAACAGGAGGGATCTGAACCAACAACTTTCAGAGTGTAAAGCTCTTTCTCTGCTAGGTGACTGATGTAGACTTTGGGAATCTGTCTCAGTGTGATCTTTCAGCCTGTAAACTGTTTCTCTGCAGGTTGGCGAAGATAAAGTTTTTCCGCAGCTTCAGTCTGATCTTCTTTCTCTCTCTGGTTCTTTGTGTTGGTCAGTGCTGAAGATGATCTAGTGGGAAAGGACACCGACCGGAGACCCCAGACGATCACAACAGATGTGTGTGTGATTAAATGTGTATATATGTAGTTTACTTTGTTTACTCCAAACAACAACAAATTAAATCACAAAAGTCGTTTGACGAGGTTTCAAATTGATTTCAACTTGTGAATTTCCAAATTTCCACATTTTTTCCATCAACCAGAACAGTGAACAGGTGAGTCCATGTGAGCCCATGTGAGCTCAGGTATTTTGATATTTAGATTTTGGATTCTTTAGTTAAAATGGATTCATTTTATTGATAACAACCCTTTAAACAAAACCTTGCGACTTTCACCTTAAAGTGCTCATATTATGCTCATTTTCAGGTTCATAATTGTATTTAGAGGTTATGTCAGAATAGATTTAAATGGTTTAATTTTCAAAAAACATATTTTTGTTGTACTGCACATTACTGCAGCTCCTATTTTCACCCTGTGTGTTGAGCTCTCTGTTTTAGCTACAGAGTGAGACATCACACTTCTGTTCTATCTTTGTTGGGAGTCGCACATGCTCAGCAGCTAGGTAAGGACTACTAGCCAGTCAGAAGCAGAGTATGAGGGCGTGCCCTGACAGTACCTAGGTAAGGACTACTAGCCAGTCAGAAGCAGAGTATGAGGGCCCTGACAGTACCTAGGTAAGGACTACTAGCCAGTCAGAAGCAGAGTATGAGGGCCCTGACAGTACCTAGGTAAGGACTACTAGCCAGTCAGAAGCAGAGTATGAGGGTGTCCCTTTGGGGTGGACTTTGTGCTTTTTCAATTTGTAAACCTATAACGTGCACAAAAAGATATATAACACAATAAAGGAAAGGGAAAAAGCCCAAAAGCATACTACTGTACTTTAAATGAAAATGGATTGAAGTATCTTTGGGCACCTGGGTAGCTCACCTGGTGGAGTGCACACCCATGTGCAGAGGCTCAGTGCTTGACCCAGCGGCTGCGGGTTTGATTCCGACCTGCGGCCCTTTGCTGCATGTCGTTCCCCCTCTCTCTCCCCTTTCATGTCTAAAGCTGTTCTGTCAGAAATAAAGGCCTAAAAATGCCTCTTTTTTGTATTTTTAAAGTGTAAAACCCTTAAATTCAAAAAAAGAAAATAGCATAACTAAACCTTGATTTGTACAATATAGGGCCTGTATTTTCCCGTTAAAATGCAAATTGGAGGTTAATTCATGAATAAATGGTGTCCCCATGTTCAAAGAAACAGCGCCAAACAAAGTGCCCTCTTGGATGCCCATAGGGCAGATTTAATGTGAAGTGCCTTCTATTGTTCCCTTCCAGTCGAGAAAACATAATGCAGTGCTGGTGCCCCTAACCATCAGACAAAGTCAGCCTCTGTTAAAGTAGGCTATAGGCTAGTATATGTAATTTAGATATAGACAAATAATTAACATCTAAATCTTTTTGACAAAATACTGTTAAGATTTTGGGGAAGATGAATGTTAAATTGCTGTCCTTCTATGAATTAGTTTGAAAAAAAATGCCTTGAAATGATCCCCAAGATTTTTTTTCTATGAATCGTATCTTGTATGTAAAAGTGGTGTTTGCCGGTTTGTTTCACCAGCTGAGTTTCTTCAGTGGCAGCAGCTGAAAAACAGCCAAGTTACCCTCAAGAGGAAAAGAGTTTTATTAATTAAACATACTTGGAAAAAGTAGTTCACGCTGTTCCGCTGGAAAATAATCACATCTACATCTGCAGCGTTATATAATAGAAAATGTGAATGTATTACAAAAGTAGTATTGATAAGGATATTTGCAAAAATTGTTGCATTTTAAATTCAGATGTCGAAGTTCAGATGACGGAGTCCAAGGAATGGTCACTGGGTTTGTGACGCCCACAACCTCCAGCTGCCTGCCACTGATGTCGGATTCTGTTGGCTCATGCCCATAACTCAAAATGTTCATTTTCAGTCTAAAGTTCATCACAACTACAGAAATGTTGACTTTTTTTCAACAACAACTTTTTTTGCAAACTAAAGTGCCCTTTTTACATCCGACTTGTTAACATTAAGAGCATTCATTTCAATTTAGTCAAAACCTCTGCTAGATGTATTCATGTAATTTATTATTGTTTGATGAAACAATCTGCTGCTCCCTCTTCGGGAAACATAGAGCAGTAAAATTATTGTATTGTTGTAGTTGCAGTAATAGCACTAAGAGGAGCAAGAGCAAGACTGCAGTACTTAAGAGACATTCCATATTCAATTTTCATGAATATGGGAGGCTGTGCTGCAGCAACTAAGATTTGTGGGTGAAAATTAATGAGTCTGCATGGGCGATCTGGAGCCGTCCTCTCTTGCACCAGCCGGTAGATATAATTAATATGTAAAGAAACCTGTTTGTGGCATAACATGATCGCTGTCCTGTCAAAATGTGAAATAAGTAAATATTTCAGTCCCAAACTGCCTGCCTGCTGAGGAGCTGAAGAGCTTGTGAAGCAAAACAGGAAATGCAGTCAGAGCTTCACATATGCTTTTGTTTTCTTTTTCAAGTCCATTCTTTTCATTCGAGCATTAGTTTTGCGTTTCCAGTCATTTATTCACATGGGTTGGATAAAGATTTTTTTTCTATGAATCGTATCTTGTATGTAAAAGTGGTGTTTGCCGGTTTGTTTCACCAGCTGAGTTTCTTCAGTGGCAGCAGCTGAAAAACAGCCAAGTTACCCTCAAGAGGAAAAGAGTTTTATTAATTAAACATACTTAGAAAAAGTAGTTCACGCTGTTCCGCTGGAAAATAATCACATCTACATCTGCAGCGTTATATAATAGAAAATGTGAATGTATTGCAAAAGTAGTATTGATAAGGATATTTGCAAATATTGTTGCATTTTAAATTCAGATGTCGAAGTTCAGATGACGGAGTCCAAGGAATGGTCACTGGGTTTGTGACGCCCACAACCTCCAGCTGCCTGCCACTGATGTCGGATTCTGTTCGCTCATGCCCATAACTCAAAATGTTCATTTTCAGTCTAAAGTTCATCACAACTACAGAAATGTTGACTTTTTTTCAACAACTTTTTTTGCAAACTAAAGTGCCCTTTTTACATCCGACTTGTTAACATTAAGAGCATTATTATTATGCTATTTTTATTTTTTTTATTCTTGTTTGTCCTTGGCAGCTATTTCTGTAATGTTCTTTCTTGACAAAAAAAGTATATTTTTCTCCTTCCAAGTGACTTCCAAATCATCCTCTTCCTACATTCACAGCAGTAATGTATTTAATAATCATAATCACCTTTTCCTTGGCACAGGTTAAATCTCATACGATAGTTCATGTGATTTACTCACATCATGTCATGAGAGAGCCATACCACAGTGCCAATAAATGTGTTAAGTTTCTGGAATCTCCAAAGGCCAGCCAATAAAGTAGCTAAGCCTGGCATTAGGCTGCACAAAAGGCTCACTCTAAATGCCAACTGAAAAGGATGAAACCTGGATACCTGCAACAGATGTCAACAGGTTTTTAGAGGTGTCAAGCTAAACACTCCTTACAGGATAAGGGAAATATTAATTGATACCATGCTCTTCTAGCTGAAATAGACATGACTGTGCTAAATTCACCATCAAAAGTACAGGAACTGATCAGAAAGCATTCATTTGGGTCAAATACAATATATCACAAGCAATAATTCACTCTTTCATTCCTCTAATTTATATATTAACTTGTGGAGACTTTTGGAGTCGGTTAGTTTAACATGGTTTCTTTGCTAGCACTTCCGAAGGCCGGCCAATGAGAAGCTGAGCCTGGCACCACTTCCTGCGGAAATCTTGCTTTGAATGCCAGAACATGATGGGAGGTGGATGCCTGCGAAGTGTGCCAGAGGGGAAGAGAGAAGATATACCTGGCATGAGAGCTGATAGCAACTTGTTGTCTCCACTCACTGCTTTCTGTAGCTGTTTAAATCTGAAGATAAACAGGTGCTGAGTTGCACTGGGCAGTTTCAGAGCAAATATCAAGGGACACACACGCAAACACACGTGCACACACAGAGCTATGCATACACACAGTACACCTCAGAGTATTCATTATTTTTACTGTACATTTTTCCAGGCCAGTTTTATATGTGTGATTTTGTTTCCTTTGCTTCCATTTAATTTGCAGTCTGATACACTTGTTTCATTTTAAAACCAATAAACCCACAGTCCTGGCCATTGCAGCAGTCCCCCATCATGCATCTATCCTGCATCCACACTGCAGAGGCCACTGCAGTCGACTTGCTCTCAAATCATGTTTATGCAGAACTGGCTCAAGGAGAGCAAAAGTGGAAAACAAAACTTTTCTGCTGCCTCTGAGGTTCTTTTAGGTTCCTCATGACACCTAAAAACAACAAAAAGAACACATCAGAAGTACAACACTGTCAACCTGCAGTGAAAAAAGTAAATGCTTCAAATTTCACTCAAGCTAGCTTATTATCGATTAGTTTTATCCAAATCACAAACGGTGCATTCAGAAAATATTCAGACGCCTTCACCTTGTTCGTGTTGCTGCCTTATGCTAAAATAATTTAAATTATGTTTTCCCTCTCTTCAATCTACACTCAATGCCCCATACCTCATAAAAGTAAAAACAGACATAGACATTAGACTTTTTTGCAATTGTATTACAAAGAACAAACTGAAGTAGAAATTAGTATCCAGAACCTTTGTTATGACACTTGACATTTAACTCAGGTGCCTCCCAGTTCTCTTGATCACCATTGCAATGTTTTAACACTTTGATTAAAATCCACCTGTGGTAAATTCAATTGATTGGATTTAATTTGGAAATACACACACCTGTCTATGTAAGGTCTCACAGCTGATAATGCACATCAGAACAGAAACCAAGCCATGAGGCCGAAGGACCTGCCAGCAGAGCTCAAAAACAGGATTATGTCAGGCCCCAAAAAGAAAAAGAAATGCAATATTGCAGGTTTCGAAGAGTACAGTGGCATCTGCAATTCTAAAGAGAAAGACGTTTGTACTGGTCAGGGTTGAGGGAATGCTGAACAGAGCAAAGTACAGAGATACCCTTAATAACACTTGGTCCAGAGCACACAGGACCTCAAACTAGACTGAAGCTTCACCTTCCAACAGGACAATGACCCTAAATTGCTTTTGTGCATATTGGCTTGTTTATGGTCTAGGGCACGCGTATCTTACCTAAGAACAAGCAGGAAGTACGTAGGTACTGTATTGATGAATGCCACAAAAGTTTGGAGATTGTTCCCATGCACAATTTAAGATCAAATCTGTGCGTATGCTTGATTCATTCATGATTCAATAATTTCAGCTTTGTAGAAACAATGTACTGAATATGACTATTTCTTTCATAAAATGTGAAGTGGATTCTGTTTTCCTTGGAAATTGGTTGTAAAGACACACTGCTGCTGACTTTTAATTACATGTTTGAGCACTACAAATAGTCAATTAAACCCCATTTTATGTAGTTTCAGTAAACTTGAAACACTTAAAACTTTTACAGTGTCGGTGAACTACCATTTATGTAAGCTCTTACTCTCCTACCCTGTACAGTGCACCGCCATGGTTCAACTTCACAAAGCAACATTGCTCGAAGGCGCTTGCAGTACACTGACAGCAGTAGGGAGTATAGAGTGAGTCCCAAGAGTGTCACACTTAGTGGGAAAAACAAACTCTGGCAGTCAGATTGAGGACCCCAAAAACAAACATGCTATATGAGTGTACTCTCAATGTAAACAGAAAACAAATATAAATACGCTTTTCATGGCACAGCAGTCTTTTTGATAAAGCAAAACAAAAGGCAGACTGAGCCACCAAATGTCCAACTGTACATTGTATTTATTTTATACACCAGTTATGTAATGGCATCATTGATAAAGGTAATTAATGCATTATAGTGTTATTTTTTTTTAACAATATTTCAGTTATGTCTCTTGAGTTTTCAAATGTACAAAATCTCACCATGACAACATAATTTGCTACATATTAAAACCAGAGCAACCCTGATAAGTTAAGCATGATTACGATAAATTAGTAGTCAATACAAAACCTGGGTGATGTCGAAAAGACATCTTAGCACGAGATAATTATATAGGACTACTACTTGTAGAGGCAGAAGTGGGGCACTTGTACTTGTAATAGCAATAGTTAATGTACTCTACTTACTTACATTGTATCTACCAACACTTGAAAATGGAACATTGCCATTATTACCACCATGAGGATGTCATGTAATAAGAGTGTTATTTAAAGCAGGAGTGTAACTGTTAACAAAATGCATTCACTGGTTGTAAAAGTGGTTGATTTCTGCAACAGAGAAGCAGTTTTAGTAGTAGTGTTTGTAGTATTCATAGCTCCAATAGTAGTTATAGCTTCAGTAGTATATGTAGTAGTAGCATTAGTTGGTAGCACTTAACTGATGACCTTAAACTCCAAACTAATGTGCCTCGATGAAAATATTTCCACGTAAATAGATGCGCCATTGGCTCTTGTTAATGGATGAATACAATGGACTGTGTTTATATAGCGCTTTCATCCAAGGCACTTTGCAATTTGATTCGCCTTTACCTGCATACACACTCACAAGCCAAAGGCGGAGTAGCAACCATGCAAGGCACTGGAGCAATCATCCAGAACCATTTGGGGTTCAGTGTTGTGCAACACAATAACAAGGGGGGAGCTGGGGATCAAACAGCCAACCCACTGTAGCAATTAGTGGATGATCTTCTCCGCCTATGCTGTCACCCGCCGGTTTATTTATCTATGTCATTTTTAAAAGATTACCAATTTTAATCAATTTCATTTTTCACCTAGTGATCTGAAATTTAATTTAACCATTCTAGCAGACTGGCTTTAGCTAAAGGTTCCAACTGTAATTGTGTTTGGAAAGGTTAATATCAGATATGCTGCTCCATATCATAAAATGTATACAAGGTGCTATAGCTCAGTACTCCCGCGAGTAGTTTCACACAGCTCAATAGGAGAATCATGTACCCAACACATTGACACTTTTCAATTAATACTTACAACTGATATTTGTACTTTTTGTTACTTTTATCTTCATGATGATTTTCCTTTATTACAGTTTATCTTACCTTCTACATGTGTGTTTGTTTTCATGTCAACTCTGCACCCTTGTGAAATAAGGAGTCCTGTTCCCAGTGTCAATAAAGATTGAACTGCAACAATAGTAGCAGGAATGTTACTGCAGCAGTTGAAGCATCTCTGACAGTACACATTTGTATTCATAGTAGCAGAAAAATCACTTCTATTAATAGTGGGCCGTTGCATTGCATTAGTAGCAGTATTACTCTTTAAGCATATGCTAACTTAAGTAGTTAACATCTTTCCTGAATCAATGTGGGTTTAAACACACACGATGACATATATTATCCTCACCTTAGAAATCATCTCAAATAATCAATCCTAAACATAATATGTCTCATTAATGCATTACCATATCATGCGCCTTCATTTCAGGAATGATGTATCACAGATTCACTTGCCGTAATTATTTTTATATCTCCTGAGTTAGAGGCATAAATATCCAGGATTTAATGCCCGGAAATCAAGCTGATGTGTAAATCAATACTTTGAGTGCAATTTGAACCTAAATCACGAGGTGTGTTGTCTGGACCATAAATTTTATTGTGTAGGGAGCCATTTATGCACATTTACATGGAGACAGGATGTTGATTGCAGGATCGCAGAGTTACTGAGCACCACGATGGGGAAATATTTTTAGAGATGCAAAGCACTAAAGAGTTCACAACCACATCGGCATAGGTCATAAATCTTTCTCAACTGAATAAGCACTCTTATTCATTCATCTTCCAAATTCATCATGGCTCTCCGTCTGTGTCTCTTTCTGTGGCTTTTCTCTCCTATGTCTCACTGTCTCCCGCTCTCTCTTACGTTTAAGTGTCTTTATCGAATAATGAGTGTGATGACAGTAAACGTTTCATCATCATCCTCCATCCTTTTAGGCTGTTATCGGATCATGTTTGCTTTCGGTAAGCCTTGAGGAGAAAAGAACAAACATAACAAAATACAGTATGATACACACTGTCAGGTTTTCTCTCGGCTTTGTCACTCACAGCAAATGAGTATTAAGCTCATCAGTGATAGTCCGTACTGTATATATGCTTTATTTTGTATGCAGAAATAAGCAGCAATTCAAATAATTCTTAGAGGAAAACGACAAAAGAGTGTGTATAAATAGCACATTGCTGAGACTTAAGTGCTCTAACTGTCATCCTGAAATGCACAATGGGAAGAATTTGAGGTCTTCTTGTTCTATTTAGCTTTTCCTAATACCATTGCCTAACAGATGCTTAGGTCTAATTATTCAACAACAAAACATGTTACCTCAAAAATGTCATCTGCTCGCTCTTCAGCCAAATTATTTGTCAATTTTCTTGATCTAATTAAATTAAATAATGAACCAAGTTGAAACATAGCACCATGAGGATAAACTATTTCCCCATTTGGTTGAACACTAAGTGGCCAAAGATCAAATGACTTTTGGACCACTCTCTTGCACAGTCAAACACAGCGAACACAAATATGAATAATGAGTAGCAGTACAATTATATTAAGTAACAGAAAGGTTAACTAATTCCATTGAAAGTGGAATAAATCATGTCTCACGCTAGAATCAAGCCTGTTATCAACATTGGAAATCGGCCCTGGTTAATTCGGTAATGCCTCTAAATGACTTTCCATATCAGACTAATGACATATACAGCCCAGGCCGCAGAGCCACAGAGCCGGTGACAAATTGTCTGCTTTCATCAGACTGCCTCTGATCAAACAGATCGATTCGGAAAATATCACCGCAGGCTCAGGATCTTCAAAATTGAGAGGAAGTGTCAACAAAGCTGAGAGAAGAAAGAAATTTCACCGGCACCTGATGTCAGAACCGAAAAAAAATAAATAAATCAATACTGTGACCCCGAGAGGGGCCACTGTCGTGTATGTCAAATATCAAATAACAATCACCTTTACAAGGCTCCCAGAGGCTCAAGCTAGTATTATTTGAGCGGAAACAACATATTACAGACCCGGGGTTATGGATGTTGTCTGCTTGTTTTGTGGTCAGGTTGCAGAACTAATGGTGTTTGCTGTTCAATACTGGAGAAAATGAAATGGCATCATCTGATGTTTGTCTTTTCTGTGTGCCTGTGGCCTGGTTCAGTTCAATCAGGAGCCACATGAAACATCCTAAAGTCAACATCAGATACATGGTGTTATTGTAAACAATTTCCTTCAGCGCACCTGTATTCGATGTCCACCCACTCTACCCCGTCTGTCATTTGGTTGGATTCCACTTAGATGTTTGATCTCGACCAATCATCTGTCAGTCATGTTGCTTATTGCCACTCAACAGGGGATGCAGAAAAACGGTGATTGGCAGCTGGCACTGAGTCGTCTAGCCAGTTTTCTTGAACATAACTGCATTAGCAACAGGAAGCCTTTTATTGCGTTCTACCCAATTTGTTCCACATTTTATAATACCAACCCACCCAAGCAGCTGTTATGCTGGCCGCACTGAAAAATAGACAACGTTTTAGCTGTGGGATTTTGATTATGGTATGTTTATGTCAACACACTTATTGCAAACACTTGGCACCTTTTCATACGGAGGACACAGCCCAAGAAATTATACAATAATGTACGCTCAGAAAATAGGATGGAAGGAAAGATACGCGGTGATCTGCGTTTGAGTGAAACAGCAGCAGGTTACCAGCGCAATATGATGTTATCAACAACAAATGCAATCAAGCTCATTAATGTCCTTGTTTGCAGCAGCAAGTGTTTCCAAGCATTCTACAGTATTACTGCAATTTTCCTCCGGCTTGTTTTGTAGAAGAACCTTAACCTCTACCTTGCTTAAAATTTGTGTCACGTCTTATTTCGCCAGAGTCTAATTGTTGCATTAGGTGTTTGCAGTGTCATGTGAGCTCAGATGTGGAGAAGGCAGAGCCCAGGTAATTGTGTAAGTGTGTGTGTGTGTGTGTGTGTGTGTGTGTGTGTGTGTGTGTGTGTGTGTGTGTTACAATGTAGTGTGTTCATTGAGCTTAAATGTAAGGAGTGATACTGACAACTGTCGTCTTTTATTTTCGGAATATTTTCCAAATAAAAAATAAAACAACTTTGGCAATGACACGCACGCACGCACACACACACACACACACACACACACACACACACACACACACACACACACACACAGCAGATGCTTGTGTCAAGCTTACTCTGCTGTTACTCTCACAGATGTGTCCACTGAAGCGTCATATGAGTTGAGCTGGAAACCATGACTGAGACTAAAAAAGGTATTGACCCTTGACAACGGCTGGCCAGCTTAAAGCAAAACATGTTTAAATGATGAATGAACCTGAAAGAGAACGTCTGGAACTCACACAGTCCAACAATGAGGCTCATTCTGTTTCTGTTCAGTATAGAGATGTCTGGGCCACTGAGTCCTACCGGCCAACCCTCCTCCGACTCCAGTGGTCTGGAATTACAGTTAAAGGGAAAAGCAGGATGCTCAAGAATTACAGCCTCACCACATGTCCTTTTCATATCTGTGCTGACGGCTCTGACAGCACACAGCTATATTTGAAATTAGGGCTAGTCTGCAGGCAACTGTCCTATTTCTGGTGGATAACTTATTCATTGTATTTCTTTTTGGTGTGACAGAAGGAGCAAGCAATGATTATAAGTCAGAGTTTACTCCTCTGGGGCCAAGGGCTGTGGAAGTTCAAGAACTTCAGATTAAAGAGAAGCACTCATGACTATTTCACTGATTTTCCTATAAATGCTGCTGAAGGAATAGAGTTCCTATTTGGAGATAGGATAATGCTCAAGCTGGGAAGAATAGTCTGGAAAGCAAAAAACATATCCAGGTTCAGACAGAGAAACAGGTCCAAAGGAAGACATGTTTTGGGATTCAGGCTCAGATGGAAAAATGGGCTTGGGTTCTGACTGGGAAGACTTAGATTTTGAAATTCAGAAAAAAAGGAGAACAGAAGAGTAGAGGACAGCCCAGGAAGTAGATTACAGTATGTTGAGTAAGGTGAGGAGACAAGCTACAAGCAAAGAAGTATGAAACCCATTGAGATTCACTCCAGCGTTATTTTTGGGAGAGCTGCCACGGTGTCATATCTCAGCCACCCTGATTGAAATGAGAGATGATGACACAGGAGTATTGATTCTCAATATATCTGCATTTTTTCGGAGGACAGGTCCCGCTGTATAGATTGACCCTGCACCTCAGGGATAATGTCAAGCGATGTACAGTCGTCAAGACCGAGCCTATCTCGTAACATAAAATCTTGACAATAAAGAGACAGCAATTCCTGACTAAGCGGTATTCAGATCAGACCCCTTTAGCCTTAGCTGCTGTTGAAAATTATTCTCATGTCAGGAAAGTGCTGACAGATATTTCTCAAATGATATGATCACTCTTAATGCATCAGTCCACATGGTATTTATAGCATACTGTATTAAGTTGTTGGCTTTTAACCAACTGAATTGAAATCAATGTGCAAACTCAACAAACTTCAATATGCCCTGAGGTCCTCAGTATGCCTCAAATGAAGTGCTTGTTGGATTGTCTTAACAGCGACTATGCCCCCCCCCCCTCCTCCCACACCCTCCAAGGTTGGAATTGGGGTGGTTGAGTTCAACAGTTTTGTAACTTTACAAAACAGACAATCTGACACATTTGCCCACTTAATGCATTGACAGGCCAGGTACACTTAGGTGTAGGGTAAGGTTTGAACGTCTCTCTCAGAAACTCATGCTTGTATTCTTTACACACCCAGTGTTCTTGGAGAGAGACTAGGGAGGTAGGGTAATGCAACCTTGTCTCCAAGAAATTATGTTTCTATACTACAAATTTCCTTTGGAAAATGCATTTTGAAGGTAATGCAATTGCTCTCTAGGTCTACCACACACAATTTGCATCGAGGGAAGTGGCAAGACGGATTGAGGGTGCACAAAGTGCAGGACTTCGACAGCCGACAGCAGAGTTTGGCATCCTGACTCCTGTAATGTGGTTAGATTTAGGCAAACAAAGGACTTTAGTTAAAAGCGACTATAATCATTATTTTTATTATAACAATGTATCAAATGAGAATGTGAAAACAATATGACAATGTGAAAGGTGATAGACCTACACAGACTTCTAACCTGAATCTGCAGCTCCCCTAAGCTTTATGGAGTTTTATAGTGAGTTTCAGGTAATGGCTCAGCTGTCCGAACGACAAATTTACTGATTTGGATCCACTCTCATAACGTCAATTTTTGGCTGCAGCAGGATGCTGTTTTCATCAAAAAAGCTCTAAAAACCCACTAAACACAATCTACATGTAGCAACTGTTAGCAACTGTTTGTTAACAGCTTCGTCATGTCAACTTCAAAGTTGATGATGTGTCTCTGTAGTGTTCGCAACTTGTTTTTGATGCCCCAGAAAAATCTGATGTTGTATGTTAAGTTAAGGTTAGGGAAATATTGTGCTTTCAGTAAAATTTTAATAAACCCTTTGTTGGAACCTAACAGTTTTGGTAATACTAGTCTGTGAGACAGAGACATTTCAAAGGCCTGAAGCTTCCCCTTAGGCCAGAGAGCGGCCTGTAGGGAAGTCACCAGCCTGGAACCCCAGACTCCTAAGACAAAAGAATTTTCCAAAATGGAGAATGTAACTTCAAACATGAGGAGAAAATGACAGACTGGTGGAGGGCCGAAGAACTACAACAATGAGTTTTCACACCTTCAGCTTCACTTTGATTCTCCCATTGACTCAGAGGTACCATAAACACAGCATGGGGCCTTAAACTATAAAACTCACTGACACACAGAAACTAATGTCTTTCTATCATAACTCTGGTTGTAACAGGACGGCACACAAGCTCGTGCTAAAAACTTCTACTTTCTGGCGAAAGTGGATTTATCTCTCGGTGTTTTGAAGAACACTACTGGATCCTGGAAACACGCACCTCGTGTTTCAAAACTGCAGAAGAGAACACCGTTTCTCTGTAGGGAAATCAGACCACACATAGTTTGCTTTTTCCTTCATCAAAGTCGACTATAGCTTGTCTTTCACCGCCTGTGGAAAAGACGAGCTTCTTCCGTGATCCGCTGACAAGCAGACACGGACCCGTTCGGTTTCACCTTGGATAAATCCATTGGACAGGAACAAACGGACTGAACACACAGTAAGAAGGCTTACGGTCTGGGCAGAGAAATTTATGTGTGTTTTATTAATGTAATAACTGCTAATGCTGCCATCGTGTTATGACATTAATGTGATCTGATTAATAATGTGCTACTGATGCACGTTTGATTTATTAATCTATGATTGTGACCGCTGAGTCAAATCTATTTTTGTGAATGTACTCTGATCACAGTGCATTGTTGATAGGTTGTGTTGAATATTGCAGCTAGCTTGTTAAAACTGTAAATGCTACCTGCTAACTCCCCTTACACAGAGTTTTAGTTATTGTACTGAGTGAGATAATCAGGTTTGTTGAAATGTCTTTCCTTTCCTAAAGGGATTCCCATTCCTCTACCACTAACACACACATGTACGGACACACATGCGCTAAAGTGAACAGCTGGCCAACAGCGAGTCACGTATGTCGAATAGCTACACAGCTAGCACATAGCGAAGTAGCTAGTTTAGTGTGTCCCTCTTGTCAGCCACATGTGTGCAGACATGTTAGCTTAGCAGCTAGCCTTGCTAGCTGCCTCAGTCATTCACAAGATAAACTAACCGGCTAGCACCTAGCCTATTGTCGGTAGCACATAGCTTAGCCTGAACGAGCTAACGGCTAATCTTGGGCCTAGCCTACCACTACCGCCCTCTTGGGGTGAAATAGTTTTGTGCAGCTCACAGGAATAGCCATTTTTGTAGTCTTTGGCTAGACTACACCTCATCACCCCCCCTACTCTTTCACACTCACTCTCTCACACCCACACACACACACACACACACACTGAGAGGGTCTCCCCACATGCTGGTTTGTTTTTGCTTTGTTCTGTTGTACTTAAAAGAAACATATGTTGGTATTAATTGATCAAAGGATTATTGATTGGCCATTGATAATTTTGAAGTTAATAAATTCTACTATACTTTAATTAGCAGTTGTTTGTGATCATTTGTGTACTTATTGTAATAATTGCTGGTTGAACACAGGTCGTTGCTCGAACTTCACCCTTCCTTTTGTTCCTTTAAAGAATCAGATAGATTAACCAAGTTAAGGAACACCACTAATGAGACTATTTCACAGTTCAATATTGGCCCCTGAAGTTTCAGGGTGGTGCCCCGTTTTGATTGTTTGTTGATTTGATAAAGTTATGAATAACCATATTCATAACTTTATTAATATTGATAAAACATCTTTGATAATTTGCCAATAATTGGATCTGTACCCCTATGAGTACCCAACACCCGTTGTGTCTTGTGCTTCAACTTAATGTTGATTTTTTTCAATACCTAACCAAGACTAATAATCATCAGATCCTGTAAGTGCCAATGACTACGTTTACATGCACATAATATGCCGGTTATTGCCCTTATTCAGAAAAAGACGATATTCCGACTAAACTGGCTAATGAAAGTGAATATTCTACTAATATTCCCGTTTACATGTAACCGTGCATATCCAACCGCATATCCAAAAACGATGTTGATATCCAAGTTGTTGATGATGTTTAAAAGTAGCTGTGTTTCTCCTTCTTATTGGGTCTGCAGCTTTCCAAACTGTTGGCTCGTTGGTTTGTGTACAGAAACCATAGCAAAGAGCTGACCATAAGCTGTAAACAGGCACGAGGCCGTAAACTGCGGTAAAAACCCAGATTGAGACACATATTCCGAATACGTTGTATCCATGTCCAAAGAATGCTTCTGAAACCCAAATAATACCGGAATATCCCACATGTCTTAATCGGAAAATGCTATTTCCGGAAAAAGACCTTATTCGGAATATCCAACCGGAATGTGCTGTTTACATGACCTGTATCAAATTTGGAATATTGTCATATTCGGAATAATAGTGGAATATTGTTGTGCATGTAAGCATACTCAATGTTTATCATGCTTTAGTTGCCACAAGAAGATTTTAGTTGTACAAGTGCATGTTTTTAGGATAAATACTTAGCATGGTAACATTTTACAAATGAGTTCATTCATTCATTTTTCAGCTTGGCAGATACATCCATTAAAATCATTTTCTAATTATGTGGATAAAACGTAATTTAGGCGGCAGTACGTTTTTCTCTAAGTATTTTCTGTTGTAGATAAGTAGTACCCAGTTTTTTCCAAGCACACTGAACCTAAAAAATATGACTATAATGAAACATGAATATGAGGAGAGACTCATATTAAATGAGAAATTGATGATTCCATGCAATAGAAAGTCTCAACAGTACTGTATATTGTATTAAAAGATCATCATGTCTAATTGTGAAAAAAAAACTGTGAAACTTGTGGGAATTATGTAATACAATGGTTCCTATTATATCTGATGGATTTTACAAGGAGAATAATTCTATCGCTGACAGTTTAACCTGCGCAGAACCAGTATAGGCTCTAAACTGGATTTCTTTTGTAAATATGTTCCTTCGTGTATATTTTTTATTTCTTTTGTTGAACAATGCATTCATTCTAGGCATGAAAAATGTTCATCCTGCTTTTAAAATAACAAAAGCCTAAATGTACTTTAGTGCCACCACCACAAGACTTTCACGTATTTGTGTGCATGCCTTTTATACCATTTTTATTGTGGCAACCCTGCATTCATTTGAACTGTGTTTTGAATAACCACCATCGCCTCAAGTCACTCCATCTGTGAAACTCAGGCAGCATGAACAAAAGATGAAAAGAGAGATGGGTGAGGGTGAGGAGAGAAATGAGAAAGTGGGAGAATGAGCATGAGAGAGAGAGAGAAGACAGATAAGAGAAAAAAATAGAAATAAAAAAGTAGAGAACGGATTAGGGCAAGTTTCCGCTGTAACCTTGGACTTGACTGTGTCAGGCATCAAAACAGTAACTTAAGTGTGGTATTTGTTAACCAAATACTAGTCCAGCAGAACTGTTTATTTGACACCCCCCCCCCCCCCCCCCCCCCCCATGTGTACAGTATGGGGCAATCATTGTGTTATATATGACCACATGTCTATGTATCTCTTTGTATGCTCAAGCACGCATGCCTGACAGACCTATGCAATTGAATTCCTTTTTGAAACACTCCTAACAAATCTTCACTGACTGTGCACTGCTACAAATTCAAAGTGACCTTGTTAGACTGCTGTAGTGTGAATGGCTCACTATGGTGGGTATTACAGAACCATATCGACTGTAATAGCAGACTGCTGACACACAAGTACCGAGGTGGAGCGTGCCTTTAATCATCTCTTAACGAGAGTACTGATGACATGTACAGCAGATTGTTATCTGTCCTGTATGCCTTTGTGTCCCTGAATAATTCAGCTGGCACAGAATAAGGGAGACATGAAACAAGCATATTCACCAGATTAGCGCTTAATTAATAAAATGTAGGTGGTTTCAATATTTCAGCAAGCCTGCATTATTCAGTTTAAATATCTGTCCTAATTACTTCCCCTCAGGCTGATCTATGACTTTGTTTTTTCTCCCTGGGGGCTCCATGCCTCCAGCCCAGTTCTGCTATTAATAGGGCTTTGTGGAGGCTCTTTCCCCAAGCGTAACCTTTTTTCCTCCACTAATGATCATTAGATCTGACCTGTCCAAACATACTTTACACATACACTAACACAGCCAAGCTTACTGGAAGGAGCATTAGAGAGCATGTGGAAGTGTGAGTGTTTCTGCTGTCTAGAGGTGCATCTCACTTCCGTTACTTGATAGCTCCTCGCTCCTCGTTTGAACGGGAAGTTGTGCTGTCCCACCTTTTGTGAAGGCCGTCTCAAAGCTCTTATTCCTGCCCCGAGGATCGAAGACCAAGGAGGATTCTCCGAGGAGCTATGAGCGAGGATACACGAAAGCAGCCTTCCCGGAAGCTGTGCAGCTGAACATTGCTAAGTCCGCCAATACAGCTGACTCTCATGGGCGTCCTCGGTGGGACGGATTAAGTCGCAAAGAAATGAAGCAAGTGGAGGAACCGGGGATGCAATTCAAGGAAGTGAGATGCACCTTAGATGTCCTGATGTCATTCGGGAGTTTGTTACACCATTGTGGAGCCAGGGCAGCAAACAGTGGTGATATTGTTGAGCGGTAGCAAGGCCCCCTTCGTGGAGAGGGAGTAGCAAGCCAATTGACAGTAGCAGAGTGGGGTGGACAGACTGCAGTGTATAGTTTTACCCTGTCCTGGATGTAGGATGGGCCTGAGCCATTTACAGAAAGTACCAGTGTCTTGAATCAGATTTAAGCTGCCACCGGGAACCAGTGCAGGGTGCAGTGTATCGGGATGGCGTGGGAGAACTTGGCTAGTTAAAGTCCAGCTGGGCGACGGGCATTCATGAGCTGCAGAGGTCGTATGCCATGCAGGCACACCAGCCAGGAGTGAGTTGCAGTAGTGTAGGTGCATATTAAGAGAATATACTAGATCCAAGACAAAACTGACAAAAAGGTGGAACTCAGAGAAAGAGTTGCAATTACACATCCATCTGTTACTTAAGCACCACGGACAGCGTCATGGATTTATCAATACACAGCACAGACAGGCTACTGATGTTTCAGAGTCATGGTTGGGCCCATAGATTCTAACCACAAAAACCTCAGTCAGATAAACGATAAACATTTAGCCAACAAGGGGGATGGCACCCCCCCTCTTATTGCCTACTGGTTGTATTGTGCAAGGGCTGTACTACACTTGCTGAGAATGCAGCCGACAGGGTTGTTCAATTAAAAAATGCCAATGTGCCTACTATATAGGTACCTGTTTAACCTGTATGTGTTGAGAAATGCTTATTTTCTGTATGTTGTGTTGTCTTTGCGGAAAGGATAGAGTCCAAAACAAATTTCCCTTCGGGGACAATAAAGTACATCTTATCTTATTTAAGTAAATGTCTGTAGGTATTGAACAGACAAATCAAGTAGTGCATCAAGTCCTCATACAGTACTTAGATTCTAAATAATTAAAAATCAAAATGACATATGACAACCCATATGACCATTTTCTGATCATCCACCTCAATATCTTACCATAGTTTACCATCACACTTATAATATTGATTCTTCCACTTTAGAAGTAAATGAGTGAATGAATGAATGAAAAATGAAGCAACAGTTGATGCTCGTCCATTTAAAGTCCATCTATCTAATATATTTGCAGTGATTAAATAGCAAATGACACTAAATCAACAAGTATAAGTAATGTGGATATATTGACCCCCTAAAAGTGATTCATTCTTTGATCATGCTGTTTGAATATAAGAGAGTGCAGCGATGGCCGCCACGTGCGCTCTGACATCTGCAATTTAGATTGGGAGTCTGAATGTGCAGTAAGGACATCAGCATCAGCATCAATCATGGAGCATTTAGTTCACTAAGCTGTAAGAGAGGGGGTTGGTTCAATGTTCTCCTCTCTAATGAGAAAATGGTTCCTTCTGAATTTGCCTCATAAATCATTGCCACAGTCACCAAACACTCTGGTTTTAAAGTACCAGTCCCTTCAGACTGTATTTTATGATTCAGCATATTTTCTATCTACTTAGCTGATTCCAGAGGCACATTATTTAAAGTGCACTTTGTGGCATAATAAGCATGTCAGAAACTAGCTTATATTGTAATTTCTTGATTGTTATCAGCTTTGCATTTGCAGCGGAAAATATTGAAGCCCTTGAGGTTGTGTACATTATCTGAATTGTAGTACATGGTGTATCCTGATTATTTACAGTGGTGCTCTTACTTTCCTATTAATATATCTGTGAGCCATACTTATTCTATGTACTACACGTCTGAGAGAAGTGGTTTCTTATTAACTATTTAAATTTTCTCTTCTAATGAGTTTTTGTTTTGGTGTGAACGTGTAGCCTTTCTGCTAACACCAATTTGCCACTTTTAAAGCCCAGGTGGGAAAAGATGGTTTCATAATTAATAATGCTCTCATCAGTGTGCTCATACTCATCATAATCAGTCAAAGATGAAATGTATTTTTTCTCCACTTAGGAGTTTGCAGAGGCTCACTCTCCTGTCACCTTTTATAACCCCCCAGGTGTCATTTTCTAATCAAACTTTCATTTATTGTCACCTTCCCTTCTACAGACAGGCGGGCAAAACGTATTTTTCTCCATTGCTAAGACCATCTGCTATTGTGGAAATCATTTCAAGGTTGCGTATGCAATTTCACACCACAGTAAGCCAGAGTAGGGTCCATAGTGCACCCGTAGGTCTAGTTATATGGAACCAAAAGCCACCTGAAAAGGCGACAGCTTCGGAGCCAAAGGCCATGGAGTAGGCGTTTAAAAGCAATGTCAAGTATATAAGCCCTGTGGTGTGGGATTTTTATTTAATCGTCAGGCGGCCCTCAGTGTTTTGTTGGTGAATGTTGTTTTGTCCTTCATGCTTACTTATTCAAAGTTGCAGTTTTCAAGTGTTCAAAATTGAATTGTTCTCTGCGAGCTGTTTGCGATACATGTGGAGGCATTTCCACCTCATCCATTTCATGACTAGTCATATACAGTCGGCTCTGCTCGTCCAAATGGCAATTGTCACCATGCGTTTCCACTTCACCTGACTGACTGCTATGTCCTCGAGGGATATTCATGATTGCATGGCTAACATTACATTGCTTCAGCAAAACAACCAAAAACAACTTCATTTGCTGTCTTTTCCAGCCTATTTTCCATCTATTATATTTTACCTTATCCAATACCTGTAGGTTTACAATGTAAATACACTATTTTAACCACTGTTTGAGATGAGAAACATATATCTTCAACTACCTATACAAATGCCACATTCAGCACATTACATATCCAGTTGGTTGACAGGAAACAAAAGTTAGGTAAATCAGACCAAATCATAATGATCATTTTATAAATTCTCAGTAAAACTATAACATATTTGTTTCTGATGAAACACATGAAAGCAGAACAGAATCGAATGCTAACATAAATTTGACTATTTTACATAATAGTTTGCATGCACTGATTTACCTACTGATATTTATAGTATAGAAACACATTCTTAACCCTTGTTGTCTTTCCGTCTACAATGCACCTTTTTGTTTTTCTGGGTAAAAATTCTCAACCTTTTGGTTGTCTTTTATGACACTTTTGTTGCTTTTCCCGATGTTTTTGTCACTTTTTTGTGGTTTTTGTCACTTCTCCCGATGTTTTTGATGCATTTGCCGACATTTTTTGTCACTTTTTTCAATTTCTTTTGTCACTTTTTCCGATTTTTGTTGTGGATTTGTTTTCTGCACTTTTTTTGACGTTTTTGTAGTTTTTTCAAATTTTTTTGTCACTTTTTTAATGTTCTTTTATCAATTCTTCTTTCAAATGCTATAAAATTAAACACCCAAATTCAATGAAAGTAGTGAACTGATCATTTATTTTACTTGTGAAGAGCATTGTAGGGAACCATACATGTTATTTTTTTTTGACAATTTGGTTGAAAGAAACCCACATTTCGGATATAGAACGTTTTTAAAAATGAGTCGAATTTGACCCAAGGACAACAGGAGGGTTAGCCAAGATGGTGCAAGCAGACTTGGAGTTAAGCACTTTAGTCATTCTTAAAAAAGGAAGATGTGTTTAGAGTTTTGCCGACCGGATATGGCAAAAGTTTAATCTATCAACTAGCGTTGCTCTGGTTGGCTATGAGTGCAGAGGGAATTTGAAAGACAACCGTTTTTCCCGCCCCTCGGATTGGCCCTGCCAATGGTGAGTTCCCAGACCCAACATCTTGATGTGGGTCTGGCTTGTCAGGCTAATCTGTGGTGCCCTTGAGCTAAGCATTTAACCTCCCACTGCTCCAGTGGAGCTGCTCATTGTCCAGCTACTGAAAACAATGGCTGCTCCCAGTGCTGTATACTGTAGCTGGGTGAAAATGAGTGTGCGTCTCTAGCCAACCTTCCCTGAATAAATACAGATTAACAAAACAGTCAACCATGGAACTCTGCAGTAGAATAAGTAAATCTCATGTTGCAATAAAACTGATTGCTAAAATTGCTGACATTGTTGCCGTTCTTCATGATGCAGTATTAGAATTATAAGTGAGCAAACCAATGTGAGTATTATTTAACCTCATTCTTTGCCGGTGTGCATAGACCAGAAGGCAGAGAGAATCTGCGTAACACAATTTTCCATTCTACAATGAAAGCCCTATCATCTTGACAACACAGCTTTGTTTATGATTCATTTGTCTGCTCACGTCCAAACTAGGCCAGTATAAAAGTGTGCCAGCAGTAACAACTTCTGATTAGAGCCAAATCAACTCCAGCACATGTGAAAAAGTGCAGTCTTAAGTGAACTTTGCAATCTCCTCCAACATTTGAGGGTACACACTTCCCAGTTTTCTCTGCCCCTGGCTTGAAAATTGTAGGGGCTGGCCTCACACTAATCACTGTGGAGTACAGTACATCAGCTGCTGTGTCTGCAAAGTGGGCCTTTCCCTCTGGATTTGGTACAATCAAACCTCCACAGGAAATGTACCGAGTGAGAGAAAAGAGAGGTGTGTGGTTGAGTGTCAGAAAGAGAGAATAAGTGAGAAAGAGCAAAACAGAATGAGAGGACGAGACATTACAGAATTTGGTCACCTTGGCTGCCATGTGGCAGAGTTGTACTCACCGTCCTTGACTTTGACTGGGGGGGAAACTATCAGAACCCTCTATTTCTCAGGCAGGATGAGGATTATAAGTCACTCTCTCTCTTTCTGCACGCTGTGACCCGCTGGAAATGGCTGACCAGATGGACGGCAAGCCTCTGGCTCCAAGTGTTGATTTGTCTGGACAGCATGGGATGGATTGAGGGCTGACTATTTGTGTATGTGTGTGAGTGAGTGAGTCTCTGAGTTTATATTCTTGGTAAGTGAGTGTATCAATGTGATAAAGAGAAAGCGGTTGAAAGGCGTTTGGGGCAGGAGCCCGATCCAAATGGAGGAAAGATAGAGATAGAGAGAGTGCGAGCAGCAGATCTCACTCGGCTGGTAACAAACAGTGTCTGAGTGTAATGGGCAAATTTGACTCCCTTTACATACCCGTAACCCTGGCACCAGACACTGGTCTTTGCAGGCTGCCATCCGTGGCTGAGGCTACGCTGCTCCCAGCCATGTAACCTACCTCCTTTGGCAGCAGATATAGCAGCTCTCAGCCAGGGATTTCTGGAAACAAGTAATCTGCCGCCTGCATGCCATGTTTATTTGCAATCAAACCAAAGTTAATGGGAGAATTCTCCCTTGCAATACAACAAAATAGGGTTTTATCACTCTCACGCCTTCAGGGTTTATGTATGGCATATCCACACACCATATGACAGCCCTCAGTGCAAATTTCCGCTCTGCAATGTCACATGCTGCACCCAGATATTATATACTGTAGCTACAGAGTACTGAGCTTCCCCCTCTTTCAACTTCTTCAAGCTATAAAACCTATACAGGGGAAAATATGACAAAAGAACATAGATATACCCTCTCAGATATATTAAGACACATACCCCCATAAAAAAGTGTTCTGATAACCGCTGGGAGGATGCAAGTCTAGACACGAATACAAGTGCAACCTCGCTGTTGGGATCTATGAATGTGCCAGAGCTTTATAGAAGGAGCCAGTGTTCTCTACCTGAGGCCCAGTTTTTGAATATGTGTAAAGGCATCTTCAGGATTTACTCGCACCATCAAAATGAAACATGTCATCATCAACAAGCTATATAAGTTCAGTCAGGAAGCATTTGCTTGCTTGCGGTCCGTTGGTCTGATCCAGCAGAGTGCTCCCAAGTATTCCCAGTAGGCCGCAAACGATGGACGTCACAGAGTGGCTTGCTAGTGCTGTCAAGACTGCTAATAGTCTGTTACACACAGCTGTGAGACAGGTGGTTGCATGCAATTATGGCACTGTACACTGCAGGATGTAATGTAAGAAGTAGCGGCTGCTGTTCTGCAATGTTACAGGAATCCTCTGCATGCTATGGACCATCTTCCACTCTTAACAAAAAAAATCTGAAAATAAAAATGATACAGTAAAATCACTTGTGTTTTTTTCATATTATACTTGTCGTACGTGTCCTTATTGTACTGTTGGTCGGAGAGAAACATATTTTGAATTGCTCAGTATGTCTGGCACATATTACAGAATTAGCAATAAAGTTGACTTGACATGAACATTATACTGACCAGTCTGCAGAAATTTCAGTCCATTTGAACTTTGAACATCCAGGCTATCTAGCACTGCTGCTGTTGTTGCAAACTATGAAAATGTTGCTGCTTTTTGCTGACACACCGCTACAACTACCACCTGGTTGGATTTGCTTTTGTGTTCTATATGAGGGATATTATGTGCTAATTGCACTAGAGAGTACATAAAAACAGGCACTGCCAAAACCAAAAGTTGCATTGTCATGTCATTCTTATTCAGAGTTGTTTTTACCAATATCCAAACTGTTCTGAATATGCTGTGGTTGCATAATGATATGCATTATTAACCTGGTTTATACAATTCATTTTTTATATAAACGATACTGTCTCTGCCTACAAAACGAGATACATCATAACTTAAGAGGCAAATCCAGAATCTTCTTACAAAGTACCTCCACCCACACAGCTGTAGCTACTACAAAGAAGACATGTGAGAGGACTCCACAGTTTATTTCATAATGACTTGTGGGCACTGGAATGTTTCTATTTATACAGATACAACATGCTGCTACTTTGTGCTGTCAATGTGTTGCAGCCCCATCCCTCTGGAACACCCTCCCTGCAGATATCCGAAATGCTACATTCCTGGACATCCATCTTTTTAAAACTCCTGAAACACCACCTGTCCACCAAAACCTACAACCTCATTTAGCTTAGCCACAGTAATTCTGTACAGAGTCCTTGGGTTTCTTGAAAAGGGATATAAAAATAAAAGTTATTATTATTATTATTATTATTATTAGGGCTGTCAAAATAACGCGTTAAAAAAATTAACGCAGATTAATCTATTCCATATTGACGTTTGACCCGGAGCCGTTCTAGCCACCATTGGACTGTAAGATGAAGGAGGGAGACGAGAATGTGCTGCCTGGATCATTAATTGGGACATTTACTTATAAAGATCTTCTTCCTGCCAACCCTGGCTACCGAAATCTGGAGCCGCTGATATGTCTGCTCTTCTCTCTGATGCTCTGAAACAGACGATACAGGCAACACAAACACCACTGCACGTGATGCTAGTTAACACTATACTCGACAGCAGCTAACGTTAGCCTACTGCTAGCTAGTTAACACTATACTCGACAGCAGCTAACGTTAGCCTACCGCTAGCTAGTTAACACTATACTCGACAGCAGCTAACGTTAGCCTACCGCTAGCTAGTTAACACTATACTCGACAGCAGCTAATGTTAGCCTACCGCTAGCTAGTTAACACTATACTCGACAGCAGCTAACGTTAGCCTACCGCTAGCTAGTTAACACTATACTCGACAGCAGCTAACGTTAGCCTACCGCTAGCTAGTTAACACTATACTCGACAGCAGCTAATGTTAGTCTACCGCTAGCTAGTTAACACTATACTCTACAGCAGCTAATGTTAGCCTACCGCTAGCTAGTTAACACTATACTCAACAGCAGCTAATGTTAGCCTACCGCTAGCTAGTAGCTGGATTAAAAACAGTTAAAATGCTAACAGCTAATGCTAAACTGTGTAAAGTTTGACTGTGTTTTACTGTAGAGGATTCAACACCGCTATGTAACTATCTGCAGCTGCCGTAGTTTGAACACTTCTTTCAAGAACTGCACCTATACGGCAGCACTATATGAGACATTAAAAATAAGAAGGCAATTAAGACTGGAAGTCTGTTTAAAAAATTTCTCATGTACCGGTGATACATTTGACTTAATATGTCCGGCACTTTTATTTTCTACTTTTTTATTTATTTTCTACATATATTTCTCTCTGTATATGCACCTCTGGTATTGACTAGTTATATATGTACATATTGGTGATGTACCTATGTTCTTTACTAAATAAAAAAAAAAAATCTGCAGCTGCAACAAAGACGGTGCGTTCAGTGATACTGGTAAACTACAGCGTCCTGGTGCATTTGGAGTTATTGTAAATGTCCTTTTCCATCTGGTGGTTGTTTTTGTCGTTCAACAGCAATTTGCTAGTGAAATAAGTTATTGTTATTGTTTTACATTATTATTAAATCATTTAATTTTGACCATATGGCCTTAGCAATAAACAAGCCGTTCTTTAATGTCACCAACTGTTGTTTAGTACCCTTTTTTTTTCTTTTCTTTTTTTACTTTCTTAAAAAGTATCGGTTCAGGCACCGTTAATTATGTATGCGATTAATTCCGATTAATTATTCACAGAGTATTTAATTAATTAGATTAATTTTTTTTAATCGATTGACAGCCCTAATTATTATTATTATTATTATTATTATTATTATTATTATTATTATTATTATTATTAATGTGTAAATTCATATCAAGCAGTAAAGTGCCAAAAATACAATTTTGCTGTGGCAAATCCAGCTCAAATGTCACACAAATTCTGTTTTTTCAGGAAAAACTGTTTTGGAAAACAGCTTTCCTCTCAGTTTATAAAAACAAATCTTCCAGACATGACACCACTGCTGTGGCCTTGGGTGCATCATTTATTTACAGCCGACCCTATCTGGCTCTACTGAACCACACCGATTACATAACCCACATCCCTGCTCATATTCTCACAAGGAGCATGTGCAGAATAAGAGACTGAATTGTGTTTGTGACCTTTTTGTTTTTGCATTTGTATCTTTAACATTTAAGGTTTTTAACTTACTGTGTGGTTTGAACTTACAAATCCAATAATGCTTTTACATACAGTACTACAATGAGACAAATGATCATACAGAATATGAAACAAGCAATGTTCTAAATACAGTTTATTAATCATTTGAACAATCAATTGTGCTTCTGGTGCAACCCTGTCTTCTGAACATTATGTTTAGGTATTAGCTTTGCATATTGATGCCTGGTTTATGTCCATCGGCAAGACCTTTTCCAGTCCAGCAAGTGTTCTTGTGCCGCACAAATCTTTTAGGGTAGTGGTGGTTATTTTGGTTTTACAGCCCAAAACTTTGTTTTCTTAGTGTTTCGGCTTAGTCTCATTGCTCTCTGTGATGTTTTGAACATTTCTGATACCTGTTGTACATTTCTGTTGCCTTGTTTGTAGATTTTTGTATGTATATTCCGTGTAGATTTCTGTTCAGTTATCTCCTGGGTCATTGTGTATAGATTTGTGTATGTATCCTGTTGTGTATATTTCTGTTCCTTATTCCCCTGTTCATTGTGTTTCTGTTTATTCCGTTTTAGCTGTGTATTCTTGTTTGTGTTGTGTATTTCCCTGTTTATGTTCTGTTTCCTGTTTTATTTTGATAGTCCTGTTTTCTGTCTTGTCTTGTCTAGTTTTGCTTTCTGTTTTCCCGCCTTGGTTGATTGTCCTGCCCCGCCCTGATGTGTTTCACCTGCTGTATCACCTGTCCCTCATTTGTTCATTACCTCATGTATTTAACCTCTATGTTCCCTTTGTCTCTTGTTGGATCGTTTTGCTTTCGTTTGTGTCCGTTGCACCTGTCTGCGTAAGTTTGTGTTCCTCCTTCTAGTTTGTGTTTTGGCAGTTTGTTTCAGCCTTGTGCTCCTTTTTTTGTATTTTTTCCCAGAGTTTTTTCCAGTCCCTGTACTGCTGCTTTTTGGTCTTAAATCACAAGTTCAAACCCTCTCCTGCCTGCCTGTCTCTCCCTGCATTTGGGTCCACTATCCCCGCTCACCCACGACAGCTCTCAACCTTGTTTCTAATCGCCAGGGGCACCTGGTTTTAACAAAAACCTAAACTCTACACTACATGCCCAACACCAAACTGTTAACGACTAGATAATGAACACCGCATTTTGTACTGTGATAGCCAGGTATCTTGCTCAGGAGTTAGTGGAGACCAAAACGGAGCTAAAAGGAAAGACTTTCATTTAGTCCAGAAACACCGCTCTGGATGAATGCTAAAGTTGCTTAGTGTGGGTCGGATGTGTAAAGAGGCAATGTTTTGCTACCACATTTGCCATTAAAGATTTTATGAAGTCATGTTTTGTTTTGCATATTGTTAAAACACATTTCAGGTTTCCACAATATTTTCCTGACCATAACCAGGGCAAGGGTGTAAATCCTGGGGGGGTCAGGACCCCCCTTCACAGGGTTGTTCCACCCCCTGAGAAATATCATTAAAACAATGTGTATTGTAAATAACATAATGATGTATAGTTAAAATATCTGTGTAGTAAAACAATACAAACCCCCAAAAAAATGTTTTTTAAGTTTAGAAACATTTTGAGTCCCCCCTCCCTTGCCTCCCAGTGGTTTGGTCCACTGCCTGCTGTACGTTAGGATCATAGGTAGACTCACAGTCACATCGGTAGTGACAGGAATGTAGTAAGTAGGTGGTTCAAGGCTGTCTTATTCACATTAAACATCGATGAAGTTGTTCTTTTCTCAAAAATGAGGCCGAGTAATTAATGAATTAGTTATGACAAAAAAGTTCGCTATGTTAGTGTAATATAATGTAACGTTGGCTAGCTTGTTTAATAGCTTGTTGGATAGAAACGCACCCACTAGGCTACAACTAACGTTACCACGGCGATAAGCCTAACTGATATTAGGGTTAATATTGAAGATCTACGGTTGTGTTTGAAGTGGCTGATCAGTGGGTTTGCTGCAGTTAAATATATATCCTCTGTCCCAGATGAAACATAATATTTATGCGGAGGACGCAAGTATTTTTGTGGCTTGTTTACACATGTCCTCTAAAAGTATAATTGTGGCTGTATTATTCGTGTCCTCTTCAAAAATTGCTCTTCAGAAATGTTTATTGTCCCCCCCCCCCCAGATCAGATTTACGCCCATGAACCAGGGCTTATTTGAGCCGGCCACGCCAGAACATGTTCCAGCACCTCAGACGTTGGATCCGGAACCTCTGTCACTAAGAAAAATGAATCTCCTAAATGAAAAAAATAAATTACCGTTTGTGTAGCGATCAATGTTATCTGTCTTGTTGGTCTTTATTCCCCATTGAAGTTCCACAAAAATCTTGTTTGCATTTATGCGTTTTTAAGGTGAATCTTCAGGGTAAGATTGAGGGGGGAGAGGGACGGAGGGAGGGGAGGCAGAGGGGGGAGAGGGACGGAGGGAGGGGAGGCAGAGGGGGGAGAGGGACGGAGGGAGGGGAGGCAGAGGGGGGAGAGGGACGGAGGGAGGGGAGGCAGAGGGGGGAGAGGGACCGAGGGAGGGGAGGCAGAGGGGGGAGAGGGACCGAGGGAGGGAGGGAGTGGAGGCACTTCAATAGCGCGGCGCTGCACTTCAAGTGACACAAGCGCCTGTGCTGGTTGAGATTGCTCTTATAGCCTCATTTCACTCAGGGGAAAAAATGTCAAAAAGACAGTTTGCTTAACCCTTGTGTTGTCTTCGTTTCAACCTTGAAAAAAGCACTTTTTTTTTTCTGACATTTGTGACGCCTTTTTCCACAATTTGTTTTTGCTTTTTCCAACGTTTTAAATTTTTCTTCTACACATTTTCAGAGCTTATTTCTACGTCCAATATTTTCTGATATAAAAGAGAAATTTAAAACTGGCCAATGTGACCCGAAGTCAAGACAAGGGTTAACTTTTTGAAATACGCTGGCCAGTCAGATCCCAAACAAGCAACAAATGTTTCTGCCGATCAAGAATGTGGAGATCACGGTGGGTGTTTTGGTTAATTTAATAGTTTGATGGATAATTGCTGCTTGTGAAAACAATTGTTGCAGTGTATTTTATTTTTTTTACATTTCGCACCGATGCAGTGCATGTTCTGAAATAAAAATAAACATTGCCCTGATGTACACACAGCATTGTTTAGGTTTTTTTAGTCCGCAAAGCTACGTAGGCAGTGTAATTTTCTTTATTTTTTTTTTTTGTTCAGTTACCTCCAACCCCTGTTTTGAGTTGCCAGATCCACCCCCCCCTCTGCGCTCTGGGACCTCCCACTTTACAAATTAAGCACGGACCATAACCAAGTGCTTTTAGTTGACAAAACATAACCACATGTCATGCTAATAATGCGTTGGTTGCCCCCAGCTGATGTCTGTAAAAAAACAAATGTAATACGTTGACAGTGAAAGTTTTTGATACCCTGTTTCTCCACTTTGGATATGTTACTGTCCTCTGCATAACATCTCCTCTCCTGCAGAGTTTGACACACCAGAGCTGCTACAGTGAACTGCTCCTGGGGGACACGCTGTGCTTTACTCTCAGCAACTAAGCGTTGCAGTCACTGTTTCTGGAACTCGTGTTGTGAAAACACTGTTCTTGAAGGCCTGAAGCATCAATCTCTCACCCTCTGATTTTATAAAGGTGGGAGCTCTCAGGCCTAGTGGTTACAATTATTTATAGATTAAGTTTTTTGACATAAGGTGTAATTATAGGCACAGTAAATGTTCTAAATATATGCTTTAATTTCAAGCTTATCACACAAAGACCCTAAAATCTCTAAGTTTCTTTTTCAGACTTTTATGGTCCGATGTAGAAGATGTAATGATATGCTGAAGTTTCATTAGTGCCTGATAATCTCATTAATGGGAGCGTTACAAGGGCTAACTATTGAACCTTTACATCCTCACTTCAGGCAAATATTGGAATAGTTGTTGCCAGTGCGAGGTATTCTAACTGCACAAGAGCATGATACATGGCACACTTCAGCTTAATCCATAGGGGTTTCATTAATTCTGTTCTGCAAAAAGAGGATCAAGCTAATTTGCCCCCAACGGTCAGAGCTAGCTGTTCATTAGAAGATGCATCAGAGAGACCAATTAATCAGTGTTCCTTTCATCTGTCAAACGGGGGAAAAAAAATGAAGGTACGCTCCCCTTTATACATAGATATAGTCATTAGAGGATAGTATTCTCTAAATGTTTTTTTGTATTCATGCATTAGTTACTCCTGCTTTTATCCCCAAGCAAGGGTGTTTTGATGCTGCAAATTATAAATATTGGCAGGTAGCCAATAATAGGTGGCTGATTATTACCTGTCTAATACTTTCTCCTAACAAGTGATTTGCTGCTCCTAAATAATAAAAAAAAAAGTGAAAATGTGTTTAGTGTTTTTAAACAATGCACATTAAAAGTCAAAACTAAAAAGAAATGATAGGTTTAGAATAAGGTGTTTCTCATGAAACCCAAGTTTACATAAATGATTACACCAAGTGACCCAGCTGTAGCGGTAGAGGAGCTGTGTGGTCATTGGCTTATCTGCCTTTGTTTACGTGGCCACACGCCTGTTGTGGGTGAATGTTGTAAGGGGTAAAGGAAACACTTAATACGGGAGACAAGTGTATGACACCGTTCTACTACATGTGCATTCAATCTGCGACCTATTCATATTTGACTGCTGTCAGTTACATTCTGGTTGTCATCACTGACAGGAATCTTCTACCTAGCAAGAGAATAGAATAGAGAAATACTGAATCACTGTGATGTCACGCTAATAAAAAATAAACTTCCGGGAAGACAATTGACCGTTGATTTGAATTGCGGAGATGAGGGAAAACGGCATTCTTGTTTATTTATGTTGTTATTTTTTAATTGGTAACTGTAACATGTACAGATGAAGATGAACAGAGTTGTATGACCTATTGGACGTTTCTGCTGTGCTTATTTTTATATACTGTGTTGCTTTGCTAGTCTTTGATAAACCAAATCAACAGCAACATCTCACCGCCGGTATTGTCATTTTCTTCTGTGTCCCAACATGTCTTCAACCGAATGTCCGTGAAAGTGTTGAGATATGAAAGCATCAAACATGCATTTTAGATCAATGAGATGAGTATATCCGGTTGTTCCTTTGCTCAGCGCGGTAAAATTGTATGTACCGGACGCAGGAGCTTTCTACCCAGAAGTTATTGGAAAAAACATTGTAATTGCGATATAGAGGGTTCTGCTTGGACAGTGGGAGTTGTTGACATGCCGTTGTTGCCAAAGTAACATCTCCAAATAAACAAATATCTTTGATTATAACTATTAGCACATAATCTGTTTTGTAGGAAACATAAAACCACCCAGATTATGTTTTTTTAGCAAGATAATGAGGAAAACTTTCTATTGCATGAGTCTGCAAACTGTGCAAAATATTGATGCAGAATATATCTGCAAAATATTCACTAACAATTTATTACATTTGTTATAAATATCTAATCCTGGCAACTAAAGTGACATTATATTCGTATGGTTATGTTTAGGAAGCTCAAAACACTTGAACATGTTAAGTTTTAGCTTTCAATATTCAATCAAAAGCCTGGAAATTTCATAACCATGACCAAATGATTTAGTACTATCTTAAACCATTGGACTAATATGATAGACAGGTAACAACCAAAGACGTTCTGGAAACATTAAGGTGGATTTTACGATATGAAAGGCAACAAAATAAAGAGTGAGAAGAGTTCTGACTCATGCTCACCTACTGCAGACAAACTCCCCTACTTCAGTTAACAAGATGTCAGGTCGGGTACAGGTTAGGCAGAAGAGTTGTGTAGACGAAAGCATCAAGTGCATGTGGTTCTCTGCTGCTGCTTTGATAATTCTCTATGTCCATGCCACAACTTTAACCTGTGCTTGTCTGTGTCACACAGCACAGCTAGGTGTGAAGAGGTCTTCTTTGACTTCTAAGCAATCATAAAGAGAAGAGCACCCTTACTACACAGGGTTTCTTGTCCTCCTGAAATGTGTTTATGGCCTCCTATGTTTGAAAGGATGCTTTACATTTACCGTTAGCTAATGCAGACAGTGACATGAATTGATTCCCTCTATCGATCTGGACCATGCTTTCCAGACCTCAACATATTGTTGAGTTTTGTTGGAAGTTTTTATAATGACTTTTCAGCTGGAGCCAAAAAGATCTTCAATAAACATCAGCGTCCGTTTAGAGAGGACAGGAAGTGCTGCAGCCCAGCATCAACCCATAGAGACAGTCTATAAAAGACACAGACGTGCTAGGAACAACAGAATATCTAATAGCGTTGAATAACTAAGAATTGTCCCAGAAACAAGAGATCTAGCTTTTTTTTTCATCCCCTCTGACTAAGTGTGATTGTGAAAAATAAGAAGCAGAAATGGGACAGAATCACTGAAACCTCATGTGTCTGAAAATAGGATGGGATTAACAGTACTATCAACGTATAAACATTACACGCAGTAAGTTCGTTAAACTGAATATGCATAGTTGATTTCAGAGTGTTATAGTGTTTCAGAGCCCTCCATGTTACACTACCATGTTTCAGCAGTGGCCCAGAAAGGACAAACCAAACACTGGCCCAATCCCAA
Organism: Zingel zingel; assembly: GCA_023566125.1. Classification (NCBI taxonomy): domain Eukaryota; kingdom Metazoa; phylum Chordata; class Actinopteri; order Perciformes; family Percidae; genus Zingel; species Zingel zingel. The sequence goes on along the minus strand of CM042322.1, from coordinate 36,563,658 downwards.
AATCCGGACTCACAGACTCACAGACTTTGGTGCGCGTCCTCGCAAAATTCGTAAGGGCTTAGGGTTGTCCCAGTGTCGAATTTCAAAGGGCGTGAGGGTTTGAGGACACACTTACCGAGCCCTTTCCGTGAGTCTGCATCGCTGCAGATTTCACCAAAGGGAATTACCCACAGTTCAATGTGTTGTGACGTTTACCGCGGAGACCATAGGGATATCCGGAAATTACAAAGGTAAACAACAGCACGACCACGACCACGGAGCACAGACTAACCTGTTGTCCAGCTTGTAAAACGAGTTTGAAAAAATGTGGAAACAGGCAGCCGTCTCCTGGGCCTTGGCCGTGTGGAAAGCAACAAACTTAAAATGAAAATTCCCAAAACGGCAAGTGTCAGCAACATCTTTGTTATTAAACATCGCCATGGTAACATGTGATCTCATGAAGTGCTGTCCCAATCCCATTTCTACCTATCTGAGCCCAGGTGGCCTCACACACTCACTCACTTAGCACCTGAGATCAGTTAAGTCTGGGAGTCTTTAGTCCTTAGTCCTCAGGGCTCACTTTGGGATTGGGCCATTGTCTCTTGAGAGGGCCCTTTCACATTTTCACATTACCTTAAGGCCACTGTAGGTTCTTTTAAAGTGATCATATTATGCTCATTTTCAGGTTCATAATTTTATTGAGAGGTTATATCAGAATAGGTTTACATGGTTTATTTTTCAAAAAACACTTTCTTTGTTGTACTGCACATTGCTGCAGCGCCTGTGTGTTGAGCTCTCTGTTTTAGCTACAGAGTGAGACATCACACTTATGTACCATCTTTGTTGGGAGTCGCACATGCGCAGCAGCTAGGTAAGGACTGCTAGCTAGATAGTTTCAGAGTATTAGGGCATGCCATGCTAGCAGCTAGGCGAGCATTATAAAACAAACAAACGTGCGTCACTTTGTAACACACGTTTGTCACGGAAGTGAAGGCTGGACTACAATAGAGCTGTTTGGAGCAGTTTGTGAACAGTGTTTTCTGTTGGAGATGGTAAGTCCCTTTGGGGGGGACTTTGGTCTTTTTCACTTTGTAAACCTATTACATGCACAAAAAAAGATATATAGCACAATACAGGAAAGGGGAAAAGCCCAAAAGCATAATATGAGAACTTTAAACTTGGAAAGGAAGGGGTAAACGGTATTCAGTTGGTTGCAATGTGCAACCTCACTGCAAGATGCCACTAAACCGTACACACTGGTCCTTTAAGTTAGTAACTGTAGTAGTGAGTACTACAGCACTGCACAACACTGCCTGCATCTGCAGTTTTACTGGCCTCTGAATCCAACAACTTTGGGTAAAACAGCTGTACCAAAGTGTCTGTTCACGTTGTTTTTATTTACTGGCTATGGAACATACAAATGCAAAACTACAAAAAGCCTTTCTTTATAGCTGTTCATTACATAGACAAGTGTTCAGATTTGATGTTTTTACCAAGAGTTGTCACTTTGGAACGGCTCCAGTGTATCCTGAGTTTTTATCTGAGCTATCAACCTGACTGATCATCAAAGCTGTAATGGACTCATATCAGATACACTAAACATGAGCCAAAACACAGTGCAGCACTCTGAGATATAATATATCAACCCAGTTAATTTGTTCTTGTGTGCAATTCATAACATTCATCCTTGCGGATGACTAACTTCACAGAACTCTTCCGTTTTTCCAAAGAAGCAATTACCTGACGTCCTAGTATCTGTCATGTCTCAGGCAGTAACAGATTAAACTCATTTCTGAACTGACCTTGATTGTAGGAGCCTCATGCATTTAGGTGCTAAGCGACTAACCTCTCTACATACCCATTAATGAGGTACCAACAGCTAATTATGTAAAACAGGTGTCATAGCAGGAGACTCATACACACATTGGTTGCAATTTCCTTCTCTTACTGTGAAGTTCTGGAGAGGCTTTTTAAGGCAGCTGAACGCTAATCACATTACTGTAAAGAATTCTGCCTTTTTGCAACCCCACAAAATATAATAAGTGATACACAATACTCATAAAACTTCATGATCCTTTAAGATGCTAAATGTCATACAGCATAAAGCAAACATGGAGAAATGGTGCACTGTTATACAACAGCGGGTCTGAATTTTAAGATATAATGCTGTTCAATGCTGTGTCACCAGTTATAAGACAAAAAGCAAGCATGAAAGAGAATATGAACCATGGTGCATCGATGGATCCAAGTCCACTCAGATGGGAAAATAGCCAACATTAATAAGAATAGCGCTGAGCCATTAAACATTTAAAATTGCAGAGGCAGCCGAGAAGGAAAAGCAAGGCAACCGAAACCCGTCAAAAAGCCCAATATTTGGCCAAATCCCAAGCCGAATCCTGGATTCGGTGCATCCCTAGTTAAATCTACTAGAAATCTGAAGGGAATTCTGAGTGGCTTTGCATTATATGAAGGTATTGGACAATATGCAAAGCAACATCAAATTGGGATTACTTTTAAGTGTTGGCATCTACATTTAGGAAAGAACTGGACTTTTTATTCGTCTATATATTTCAATCAAAACTATTTAATTTGTTACTGACTGTGAGCGATAAAAGCCATTAAAAAGCAAGTGGTGCTTAGATGATGGGTGCTTACCATTTCAACAGGGTTACGCCCCCTCAACGTATTGAGAACTGGTTGAACATAAAACAAGAGGGAGGACAGCAGTTAACACAAATTACGTGAATCATCAAACACTGAAAAATGGCACTTCTAGCATTAGAAATCCATATAAAGCATTTGCTGACAAGGTTATAATCACGGCACTGGATCCTTTATTACACCAGTAATGAATATCCCACAGTGACTGCTTGTAAAATTAGTTTCAAGTTCAATGTGCAAGAACGGCACTGCACAAAGAAAGTCCATTGTTTTTAAGTAGAAAATGGGATTTAATTGTAGTCCAAGAACTGTTAGCACCAGTACCATAGCAATTTAACACCTTCTGAAAGCTAGCCCTTTGACTAACAGCCAAATCTATATAGATATGTCTTTTAAAATGACATCAAACATACTTTAATGAATGCTCCACCTAATGGACACTAGTTAATGAGGGGCTGTCATTTCTCATCAGAGTCCTCCTTCTAAAAGACAATCGCATCCCTGTGTACTTTGGGTTGCATAAAGGGTAGGATAAGCATATCTTCACAATCAAATGATTTAGTCAGTCAGTATTAGTTGGTAGTGTACTTAAAATTCTGTACTGGCATTTCACAGGACCATGTCCTAGCTGTAATCTTTTTTCTTTTTTTCTCCAGTGAAATATCTCAACATCAACACTTTTGTACTAACATTCATTGTCCCCAGATGATGAATCCTAATGACTTTTGTGATCTCCTGACTTTTCCTCTAGCACCACTACGCTATTGACATGTGTGGCTTTGAGTGAAATGTCTCAACCTATTAGATTGATTGGTATGACATTTGGTAAACACATTCATGTCGCTTTCAGGATTAATTGTAATAACTTTAGTGATCCCTTACCTCTTTATTCATTTCCATCCAAATGTCCAATCCTCAGCATTATGATCAAATACATGCAAAAACGTTTCTTTAGTTTGTGTTTAGTGTAGCAAATTAAATCATTCAAACAAGCTAAACTAAAATGGTGAACATAGTAAACATTATCTTTGCTTCACACCAGCATATTAACATTGTCATTGTGAGCATGACAATGCTGATGTTAGCTTATAACAATGCTGAGCATACTGTAAGTACCACCTAATACAACCATGTGGCTGTAAGCTCTTAGTCTTGCTTTGGTGTTGTTGTCATTTACTATCTTACTGTCCGTTCAACTACGTTTCCTTGGGGAATGCTACCACCCTATTAGCCACCCTATTCCTCTTTTGACTTTGCTTGAGCAAAATTCCTTTAATTCTTTTCCTAAAATGGTTCAATCTAATAGAAATCTGAAGGGAATTCTGAGTGGCTTTGCATTATATGAAGGTATTGGCCAATATGCAAAGCAACATCAAATTGTGATTATTTTTAAGTGTTGGCATCTACATTCTATATTGTCTGTATATTTCAATCAAAAATATTTAATTTGTTACTGACTGTGAGCGATAAAAGCCATTAAAAAGCAAGTGGTGCTCAGATGATGGGTGCTTACCATATCAACAGGGTTACGCCCCCTCAACGTATTGAGAACTGGTTGAACATAAAACAAGAGGCAGGACAGCAGTTAACACAAATTACGTGAATCATCAAACACTGAAAAATGGCACTTCTAGCATTAGAAATCCATATAAAGCATTTGCTGACAAGGTTATAATCACGGCACTGGATCCTTTATTACACCAGTACGTCAAAGCAAAGTAGTCAAGTGCTCTTAACATCCTCCATTTTGACAATTCAAAAAGCCCACACTCTCTCTAACTATAACTGTGTGGGATCTATGTCATGCAGTAACAATTGTGGTAACTTCTCATGTCACCTGTCTGAAACAATTTATGTACAATTGATCCTCCAGAAGCCTCGCTAGAGCTATTGGCTTAGGGCCCAAAAAAGAGGAAGCACAATTGAAAAACCAAAAAACATTGACGCATGGTGGACTGGGCTGAAGAAAAAATCTGGTGTGGAGCCAAGTAATTAGTGTAGGTAAGAAGGGGAGTTAATCTAACTATTACCGACCTCTGCAGTTTGGAGCATTTTCTCAAACACCTCCTGTTCACTTTCAGTTAGTTGGTTTGGTCCTTGGGAATACAACAGGAGTCTATCAGTCTGGAATGGAGTGCACTCCATGAAAGATCAGACAACAGATCAATACTCCACATCCTTAAGGATGGGTCTGCTAAGTCAAACAGAAAGAAAAGGAAAGCTTTGATATACAGGGAAGGTAGGAATAGAAAATCATGCCAAACAACAAAACTAACAAGTCAACCCATTGGTGCTGAGAAGACGATCAATGGGGAGAAGATACGGTATATGCTGGAATATATTTCGCAACACAATTCAGCAAGACCTCACTGTTTTGCAACCATGTTACATGTTACATTCTGCATTAAATGCCCCACCTCATCCACAACATACGGAGACACACGCTTTTAATGCACAAACACAAAGAGGACTTTTACATGCATGTTCTAACTGCTCAATCTATAAACATACTAAACATAACACAGGACCCTTCTGCCAACAGTAAACACATACTTAATTGGTTTCATTGTAAATTATCAGATTAAATCACTTTGCCCTTTGAAATAAAGGAACAGGATTTTACCCGACAGTTTTCACAACAACTAAATCAAGGATTACACAATTGCAAAGGTAATGATGCAGGTGCTGGAGTATTGGACTTTTGATTATCTGTTAAACACAGTTGTTGTGAGATGCATCCTGCAGGAAACAGCAATGCTGTTTGGGTATTACCTCAGCCAATCTCTGCAAACCAGAAGACAACGATTGGTATGACTATTCCCATTGACTGTTAATAGAGTTATTTTTTTTCCTATTGAATGGGGGATAGAATGAGCCATTCAGACAACATTGTCTGTGCATGGTTATTAACTAATTCTGTCTATTTCAGAGACTGTCATGATGGTAGTTTCAATTGGACAGCACCATATTTGCACATTGAAGCACTGGGATGACAAACCAGATTTACCAAATTTTTTAGATTTATTGAGTTTCTGTAGTGTGTTTAGGAGATGCGATTTTATTTTTTTTCATTTACCACAGCTCCTTCGGACCATTCAGGTGGTAAGCAGTAACTCTGTAAAAGCCACTACTTCCACCCACTGGTGTTTAAATAACTTTCGAGCATGTCATTTTCCCAAGTGGAAATGGAGTAAATAGAAATAAAGCAAGTTTTCTAATGGGTGAATGCTTTCAGGCAACATTGAGTTCTCGTCTGCTGTTTGGCTAAGTCATTCACAACCCTTGGGAAGAGTGTGTGCTTACCTCACCACCCAAGCAGAGTGCAGTTACATCAAACAACCTGCATTGTCTCAGTTTTCATTTACAGTACAAGGTAAGAGAGATGGATCAAGTCAGTCTCACAGACCATTAATGGTTTGTCAGTCAACAAACTACTTTTATAATAATACTGGCGATAGTGAAAAGCAATAACTATATTTTTTATGGTTGATCAAGTGGTTAAAGAATCGACTAACTTTTATTCAATAAACTAATGTAGTCTCTTGCATGGTATATACTGTATTTTATAAACAATGGTAGAACATGTTTTTAGACACTAAATATTTGTTGTAATTCAGTTGTTTCGTAATTTTATTTCATTGATATCAGCCTATTAAGGACTCTTGTGTAGGTAGGCAATTTAGAACCAGTGGGAATGGCAGGCCCTGGCACTAAAGATGTATATTGCTATATAGAGAAGTTACTTTACGTTAACTTTCAGTTACTCATTACTGAATCTAAATATGTTGAATGGCTAATGCAGAAAAGAAAATACTGTCCATAAATGTTAAAAAATGGCCTTTGATTTCATGAAAATCTTCATGACTACAAGCTTAAGACAATCAGATCCTCTTGGACACCCAGGGACAGCAATACAGCTGTGCAGTGCCAATAGTAGCTATTACACCTGGTTCATAATGACTCAAGATTACACTCACCTTGGCTTTAGCCTTCACTGAAATCTCTTTAGACTTTGACATTTTAACATCGTCAAGGTGGAAATTATGAATAACTTTATAGGGCCTTAACATGTCCTTTCACATTTAAAAAAAGCCCCAACTGTTTCTAAATAATGAAACTATCTCTATTGTTTTACCCCCTGAAACTGCTAAACCTTCACATCAAATACAAAACTGTTCGGTAATGCGTGGTTTTCTCTGAGTACGAGGCATCCATGTCTTACAGCATTGGATGCTAAATAAATATCTTGGACATATGCTCAGGTAACATACTGTATGAAACTGTGTTAGACTCTATGCAAAAGATGAGTAAGAAGACCAGATGTAGTAATGTAATCAAAGGCAACATGTTAATTGCAACTAAAGAGACTAGAAGGGAAATCCACTTTCCTGCTATCTATCCTTGAAGAAGTCCCATAGGATGCATGCTGTTCATTTAACAAGTAATTACTTTAATTAGTCATTATATTATAATGGGAATGACTATATTGAAACATGTATAATTACCATCTTCAATGAGATAATTAAATTATGTTAATAATGGTATATGCTCAGGTTCATCAAGCTTTACTTTAATGGGCATGTAGAAAGTAGCAAACAGCCGAACACATTAGTCAGAATACAGCACCTTTGTTGCTTTGATCTCCAGTAAACACGTCTACAGGGAGTCCTTGATGTCCACTGTAAATATCTGATACTCTATCAATTTAATCAGCGATTAAAAGAGGCTTAAATAGTTTCAGTGAGATCCTCCAACACACCATATTCTATGTTGCTTATTACAGGCAACAGTGTGCACTTGGTTGTTCCTTTATGCAAAATACAGCCTATGATTAATGCGCTCTATTTGCACGGGGAGGTGAACCTAGTGAGCTAATGACATTCAACAAATGAGCTCATAGTGAACTTGCACAGGCAAACATGCTTTACAAATGCATGTAAGTTCATTTTTGGTTTAGATGATTATTCTTTAAAAAAACATCATTACGTTTGATTAAATGTGAATGCTGTGTGTATACTCCAGTTTCATTCCAATTACAGTGATAAAGCTGATTAAAGCTGAATCTCATATCAATAATTTATCTTTCCAACGGTAAACTAAACTACATTCTGGCCTTTTGTGAACTTTTCTTCACTGCTATACGGAGTGGTGACTCATCCTATGCAGTTTATTAATGTTTTTTTTCTAAAGCCCCAAAATCATGAAGCACATAGTCTCGCACTGCCAGACCTTCCTCCACAGCGCTGCAGAGGAGGGTCTGGCGAGTCCACACAGCATTCCAGGATGAGAGAAAAACGTGCTCTGGTTTATTGGCATTTCTTTAAACAAATCACAATAGTCTTGGGCGGCGATAAGAGATTATCTTTTTGGGGCTTTTTTCCCTTTATTTCAGAGTGACAGTGAATAGACAGGAAAGGTGGGAGAGAGATGGGGAATGACACGGAGCAAAGGGCCGCAGGTCGGATTTGAACCCCGACCGCTGCCTCAGCCTACATGGGGCGCACGCTCTTACTGGGTGAGCTAGAGGTCGCCCCGTTCAAACGTAGTTTTAGTCGTGCAACAGAAAACGCAGAATGGACAGATAGTCTAGCTAGCTGTCTGGATTTACCCTGCAGAGATCTGAGGAGCAGTTAACCATAGTCCTCAGAAATCCAACAGATTTAAAAATGTCAACACGAAGAAAGCAGAAGGTAACGGGTGTCCGGCCTAAATGAGTGAAATCCGGCGGAATTTTTGTCGGCAACGGACCAATCCCGGAAGTGGAACGTCGTGGATATAGACTATGAAGCACACAATAAATTAGGCATTTTACCTTTGGAGCAGCAACAAGAAAATGAATACTAATAATAATAATAATATTAATAATTGTGTGATTTGGGTTTATTATGTGCTTCCTGCAATGAGTATTGATGATGTTTTTCGTTTTGATGAAATTAAGAGTTAATGTGACACATTTGACACAACTTTGTACAGGTTTGACTGATTAAACTCCACTGGATATTTAGTTAAACCTCTAAACCAGTAAAGGTTAAATACCCTGTTAATTGCAGAAATTAAAGTTTCCCTGTGCTCACTCTTGGTCCCTCATTTTATAACAGTTTGCATATGTGTCTGATACTCCAAACTGGTTAGAATAATTATATGATATATGTTATTATATATAAACAATAAAAATGGGATTCCAACTAGGGCAGGTGGTAATGGATCAGCATCATCCACATGATTTATCGCATGACCTATTCCCTGAAACAACGTGACTCCTGTTTTTGCTGTGCGAGTGAATTCAAATTTTAAAAACCATGTCAAATCATGTGTAGATTCCAAAGATGTTAAAAAGTTTTAGTGAACAGCACTGGCAGAAAAATTGTTACATCCAGAGGAGGAACCGTTAAACCTTACATCCTCCATCAGCTTCCACATGTTTATACTGAGATCATTTACTATTCTTTTCTCTCAAAAATAATGCCAGTACATATTTAGCTATTTGGTGCATATCCAGTGTTGCCAACTTAGCGACTTTGTCGCTAGATTTAGCGACTTTTCAGACCCCTTTAGCAACTTTTTTTCACAAAAGCGACTAGCAACAAATCTGGCGACTTTCTGTAGAAAAGACGCCAGTATTGCCCAGTGAGCACGCAAGGTATTTCTCACCTGTGGGCGCCAAAACAGTCACCTCTCTCTTCTCTTCTGTGACTGAGGAGCAGAGGAGCAGCCCCTCCCCTTTCTGCTCTCTCCTCATGTGCAGCAGCACTGCGCACAGTATGCAGACAGGTAGAAAGAGGAGAAGGGACAGGGTCGGTGTAGGTAGGAGAGATAGCGGGAGGCGACGGGAGAAAGACGCCGCGGAGCTGGCCTGGCCCTGGCAAGCCAGCCTTCTTTGAGAATTCTTTATCAATCTTCTTCCCTCCCTTTATAGAATTTCTTTTTTTACTTTAAAGATAGGTAGAAGATTAATTATAAGGTAAAATAAATTCCTGTATTGAATTTGTGATTATTTGGCTAAATATTTCAACATAAAATAATAAATAAAAATAAAAAAAATATTTCTTTCTATCTACCTTGCTGACCCATCCACAAAGCTTTATGCAAATGACTGCGTAATGACGTCACACATATGCAAATGAGCGTATGACTTTTGGAGCTGGTGCTAGATACTTTCATTCGAAAAGAGTTGGCAACACTCTGCATATCGTCGGACTTTCAGATGGAGTTAGCCTTATGAGCAAGATTGCACAGCTCTTTCCTCCTCTTCCTCCTCCTTTCTTCTGATCCTGCCAACACAGGGCAAGCAATTAAACTCCATGTTGGAGGGAGGTTATCTCTGTGTCCATGACACAAGCAGAACAACAGAGTCCCACTGCAGGGCAACGTACACAAGACGTGCCATGTGATGTTTGTTGCCTGTTAGGAAGTGGCTATCAGCACAAATAGGGCATCAGGGGAGACCCACCCCTCTTCTCACATCGCTATGAACAATACAGATTAACCTCAACAACACACACGGTTGATTAAGAGGCTCTGGAGGGCCCGCTGCTGTTTTGGGGGGCGACTGTTCTGGTAAAAGGCATGCCGAAGGGCAACATTTTAAAAGACTAAATAATGAAGCGCAAACCTGTGTCCCTGTCATTACTGCACCAGTGATTGTGTGGAGATGTGGAGCCATGCAACAGGGCAGCAGTGGGGGGGCCTCTGCTGTAATCTAATGCCAAGATTGGAGTAATTTAGATTCAATCCCTCTCGCAGGGCTCTGATCTGTTCTCTGCTCAGCTGGGAGGATATTTTTCCTGCTGGAAACAATGGTCGGATCCTTTCCATTTCCTGGAGCTCAATGATACATAAGAAAGGGAAACAATCTAACGTCTGTGTTTTTGGAAATTATTAAAATTGCTGACCCAAGGCCAGACACACTGATTCATTTACATTTTGACCTATAGTGGCAGTTTGACATTTTTCTCCCACTGCTGTGCTACCAATTGCACACATTTGATTGTGTAATAAACACTTCTTTTTTTTCCCAATCTTTTAGTTTTTCTTATTTCACAAAAAATTGATTGGAATATTTGGCTGCTGATTGCAGCCTTGAAGTGGTGTAAAGTTACTAGTGTATGAAACTAAATGTAACAGAACATTTCTGCATATTCAAGGGAAATGTTGAGAAAATGCAATAGGCTCCTGATTTTTACACATTTCTTTTTGATTATTTTTTTTTTATTATTTTTTTCAATTAAGGAATTATGAATTCCTTAATTGAAGAAAATACAATTAAATACAGTAAAACAAAATTGGCCCTACATAACTATTCTGCACTATACTTTACCACTGAAGCAACTTGCAGTGGGGACTTAATAGAAAGAAAAAAACAAATGCAACAATTGGAATTGTGCCTTCTGGCCTCACAGCTATTTTCTTCATTATGAGCCAACAGCTCTGCCCCTGTGAGGCTTGTCTGTGGGTTTCCTGCTTTTAGGCAAGCTGCAGGCCCAGAGAAAGCCCCATGCTGGCCTTTAGTGGTTTTGCATATGTGTGGTGAACTACCACAGGGGACTTTACAGCTACACTTGGCACAACTGCCATATCTGGCTCAGCAGTCCGATTACTCGCTCCATAACTGGTATTTGGTTAGCCAATAATATTATTGGCTAACCAAATACCATACATTACATATACATATATATAATATTATTGAAAATAACTAGACAAAGATGCGTAGTTAGACAGATTCTGCATTTTGACATGACCCTGAGACATTTTACAAACACAAATGAAATGCTTTTCATTTGCTGTTTTGAATAAGTGTCTTTGAAAAAGAAATCAATGGCATATGGTGGATGGAGGGGTTTGTTGTCATGGTTTATTTCTCATCTGTGCCAATTTGGTGCTTACCGTTGTTCCTAGAGAGGGAGAAAGGTGAGGTACAGGGTATGTTGATAACAATCAGTTTAGTGAAGGATTGAGTATTAGCATGATTTGTGCTTGTGTTGCCACTTGCTCAAGAAAGTGCAGCACAAAGTGCAGTCAAATCTGTGGAGTGTCATTGGCTTTTCCTGCAACTCACAAATACATTTTAGTTTTTCACCAGCATTTTGTGTGGTTATTATGTTAAACAATTTGGCTTTTATGTTAATCTGTGACGCAAGAAACTATCAAATGCACTGCACTCTTTCTTTCAACTAATTCCAAACTAAAAAACATTTTCACTGAATGTCAGAGAGTGATGGATTATTTTAGCGAAATTGTCAGATGGGTTACCAAGTGAACATTCAAACGTTTCTAGTTGCTCTGATCTTCAGTAACTATCTTCATTAAAGAATAGATCAAAGTATTTAAGGTTTTAGGTTTGTTTTAATTGAGTAATGAATGCTTTTAATAGGCCATTTCTGGAGCAAAAAAAGCTTTTTGAAGATTTTAAGAATCTGTTTTAGAAAACATAATAATATGGTCAACATAATTAACTACACGTTTTTTGTTATATTATTTGCATCTTTTCTAATTTAGGTTGTGATTACGAGTCCTGTACGGGTGTTCATTGGGCCAGTAAAATAATGTATTCTGCTCAACAAGGTACAGTAGAGGAGAGAATGGAAAGAAACAACATGATTTTTATCATTTGTTGATAAAGAAAAAAAAACTACAGCAGATGTCAGAAGTGATTGGTTGCCACAGAGCAACTGGCCACCACCTCTGGAACACTAATTCCTTTAGAGTTATTGCCTGCCCCTCGCTGCCGGCAACGTTCTCATTGTAGAAAATGAATGAAAGGTGGTGGCCTCATCTCATTTGCCACATCTAATGGGTTTTCAGCCAGTTGATTTAACAGGAAAGGGAAAAAAAGCTGAAATGATTGGTCTCACAAGACAAGGAAGCTTATAAAACATGGGTGGACCACTTGTGCTTAGTTTAGTCAGGAACACGCTCATCAAAGATTTAACCATTTATTGCAACAAATGGAAATACATTTATGCTTGGCGCTGATTGCTCCGCTCTTGATAATGCTCCCATTGGTAAAAAAAGAGTAAGACATTGAAAACCATTTTAAACTTTGAGTCATGTTGGGTCTCTGAACTAGGATGGGGAAGGCTGGGGTGGTGGAGGCAAAACGTTGCCAACAGCAGCAGTGAGTGAAGCATCGTCAGTGTAGCAGGGATCAGTGAGGAGGGAGTCACATTCAAAAGGACCACCTTGATGTGAGAATGGCTGTGATTGGTTTGTGTCTGATAGGAATGACAATTCAATCAGCAGGCGCATGATTTCCATATCCTGCATTAACTAATGCTAAGCTTAATTATGTTAAAAGTTGTACTTGAGATATATTGACACTTTTTGTAGTTTTGGCCACTGCCTGAATTCTTACAAACATTATGTGAGGGCACAACTACAGTAAGAACATTTGGTGTAAGTTTAACTGGGAAATCAGACTGGACACACAAGTGGCAGTCTTTTACAGTAATGTCTATATTGAGTAAATATGGAGATTTGTTCGCAATCTCTATGATCATCTAATGTTGCTTCATCCCCAGATTTCAGACATGAACTGGTAAGTGAAATGTTATAACGAATAACCAAAACTATGCAGAGACGGAAAATCTTTAGAGTTGACCAAACATGGAATCAAATCTTATTGCAAATCTGGGTTTGTAGCTGGTCACATACAGTACACTGAATCCATCTACACCAGCACCAACCCGGTTGCTATCATTCTCAAACTCTACCACTTTTTACACGTTTTGCCTCCACACAAGTACGTACAAACACCACCAGGTATGACACCACAGACTCTCAGTTAAACCCACAAGTCACCTAGACTGAGGATGTGGCACAGGGCTCTTTTTCACAGCACACACAGAAACATGGTTAGTTTTACAGCTTTTTTTAATTGCTAGACGACAGTGGGCCACAACTGGAGTAACGTGCAAAACTCTAACTACAGTATGCACAGCAGCAGTTCATGAGGACCAAACTGTAGTTCATTTTTCATTGCTTGAACACAGTTTTCAAAACTCTACAGACTTATCCCATGTCTTTCACCACAACCTGCACAACACTGTGGATTTACAGCACTTTGTTCAAATGCTAACACACTGCTGTCAAAACTGTTAACCACACATTCAAAACATTATGGATTTCTGCCTGGTGCAATGGTTTCTTGTTTTAGACTTGTTAGTGAACACATACTATAGATACAGTATATAGGGAAAGCTCATGAAGTCTTTTTTGGAAATAAAGAAACACCAAATAAGACTGAAACAGTTATGCATTATACCGTTTGAGAGAAACATTGAAAAGGTAAAAGAGCAAAGATACCAATATGTCCAGGTGAGATGTCTGACGTTACATACACAGTTGTGAAAATGTGAAAAGCACTTCCTTTACTATAGTAAAACTGTGCACTTACTGTTTTTACAAAGTAATGGAGGTGTAAGCAATGGGAACACCACAGTCATTTGTATTTCTAGATAATGTAGGTTCATGGCAAGAAAAGACATCCAATTTGTTGATAAAAAACTTATAAAACTTCTGGACTATTACGTACCTTTAGTTTGTAACATTTCCAGTAATTAAGTATATTACTACAGCCAAAATCTAAATATGTATACTGTATATCTATTTACTGTAGGTAAGCAAACTGAGGATTTTCATTCATTCTTGTTTACCTAAAAACTTGTATGAAATATAAAAGGAAAGAAAATAATTTCACTCTTTTCTTATAGAAAATATTGATTAGTGTACAGTCACTTACATTATATTGTCTGTATTGGTGTTTGATGCTAGTGTTTTTACTCTGAGTGTGTTCTGAGTGACAGTGTGTGTTGTCTCAGTGAGGGTTGTTCATAGTGTTTGGCTGCACTGAGCCTGTTTTGAGACGTGTGAAGAGTTGTGTTGCTTGGAATGAGTTTTGCCGGTGATGTGAACTGTTTAGCTCAGGTGACTGTTGGTAATGCAGTATTTGTATGACTATATGGCAAATATCCTAACAAAAACAAGAGATACATCAATACTGTTTTATTAAATGCTTCTATAGTTCTAATACAGTTATTACATTTAAGTCTGATATCCACCTAATCCACTTGACATTGACAACAACCTTGTGTTATAAGCAACCGCATTTCAAAATACTGACGCTTGGTCAGTGTCTCTCAGTGTCAGATACCGAAGCAAGCGTTTGTATGATACGCATGACAGCAGCTTGACCGTGGCGCTGTAAAATGACGTAGTATTAAGGTTGACAACGGTAGCGAGTAGTATGAAAGACATGAAAATCCGCGTAGGGAGGTTGGTTGGGGTGGTGGATGGGTCAAACAACATTTGTGACACAAAAAGTGTGTCACACAGAGTGTCAAAGAGTGATTTATGAGAGTCAGAACACATATCATAGCATGATATATTCAATCCACTCTGAAAAAAAGGGCAATACTTTACCGTGACCTCCAATGTATCTCTCTGTAACATTTTTTGCATTTCACTTCTGTTATCTTAGGCTGTTAACAGATGGTTGTGCATATTGGTGTGCAGGCTGCAGCGAGATGTTTCCCCTGTCACATTGTATGATCTGAAATGTGCAATAGCACTGACTTAATGTAGGGCCCTATGGACTTTGTGTTATAGCTTTTTTAAATTCTTAATTTCCCAATTTCCGTCCACAATTTATTGAAAGTTTTGGGCTCTACAATGCTGCCATCAGTCTGGGATTGGCATCAGCTGGGCACTCGTCAAAAAAAGACACTTGTCACCGGGCCTAACAACTTTTCCGGGGGAAACCCTGGAAATACAACTACAAAGTAGCAAAGGATTGCAGAATGATTAGAGTATGCACCCAAGAACTGCAAAGTTGCACTGTAGCAAAAAGCAATATACTGTACCAAAAGGACTCAATGTAAAATCAAAACATAGCAGACTGTATATAGCCTACTGGTGCAATAGTGTGCATGTACGCCAGTGTCTTGTTGAATCAGGAGCAACAAACCTTCAATAGTAATCCTGTGAAACATTTTGCATTGTGTCCACTTATTCACATGTCCTCTGTAAATATCTTTTCGTTCATCTGAAAGCTTTTCATTTGGTATGACTCAAGTAAACTGTCATAACCCATGAGTTTGCAGACCTGCCAACCGTGAAGAAATGTTATGAGTACAACCCCCCCCCTCCCCCGCGCCCACCGCCAATGTACGCTCCACTGTTGCCCACCCACCAGTGAGAAACCTATGAAATACCTAACACCCTAATACATAATATACACATGGCGTCTGCAATCTGAAAATGTAGGTGGAGAGAGGGGAGATTATGATAGGCTACTATGAGTAGGTCATATTCCTGCATATTGTTACACATATTATAACTTAGGTTACACACACCCCATTCAAAGGAAAACTAGATATATGTACCGTAATTTATATTCAAATACATTGTTTGGCTCATCACTACTTCCCAGATTACAATAAATTATTATTACTGTGTAGATAAATGGAGTGGATGAATGGCTGTAGATGTACTTGAAACTACACAAATGTTTTCTTATATCCTGTCCAATATTTTGTGCCCATATATTTGTTAGTCTAACCAATAGTAGGCAGAGAGAGAGAGCTAATAAATAGGCCTAAGTACTTCTGTGTTTAAGATGAGAGTCAGACCAGGTTAACATACAGCCTTCTTCTGATTAGTGAAGTAGTCTAAGTAATGATTTACTAATAAATCAACTTTAATAGGCCTAAAGCAACTCCTAAAAAAGAACAAGATTGAACCTGGCAGAGACACAATTATAGGCTAATAAATAACATGGGTCAGATATTTTCAGATAGGCTTTTCAAAGGTTGACATGGGTGACATTGCATTATGTCAGTTGCCATCACATTGGCCTAGCAAATAGCCCTATTGTATGCTATGCATCATTAACTGAGCTCGTAACAGCTGGACTCCCTGTTATGATGTCAAAGTCATTATTTATGTTCATAAATTCAAGTGGGCTAAAAAATAGCCTAACTGTTACCTTTATCTTACGTTAATCAGCACCTGGCCTGTCTAAAACCTTCTAGTTTTCTTGCCATTCCACCACTTTTCTAACTGCCCCCAACTAATGGGGAGGATGGCGGGTGTGATAGGCAAGCCTATTGACACTATGAACGTTTTAATTCTTATCATCCTTTCATTTTTAATATCATTATGTTTCGGGGGGTGGGCAGGAATATTTGAAAGAGTGTATGGCTGCAGCCTGGAGACCTCCTGCCTCATGCTCCTCCCGTCTCATGCATGGGCATGTCCAACGGTAAACTCAGATGTTCCGAATACGACGGTAAATTCAGATGTTCAGAATAGCCTACGAAATCATGAATTATTTTCTAAATTAAGTTAGTTAGCATGGGAGGCATGAGACGGGAGGTCTCCAGGCTGCAGCCATACCCGACTCAGTATTTGAGTGTGGGACTATGTTCGTTACCTGTTGCTGCTTCGTGACTGATATCGACGTCTGTCTTGCACACGGTGCAGAACGCGTGATGAGGTAGCCTGGACATGTGGAGGCAAGGCCATCTCTCCCGATAGCAGTCAAGAAATCGCTGCGGTCTCCGCACCTTTTTTTGAGGCGGTTCAGCCATGGCATACAAGCCCACAGTTATCCGGCCAGCCTGGCTCGCTTGAGACACTGAAACGAATTAAACGTGTGAAGCATTTGGCTAGGAGGGGCAGGTGAGCGGAGGGTTAAAATGCAGCGCTCTGATTGGCCGAAAGCTTTTCACTCAACTTACACGCTGTGGCTCAGCGGCAGAATCAACATCATATAGATTGCATAGAAACTGAAACCGGCGAAATGAAAGATGCAACAAAATGCGTACCTAGAGAGCAGCGAATCGTACAAGCGTACTTAAGGGTCAAAATGCGTGCCAAGTACGAAAAATGCGTACATGTTGGCAGGTCTGAGTTTGTTGTTTTTCAGAATGAAATGGTTCCTTAACCTACATGTTTTAATTGGTGCATCCACTGAGTCTAACCAGGCTGTGATGCTTTTTGGTTGACCTACTTCGCCGTTCTGCCTCAGCCACTTCAGAGGAGTCTTAATTAGAAGCTAATTGAGAAGATTAACAACATCTTCAGATCGTAAAGTGCTGCAGATATTTAAGATGTGAAGGCTTTGAACATTTACATGCCGCTCAGCTGAAACACAGTTAGAAAAGCAGGACTGGATGGGGATGTGTCAAACATTTGGCCACTTTGGTGGGCTTGATTGATGTGGGCCTCTGAGAGTGTCTGATGTATTTTGGGACTTTTAGCGCAGAGAGGACTGTGACATGAATGCACAGTCACACAGCATCAACAGATGTTCTTTTAGTGCTTGGATTCCTCTATGTAGCAAGTTGATGGAAGCAGCACCCTTAGAAGAGAGATGCCCCTCTTTTATCTGCATACAATGCTCAGAATGTTCTAAAGGCATGCTTTAATATTCAAGAACAGAACATTTAAAAAAAAAACATTCATATACACCATGTCAGAGAGGAGGAATCTGAAGTTTGCTGTGTTCTTTTTTTATTGTTTTTTCTTTTTCGTAAGAATTATGTTGCAGCTAGAAGTGTCACATCTTTGGTTTCCATTAATGGATCATTTTAAAGCTCTGTACCACCACAGTCCATTAATTCTTAAAGGCATTTTCAACATCAGAGAGCCCAAAGAAGTGATAAGCAAAAAGGCGGTATGGCGGTGTATTGTTTTGCAGTAATTAAAAAGTAACTTCCAGTGCTCTTTGGAGCTGTTTGAAAGGTTTTATCACAGCATCACCTGAGCAAGTGCTTATTGAAAAGGAAAGTTCTGTTGTTTTTATAGCCTGGTTCCTTTTTTTGCTATCATTCCTATGTGTCGCGATAACACTTTAATCACCAGATTAATTGCAGAGACGTAGGGCTGCAGTGGGACCACTACACAGGGCATGCATGCATTTTAAGTTGTTTTAATCTAGTCTATCTAAATCTAATCTATCTAAACTGTTATATGTGAAAACAAAGGAGAATGTTTCCAAAATGTTCATTTTAAATCATCCACTGAATTTAAAAATACTATACACACAAAATCAGGTATGTATGCTAATGTAGGTCAAATTTAAGCCAGGAAGTTGCTCTGCAATACAACAGAAATGTACCTTTGTTTCCCATTCAAGATAAGCGTTCTGAAAGCTGGACTTGTTTAAAATCTGACTGATTAATCGTGTGATGATGCCCCCATGTAGAGCTGTGGTGTCAGAATCACCATGGCCCTGTATGTCTACAGTTGAGCAAGTGAATAAAAATCAAGTACACAAATAATATGATAATTGGTTAGTTATTATTAATAGTAAAAAAATAAATAATTAAATTACTATGTGTGATGTAAAATGGACTGCTTGTAGTTATGATCCCGCATAGTATTATCACCCTCTGCAGATCCCCTTAACTGTACAAAGCATTTTAGTTTCTTTCAGCACTTTCATCAGTGTTTGCACCCTGAGGCAAAAGGCAGCTGTTTTCAGAGAAAAAAACTCTGATAAACTCACTGCACACTATGTGCCAAGCACCCAACATGGAGCATTTAGCAGCTACTGTAAAGAGCCAGATATTTCCCTCTGGGACTTGGTGGGGACAAAAATGGCTAAAAGGAGAGTGAATATTGGACTTAAATCTGCCACGTGGACAGAAACATGATTTCAAATTAATGGCAAAGTTGTACATACTTAGCCTAGAAATCTAGACGCACTCTAGCGGCAGCAAATGTAATTTGCAGCCAGGGTCAGTCTAGCAACTCTCTGTTGGCTTGTGAGCTGGAAAAACCATACTCTTGTCGGGCCAATCACATCATGTATAGAGTAGGTGGGCGGGCTTAAGGCTGCTGCTGCTGCTGGGAACAGCGGTCTCTCAAATCGGCTTTGGCCGCGACTCTGGAAGACTTCAAGTTAAGCTTTTCTTTGAGAAAAGAACAAAGAACGGCACTGAAGTCATTCTTAAAAAAGGAAGATGTGTTCAGAGTTTTGCCGACCAGATACGGCAAAAGTTTAATCTATCAACTAGCTCCTCTACCGTCTTCGTTGCTCTGCCTGGTTGTAGCGCTATCCTATTGCGTGCAGTGGGAATTTGAAAGACAACCGTTTATCCCGCCCCTCGGATTGAGCCCTGTCAATGGTGAGTTCCCAGACCAAACATCTTGATGTGGGTCTGGCTTGTCAGGCTAGTACATACTGTAATCTGCAAAATGTGTGAAGCTTGTCATAACAACATTAGCTTGTTGTTCAGCCCCAAGTGGTCAAAGAAATCAATTGATACAGGTTTAAGATAAGGCAACCAAAGCTAATTGGTTAAAGTAAGGGAAAGATAGCATTTGATGGAAGAAGACAATACAGACATTTTCGGTGTTGAATGAATAATGCTCAGATTTTTCTAGTGGTCATACTTAAAGAATGTTTTCAAGTGATTGAAATAATGGACAAATACTAAATTTCCCTTTGACTTGACACTGTGTGCCGTGACTTCATTAAGTGTTCACATTACACTCTTGACATTCATGACAAAACACAAAATGTACAAATAATTCTCGGCAGCTCCAGTTTATGTGTTCTGCTGTTGTTCATTGTTACTGTGGTGGTCCCTATGTCAGCACACACACACACACACACACACACACACACACACACACACACACACACACACACCTCAGCTCAAATATCTGTGAAATATTTCCATACTCAGTGCTATATACTACAGTATATAAGGTGGCCATATACCAGAGAAATAAATGGACCGCTAACTCAAAAGGACTGCATGTTCAGTGGTCTTTCATCATAAGCGATAAAGCTAAAGGAAGAATTGTTTTTTGTTAATGCAGAAAAAGACAGCCGATTAATTCTCTGCTCCTATATGTATATATGTGGACTAAGGTAAATCTAAAGTATTCAGCACTTAAGCATTTATACGCTGAGTGTTTGTTTCCGCCGTACTGATGTTTACCACACAGTTTCATTAGTGTTTCAATTTTGTGTACTCCATCTATTTTAATGGCTTTATCATTCAGGGGTTATTATTGCAAAGCGAATGAACATGAAAGTGAATGAACATCAACAAAACTTGGGTGGCTGAGTTATTCAGTAATTTAAACAAAATGAACAATCCAGGAACTTTGCCAGGGGATTTTCTTAATCAGCTTCTACTCAATTGCACCATCCGTTAGAGATGACAATAATTAGCTCTACAATCACCTGTGAATGTATAAGACCCTCTTCATTCCACGTAGCCATGTTCACCACACTGTATTTATATTCTTTAACATTAACACTGCACATCTGTGGCAAATGACCAGGGAAAAAACAGATGCCTCCACAGAGATTTTTCTGTGTATGAGAGTACATCATTTCATTCAGAAACGTCAGAATCTCATTTAGACTCAAACGGTTTTAGATACAATGTATTGCTATTTTACAAACCTGCAGTTGAGTACAGTTATTTACCTTAAAGAACCCCTTAGGTCTACAGACACTAATGCCCATAGTAATTGCAGAGCCTCCCTTGAGGCCAATATCTGCCTTAAAAGGCTGGAGATTTAATCATAATGCAAAAATGAACACCGATGTGTTTTCTGTTGTTCTGATTTGAGGCTCAGAGTTGAAATTGGGACAATCGCAGGGGTGTAAAAGGATTGTTCAGATACAACACAAAGTGAAATTCAGAAACTCCACATACAGTGAGTGGATGCAATCAAATGCAGAATATGGTGACGTTGAAAATTCAAGTTGTAAAGATTTAAGCTTATCAGTGTTATTGTTCCAGGTTACAATAATGAACAGTAGATGATGGACATGCAAACAGTTGGTCTCCAGAGTCCTCTTCTTTAAAGGATAATTACAGCTTGTTAAAACTGATTTATTTTTTTGTTTATTATCAGATATGACAACATTCAAACATTCTCATGAACGGGTCCGTATGATATCGTACGAAAATATATGCACACCAAAACGTATGATTTACGTACATTTACAAAATTAGGAGACCGCCAAATGGTCACGTGACACCGGGTAGTCACGTGACGCTATGGGCTTCATTACACCGAGCGGCAGTTGTTAGTTGTTTAAGCTGCTACAGAGCTTCGTGACGCCGGCTGACCTCCATTGTATCAGCGGTAGTTGGTGGTTCAGTTACCTGAAAAAGGTGACTTTGAGCCGTGTACAAAGCATCGCAAGCTGCCGGACATTACAGTTAAATTAAGTTAAAAAAATATGAGCGGGAAGCAAACTCCGCTCTCTGGCTTGAAAGTCCTAACTGCGGCCAGCCATGTTCTTATACAGTAGCCATCAATGTAGTGAATACAGCAAAAAATACGTAGCCTGGTTGACACCAGACCCTTCTCAGTTATAACTGAGAGTGGGTCTGGGAAAGGTTCATTGACAGTTCATTTCCAAAGGGGCGTCACCAACGGATGCCGCTCAAATGCCACTGGGTGCAATTGGATAGTCCTTCAACCAATCAGAGCGATGAAGGAGATGACGTATGTAGCGCGACGGGAAAACATTTCAACCAGAGAGAATGTGGCACGTTCACGGCACGGTGGTTGTGATGCTTCTTATACTGTCTATGTAGTGATGTTGAGGAAGATGGGAAGATGTAGCAATGGCAGCTGACGATTTTTGCCGTTTGTGTAAACAAAATATGATTATAGCTGGTGTCCACCGCCACTCCACCAACATTTTTGCAAGAAAACCTCATAGCATCTCAGACCGACTGAAACATCTCGGATTGACGGTCGAACAGAAAACATCAAGCTCTGATCGCATTTGCCAGCAGTGTAAGACAATTATATTGCGATTAGAACGCGATTTGCCAGTGTATAGGTCATGGGTAGAGAATGACAAAGACGAGGAAGCGACGGGATCGACCGATGCTGACGAAAGACAACGGGAGCCTATCCCACAAAAACACAGAGGGATTTGAAAAAGTTTCGCCCAAACCCTTCAAGTCCTTGTCGACCCAATACTGCTCGGAGGAGTATTACAGAGTTAAGCTTATAATGTGGTGTAGCCTACATTACTTTAACTTTTTACTTTACCTCCACCTTCCTCAACTTTTATATTAACGAGAGTCGTAGCAGCCTATAATGTGAGCAACAAAACAGCAGTTGATTTTATATTTTTTTATCCTTACACACATCAAGTTATTGAACTAAGTTTTGCCCCCTATACTTGGTTTGGATCTACACATCTATTCACAAAGAAAATTGGTGGCCTTAAAGGGTGGATTTTTCCTTCTTTTTTAAATTAAGGCATTAAGATCAATTTCCAAAAGCTAGATTTGTATTCCTCTTTTTAGTCAACTTTAGCATGGGTGTGTAAACTTATGCAAGCCACTGTACATGTTAGTTATTTATGGATCGCCATAGCAACTGCTTGTCATCTCGAGTCAGATCCTTTCCTAACATTATGTTAATGTCACCACAATGTCAATGTAGCCATAGACCTAGTGCATTACAATATTTGACAGAAACAATTCCCACTGTAAAGTGGTCTCAATCTAAAACTTATATTTTCAAGTGATTACCCACTACCCATCACAGAAAAATGTAATCAAAGTCTGTGATCCAGAAGATGCTCTGATAGTCAACAATATCAACAAGAGAAAATGGAAAACAGCTGCCAAGTTGATCATCAAGCACAAGGAGCTTGTCAAGGAAATAAAGCTCAATATCCTTGAGCTAATTCGGGATGAGTGTAAAACACTCAACCCTAATGAAGGCGTCATGCTGTGGAGGTCATCAGCTAAAGACCTAAAGTCCTTTTCATTTTCCAGTTTACGTTCTGATCTCGACCGTATTTCACCGTTCCTTTCATCTGTCTTTTTAACCATCACCAACACATGCCACCTGTGCTGCAGCCGCCATTGCTTTAAGAGGAAGACAACCACGCATGTCAGCATTTGCGTACTATTTGAATAGTATACTTCAATATGGATCTGTACCAAAATACTTCTTTTTTTTTTTTTTTAGTTTGTAGGATAGTATTTGTAGGCTGGGACATATCTCCAGCAAATATTGCCCCCCCCCCCCCCCCCCCCCCTGCGATTTTGATATTGCACTAGTCCATATTGCGATTTTGATACAGTTGAGATTAATTGTGCAGCCCTAAGTGAGTCACAGCCAAGACATGTCAGGTGGACATAAACTAATATATATTCATGTTTCACAGGTGCAGCAGTGAAATGCAGTATGCAATGCTGCATACTGCATATAACGCATACAAGGAATTTGTCATTAAAGACACAACTGCACTGGTCCTGGCAGCAGCGATGGAGCACTTTGGGTTGCAGGATCTCACAGGTAAATGGTGACTTAGTTTCACAAAGAACAAAGATTCTGTACAATTGCAATAAGGTGTGTCAATACACTGCTCATCTTTTCACATGGAAAGTGATCATATGGAACATGACTGCATCTGTAATATGTATTCAGAAACATAGTTATTGTATGTGAGGAAAGTAGTTGATCATGTCCTCTAAAACTGGTTGTTACAAAAGCATTTCCTTTCATGTATCAACAGAACACCCAGAGTCTTTTATTCTAGAGAACATCGTTGATGAATCACCAGACGTGAAGAGGACCTGGCTGCATGAAGCAACAGCAAAGGTTATTGACCAATTTCTGATGCTCAGCGATATTCCGGAAACTGCTAGATGTGTCAGCAAAGCATCTGCTATACCTATTCCCAAAAAAGAGTTTCCTTGCCGCATGGAGGGATGCATGCAGATGTACACATACCTTAAGGCAAGGGAGACACATGGGAAGAATAAACATAACCTTGTGTTGCCTTCAGAGTCGATGCACAAGACCAGCACTCCCACCCAGTGTGACCACATAAAAGAGCACACCATGGCAAGACTAGGTTTTGGCTTCCTCCTATTTAATGTACTGGATGCCATTAAAGAAGGTGATGGTGGTAGATTAATGAGGCTGTACAAAGTTGCATTGCTTTTTTACAAAGCTTATGGACACACACACTATGCGTACAGTACATTCCTCCTCACCTTGCAGGTCAACGCTACACTATCACACTGCATGGCTCACAGTGTGACATGGAACCGTTTTTGGAATGGTCGAGGTGGGAAGGGTAGAAACATCCCCTCGATCTACACCTGGAACATCTCAACAACTTCCTAAAACAATTCCTGAAAGGTCTTGGAGCCAACCTGAATGAGCAGTCTGCAGCCAGAATAAGTCAATCTATTGGAGTGCTGAGGGAGCTGGTGGACAACACTGATTTAGAACTGAAGGTCACAAGGCAGACTGGCACCCATCGAGCGCACAGAGTGGGGATGTTGTAGCGCTAGTCGCGATTTTTAGGGAGGCAGAACTATTTAAGGAACAAACAGGGAGGGAATTCAGTGCGTTCCCAGGTTTCACAAAAAAACTTTTGGAGAGGCTGGACTACGGTGAATTGTGGCGTTGGATGAGGGAAAAAAAATCAAAGATTGGAGAAGTGTGCCAATCTGAGAACTAAGGGTGTGGGCATCACGTTTACTTTGGAAATATGTTGATGTCCGCAAAGATTTTCTGAAAATGTTAAAAGTGCTCATATTATTCTCTTTTTCAGGTACATAATTGTATTTAGAGGTTGTACCAGAATAGCTTTACATGGTATAATTTTCAGAAAACACCATATATTGGTTGTACTGCACATTGCAGCAGCTCCTCTTTTCACCCTGTGTGTTGAGCTCTGTGTTTTAGCTACAGAGCTCGGCATCACACTTCTGTTACTTTGTTGGGAGTCGCACATGTGCAGTACCTAGGTAAAGACTACTAGCCAGTCAGAAGCAGAGTATGAGAGCCCTGACAGTAGCTAGGTAAGGACTACTAGCCAGTCAGAAGCAGAGTATGAGAGCCCTGACAGTACCTAGGTAAGGACTACTAGCCAGTCAGAAGCAGAGTATGAGGGCCCTGACAGTAGCTAGGTAAGGACTACTAGCCAGTCAGAAGCAGAGTATGAGGGCGTGCCATGCTAGCAGCTAGGCGACCATTATAACGTGTGTTACAAAGTGACCACGTTTGTCTCTGAAGTAAAGGCTGGACTACAATAGAGCTGTTTGGAGCAGTTTGTGAACAGTGGTTTCTGTTGGAGATGGGAAGTCCCTTTGGGGGGACTTTGGGCTTTTTCACTTTGTAAACCTATAAAATGCAAAAAAAAAGATAACAGGAAAGGGAAAAAAGCATAATGAGCACTTTATTCATGTTTGTAGTTATGTAACTGTTATTTTGGTTCAAATGGGTAATGTGTAAGTGTTATTAGATTATTTAAGTTATTTAATACACTGAATATTGATGAGCCTGTGGGAAATATTGAGTCTCACAAACTTTATTCAAATGGTGTCATTTCACAGGTGGTAAAACATTTTCAAGTTATTTATTTACAATTATTTACAATTTTTACATTACTTCCATATCTAGTCTGAGCTAAGCACAGACAAGCCAGATTCGACGCTGCTGTGTGGTGTTAGCACATGATCACACTCCCCATCCTCCTCATCAAAGTAGCCTGTGTAATTCATATCTGGTAACAAAAAACTATTCTGAGGTGCAGCAGACACAAAGTACTCAAAGTCGCCACATACCTCATGAAATATACTCAGAATTTCTTGGGCATGTTGTTTATTAAATACGGGGAGATTCTGCATAATATATATATATATATATATATATATATAAATATATAAATATATATAAATATATATATATATATATATATATATATATATATATATATATATATATATATATATATATATATATATATAAATATAAATATATAAATATAAATATATATATATATATATATATATATATATATATATATATATATATATATATATATAAATATACACAAAAATGTCTGATATTTGTCTGATTGGGGCTCACAGTCACGGTGGTAGCGTTGTCCAGATTTAGCTGTTTCTTCACAATGGCTCTGGATTCTAAATCAGCAGTTGCGGTCAATGCCAACACAGGTGTTAAAAAGACATGTAAATGCAACAACACCTCAGTACACAGCCATGGAAATGTTACAATGTTGGGTTGGAAAGGATACGTAACATTCAGAAATAGTGAAGTAGTACTTTTGTAGATGTATAGAGGGTCAGTGACATACGTCTCACAGTAACATAAAACACCTGCACCGAGGGAACACAGCAAATTTTACAGGAATATTGGATTGTATGAGTTCGACAATCGACTAGTGTTGACTTGCCCGAAAAACAGGAAAAAAACATAGGTATATGCACTGGCTGGATTAACAACTTTTATGCCTTTCTGTCACATCTACTGCAGTCAGATTCACTGTGTTCCCTCAGAAGGAATCACTGCACATGGGTAGGCACTTGTAATAACATTTTGAGCATGTTTAGAGGCTTAAAACACATTTAAAAATTGCCCTGTTTAAGCCTGTTGGGCGTTAACACTAGCAGCGGGATAACATGGGGTAGGTAGCACTGATTTTTTTCATTTTTTTTGCTACTGCCAGCACTCCAAATTTCCAAACAATGTGTTGAAATTGACCACAATTCTTCTTTAAGTGTCTTGCTCAGGTACACATTGGTTGATGTATCATAGTGGGAATTGAACCCAGGTCTCCCACACCAAAGGAATGTGTCATATCCACTGCGCCATCACCACCACGAATCAAAAACAAAACGCTGAGAAAGTACACTCCCCAGATCAGAACTTTGTTTCCCCCATCAAACTTTCTGCAAAGTTTTTTGAATAACTTCATATGACAATTAGATATTTCATGAACTAGCCAACTTGCTGTGTAATGAGGAGATAATAATGTGTGTTTCCCTATCAGTCATCAGTAATAAAATGCAATCATAATAAGGCAGGTCATTTAGAAACAAATTATTTTTGAAAGACAAGCTTGACAGATTAAGTATCTTCACTTCTCACTTATATTGTTTATCACTTTATTTCTATTAATATTGGGTCTGTGAAATATCGTACGAAATTGATTCAGCTTTATAAAATCATTCAACTGTCAAGACGTCCTCAATCAAAACACGTTTACCAGAGCAGTGAGAAAAATAACTTGTGATTATTCAGATTTTCAATTTGTAATTTGATTTGAAAAACGATAAACATTTATTGGGACACGACATACGCCGGAAATGTCAATCAATTTGAGGGAATACGATGACTTTTACTAATTCAATTGAGACTTCCAGATGCTTTTATATCTTTGCAGAAATGATTTAATTTGACGAAACTCTGGTGACATTCTTCCAATATCCTCTCACTGTAATGTAGCCTGTACTGTCATTTCTCAAACCTGAATGTGCTGGTGGACGCGGCCCTATTTGAGAGTCTGCTGGTGTGCTGTGTGGTGGTGCTGGGTCTTGGCAGATGCATGAGATGGTGGAGGGCTCTCACTGAGGTGATTAATCAAAGCTGACATTTGGATGGAAATACACTAAGATGGAGGGCTCATCTCTGTAATAACAGAGCGCTGCAAGTTTCACTTGCAAGTTTCACTTGCATAAAGTATTGCAGTGAAAATTATTATTCCAAACCGCTCATTAGCAATGTGACTAGTGTACTAAACGAACCATTTCATTAGAGTCCAAATTTAGTTCAGAAAATTAACATTCTTTATTATTAAATAAGATAATTTTTATGTAAATAATCTCTGATTCTGAAATTGAAGGAAGCAGCAGGTTTCTTGATCAATTGCTGTGCCCACTCTATACCAACTAGTGATCAACAAGATATTTGGAGCTAGGGTTTAGTTGTTGTTATGTAAAGCACTTTGACTTGCCTTGTTGCTAATCAAATGAAGCTGCCTTGCCTTGCCTTTGAGTTTCAATTGACAATAAATACATCAAATTGAACAAAACAACAAACAAAAGCATTAAGGGCTTTCAAATAATATCAAGTATTATGAGTTTGAAGTGTTGCTCAAAGTCCACTTGCTAAAAATCTCAGAGCTTTCTGGAGCTTTCAGTCACATTTTTTTGCCCTTATCAGCGGATAATGTAATAACATGTGGCCATACAAAATCATATAATATCATCTCCATAACAACTGTGCAAACTCCATCTGCTGATGAAGTTCACAAGATGTGACTGAAAGCACCAGAAAAAAATATGTCAGGGATTGGACCTCATGCTGAGAATTGTTTTGCCAAGGGCTTCTTTCCAAGGTCAATAATGAGTCTTAAAGCCTAATATGGAGTAAATTGAATAGAAAAAAAATCAATGTGTTGGAGACATGGTGTACCGCTTTGTTTTGACCTATTGGGGACACTATTGAGAGTTTTGTTAATTCAGCTTAGCCTTTTACAAATGCACTGTGCTAATATAAATCATTGTCTTGGAGACCTTTTTAATGCTGCCACCAGCCTTCGACAGTCAGTCTCTGGTGGCCATGCAGAGGGATTAGAATCTAAAGCATGGACAAAGAGCAATCAAAATGCTTCAAATGACTTTAAGTGCATAGGTGCCGTGTTAGACAGACAGTGCTTGCACTTTTGGGGAGATTAAATTTGTTCCATAGGACCAGGCTGAGGGATATGATTCATTTCAAACCAACTTTCCACCTTACATAATCACCACTTGCTGTGCTTTTAGGCAAGGCTATTCTCTGACAGAGTAAGTGTCAGAGTCACTATGGCTGCGAAGCAAAGAGGTTATGGGTTTGCTTTGCAAGTTAAGCAGTGTTCGACTGAACGTGGCCCCACCCAAGTGATTGCAGAAAACTATTTTAAATGTTTACAATGACACTTGTGTGCTGGGACTGTATATATGAGAAATGTTATCCAGTCTTATTGTCAGGAAGAATGTTGGATTTGGATTTGACAGCATGTTTAAATGTTTAAATTCAGTGCTTTACTTGCATACATTTTCCCCACATGGTCACCACATGTTATAAGTTATAGGGAACTAAGTGAGTGATTTGGTAAGGAAAGTAAAAAATAACTCATAACCAGGCGAATGTAATAAAAACGGAATTGCTATTTTGTTTTACTTCATTACTCAGAGCATGGCTTACACACAGAGTCAGATTGTTTGGGGGGAGGGGGGGGGGGGGGTGTTATTCTGGCCTTACGAATGCTCGACCTGTCAGGTCTGCTTTTCCTTTCTGTGGAAGGAATAGGTTATTTCTCTAAGTGGACTTACAACAAGTATGTGTGCTGTGTTAATCTCATCCACGCTTGTGTCTTGTGTCAATTGTTCTCTTGCTTTTTCACTAGCCCTGGCACAGTAAGAGGTTCTTCGTAACCGTAAATTGTACCTAATTTGCTCAGATTGGCCTAGCTACTTTTCAAACTGAGGAAACAGCCATCAAATAGCAGAGCATGGAGATGTAGGCAGCGATTTAAGCAGTCTTAGACCAGGCAGTGATCACACTGATCTCCTTAAAAGTCAGGTGCACCGGGAGCAGTTATGATCCCCTTCACTGAGACATTAAGTGGGTTTGCTTGACAACACATCCCAGCTGTCAAACACATGTGTTATAGACTCAGCCATGCATTTTCCCAAATGAACAACAAGGAAAAAGCCATAGCATAGATAATTGCTTCCCCTGTCCCCCTTATGCAATGTACAAAATGCTTGTGAAAAACGTGTGAGAAGGGCCGTAGTCATGATTTAATAAAGCCTTACTTCTCGCCTGTCAAGTTACTATTTAATGTTAATGTATACCTATACTGATATTAGTGAAGCATTGTACAGTTAAAGATAATTCTCAGAGGTGCAATTATGCGATTCAAACATGAGAGCAAAACCATCAGAATGATTTGCCACAGAGGGAGATGCTGAATCTGTTGTGATACATTTGGGTTAAAGGAATCCACAGAAGGTTTCATGTCAATACCATATAGTGTTGAATTAATCCTAAACTCATAATGGCCCTCATCTGACTGGGATCAGCTTTGTGTTCCTGAATTAAAATGATGTTCTGAGTGTTAAAGCAGCATGAAATTGGTTCTGTTTGAAGCAATTCCTGGGACACATATTTCTTTTGAAGAGGAGCACCAAATATTTAAAATCAGAACACTATGTATGTTCAGCCTCTGTGGAACAATGGAGATGCAAGACCAAATAAAACCTGTCCTTGGCTGGTGACATTAAGACAATCCCTTTCATTTTGAAAGTGGTTATGGCAATAACCCAAACTATTTATATCTCGCACACTATGCTGTTTTAATTGCTCCATATTGGATAAATAAAGTGGACTAGAAATGAGATTGAATTCTAACATCTTATATCTTCTAGACCTCATGGTGGATATGAACTCTGTAGTTTTTTAATTTATTGTATTGTCCACAGCCCGCTGCATAATCCTTTGCTGGACATTTTTAGCATACTAAACACAAATAATCATCTTTCACTGATTTGTATTAAAGGGGTTCCCACATATTGCTGTATTGAAATGCATAAGCATTACTAGATGAAACCAAGACACAACACACAAACCTCCAAGTCACAATATTCAGTATTAGATTGTCAAAGATTCCAAGTCATAGGTTTGATACTTTTTCAATAATAATTATCATCTACCATTAGGTAAAACTGTAAACTGTCCTAAGGCCTGCTGAAGTTGGTGGGGATATTCCAGTGATATACGTGGATATCGACAACTGCGTCGGTCTTAAACTAGCAAAGACGCTTGCATCGGGCTTTGCGCTGGGTGCCAGCTACAAAACATATGGTATAAAACATGTTTATAAGATTATAATACATGAGATCAAACTACCCAACAGTTTATGAAACTAAATAATAAACATTAGGTCCATAACGACCTAGAGAAAATGCCACTTACACATTTTTGCATCACTAA
Organism: Zingel zingel; assembly: GCA_023566125.1. Taxonomy (NCBI): domain Eukaryota; kingdom Metazoa; phylum Chordata; class Actinopteri; order Perciformes; family Percidae; genus Zingel; species Zingel zingel. The sequence continues at coordinate 36,532,215 of CM042322.1, read as the reverse complement.
AAATAATGTTATTATATACCATGATGTAGAATAACACTCACACTGGCCACCTTTTGGCACTGAGTATACTTTTACCTCTGATATTGCTAACTGTATTTTTGTACTCTTACTGTAATTACTTTTAGAGCAGGACTCTTGCAATAAAGTATTTTTACAGCGTGGTATTGCTACTTTGTGGTAGTGTGGTAATTAACAGACTCTGCATTAAAAAAAAAACTACTACTACTACACTTTGCCACCACAACTTGATTTTGTGGAAAACGGCACACATAATTCCCGAGCATGTAAAGATGTTTCCCTGTAGATGTGGAAGTTAACTTGTTCCCCCTCAACCAAAACAATTTCACTGACTTTAACTGTAGCTTACCTCACCATGTGCTGTTACTAGTTGTTATGCAGGAGGAATGTAATGCGGTGTGCAGTATGTGTCCAAAAACAACAATGAGCATTTCAGAGTTAAGTTTGTCACTTATATGATGCTAGATTGTAGGGGTGCACTATATTGAAAAAATTTGATATTGCGATATCGATAATGAATGTTGCGATATCGATATTAATTTCGATAGTTTTAAACATATGTAAAATTACCAAAGTTATGGGAAAACGCATCAAAATAGATTTATAACAAATAAAACAAGTTTTCTTACAACATAAGGTTTATTTCAACTGACAGTCATATTGGACTGGTACAACATGTGTCTACAGAACAGGACATGTTTTACTGGTTGGACAGTATAAAATAAATAAATAAAGAGCATGTCCAAAGTATTTCCAAGCTACCGAGGAGGAGGCATTACCTTATAGTCACATTAGCTACAAGAGACAGAGACAGAGCGACAGGCTACCATTCATTTTCAGTGGGCGTGGCCGTTTGGCCACGAGCGACTGCCAGTCAGAGTGAAGGCAGTGTGAGGGCAGCGTGACGTATGTCAGTGGCTCGGGTCAAAGAAAATAATTCAATATGTCGGAAAACGCTTCAGGACATCGTATTTATGTATATATCTGATATGTTTGGCTTTTAATCTCATATATTGTGTTACTTTTATCGAGAAATAAATACTTTCAAATCCAAAAACATCGCTCTTGTGACTTAACAATATCTCTGAAGTAACTTTTAAGACGTGGTTTAAGGTAGCACCGGAGAATTTCTGTTTACTGTTGCCAAGCAACCAGGGGTAGGCTAGGCACGCCCAAGAGCGCCCACCTTATATATATATATATATATATATATATATATATATATATATATATATATATATATATATATATATATATATATATATATATGTCAATGGTGCCCACAAGCGAGTGCATGTCGCTCTCTTTTGTAGCTAATGTGACTGTAGGATTACTTTTGGCCAATAAAGTTTCCTTTCAATCTCTGTTATTTCGTCGTCTCCCAGAGCAACACTCATTTTCTTACTTGTGTGTTCTTTTTGCTCCACTCTTCGCTCTCTCTTTAGGTCCTTTCTTTACTTTCGCTTCGTTTTATGGTTTTGCGGAGGCTACACGCAGATGGTGTGTGCGTCGAGCCGGCGTGTGTGTGTGTGTGTGTGTGTGTGTGTGTGTGTGTGTGTGTGTGTGTGTGTGTGTGTGTGGTAGAGCGAGGAAGAAGTGAGAGAGTGACGGCGATTTTCTTCGGAGCGAGTAGCGACTCTAGAGTCCTAGTGAGAGAAACAAAGTGTCTCCCCTGTTCTTTCTGACCACGGTGAAATCTGGAGCAGGAGAAGTTAACCCTCTCCTTGATTTCATGTTGTTTATGGAGAAGGAGAACCAGGAAATGAGTCGGGGGAAATACAACGCTACCAAGTGATGTGTATTTTTCGAGAGGTGCATTAAAGAGTAACAAAAGGGCGAAACTCAATAGAACGTTGAGCTGCAGCTTGCAATGGAACTGCAGCTCCGCCATCTTGGACTGAATGTAACACAACGTTCTATTGAGTTTCGCCTCTTGTTGCTTCTATACTCTTTGGGTACATGTTGGGCAGGATGCAACGCAAACAAAATATCGCGTAATTATCGCGAGACTTTCAATATAATATCGCGCAATGTGATATCGCGATAACGATATTGAGTAGATATACTGTATATCGTGCACCCCTAGTAGATTGTTTTCGCAGCCAACTTGGTGGCAACGAAAAACCCTCACTGTACATTTTTGAAAATCATAAATACACTCAATACATTCTAGTGGGATTTCTTGTTTAAAATACACAGACCTATTTTTTGCTTTCGAGTTCATTTTAATTTTGATAAATTTTGTAAGGGTAGATTCATTTCACCAGACTACAGCTCTGTGCCGAGCCAAACGTGGCACTTTCTTGATTGATGGAATACAGCATGTGCACTGCCATGTTACTGTTGCGGCAGCCGGCACAGTTTGAATAATTGCTTGCTTCTGTGCCTTCTTTTTTATGCATAATTGGAGTATTTCTTTGACAACAGGGTTCACATTGCTCCTGTTTTGTGTGTGTGGGTGGGCGTTTGTGTGAGTAGGCTGGATGTGCGCAGACATGTATGTTTTTGAGAAAGTGTAGGTGTGTGTGTTTTTGCACATGTATGTATGTGTGGGTTGGTGCTCTGTCAATGCAAACTACATTAAACCAACAGATTGCTGGCTGTTCTTTGGTGTTTCACTAATGATGTAATGCCAAAGATAATGTGATATTGAAGCCGGGAAGACATCTGTTTTCTGCATGTGCATGACACCGCCTTATCTTTGATTTATGTAATACATATGAACCTACAATATGGGCCTTTATTTTAATGGATACATAAGAATAATGCAGTTTATCAAAAAAAAAATGAATTACTTGAATTGATTTTTGATTCCAGAAACTCCATTAAATCAGTGAAGGAACTGTAGTCTCACAGATCCCTTACATAGTGGATTTCCATTACAAAAATATATGAGCTGAGGCAAACTGAAATATTCCAATACTTTAGTTTTCACTCTCACTGAATATGTGTGTTTTTAGTTTGAAATAGTTTGTCCACTGATGACATAATGAAACTTTACCTGTTTTGATTTCCTATTTAGGCACCAATAGTGGCAGTGGCAGTGGAGGCTCCCTCTGCCTGATCGCCTCATTAAAGAGCCATAAAGCAGTTTGACACTCACAGGATGCCAATCCATCACAGCTAGGTCACTTTTGATGGGGGAAACCTCTAGAGAATGCAAGCTGCAATAGCTGGGAGGACGGGGAAAAAAAAAAAATCCATGTCAAACTGAGCTGTCGTCTGGTGAGCTGAGATGCCAACACCCCTGAGGCAGCAGAGCTGGATCCAGATCCAGTAGCCGACTAACACGTCCCACAAACTCGTGAGCGAGGCAATTAGCAGGAGCCCCTGTGGATAGCACATTTCTCTCCCAATGATTATTTCTCTCAGCACCCCCTCCTTCTTCATTTTCGGTCTGTCTGTCTTTGATTTTCTTAAAATTCCTCTGCTTGCTTGCCAGTCCAGTGCTTACAATTCAGCCATCAACACATTTCAGTGCAGCAGTAGTTGTCTGCCCAAGCACAGTTGTGTGGCCTCGTTAAACAGCAATGTTTCTCGTTGCGCTAATTACCTCTGCAAAAAAGAAATAAAATGTCATTTTGGGAGCTAATTAACAAAATTGAAAGTTAATCTATACTGTACGAAACTCAGAATTTGTAGTTAAAATAAACGCCTCATCATTGTGTGCATTACAAGGTTTGTTTATTTATTTATTTATTGGTAGATTAGTCAATAATCTGATTCATCTTTATATTTTCAAAAATATTACAAATGTTTTGTAATTGTTGGATGAGATGAAACACTGGTGCTAGTTTTCACAGAAACAATCAGAACAGTATTTGTACTGTTGCTGTTTTTTTCACACTCATAACAATCTCCCCCATAACCAAATCCAATGCACAAAATTAGCATTTGAACAGTTCCTTTATGTGAAGAAAACATGACAGATTTACTAGTCAGTTAATAGGTCATTTTTTATCTTATATTATTGTGTCACATATTTCATTTAGGTAGTTTGTGTTTGTGTTTTTGTTTTGTTTTTATTAGCATTACATTGTATAGATTCCTGTGGCTTCTACAGTATATGGTTGGCAATAAAACCTGAACTTTACAAAACTGTGCAATGAATAGCTTTGTAATAAAATAACTTTTCAACACCTGCATTAAGCAATATTTATTATACTAGCAGGATACATTAACAATGCAGCTTCATGCTGTTTTGGTTTGCTCACATTAACTTTAAGGTACTCTATAATAAATTACACACTACTGTATATGGGTTGGCTTCCCAACTGAGCAAAAAGACATCAATTGCTGTTGAACATGGTTCAGAACATAGGAACACATGGTTGAGGCCAAACCAGAGCTAAAAGATTGTCAGGTGGACAGAAACACAAGTCCAACTGAATGCTTATGTGTATATGCTGGATGTGAAAGTAGGTTGGTATAAGTAGTGGTATGTGGTGCCTGTGTATGTATCAGTTTATTTATTTTTACGTTTTCTGCCCCCTATTGACAAAATATCCATTAACGCAGCTTTTTTGACATTTTTTTTTTTCTAAATTTCTAAAATCCTCAAATATTGTCGGAAGAATAACAATCAAAGTAAAAGTGAATGCTGAACCAATGGCCATATTACACTTACAGAATCCAACCTACTCTTCTCTTCCCGTCAAAATATGATTCATGAGCATGGTTTTCACACCATCAGAACAATGGAAAGAAAATACACACAGACAAACACACACATCCCTGGAGAAAATATTTTCTCATATGCTGTCATCAGTAACCCCCTAACCAAATAGCCTACATTGTATTTGTCCTGCACACTCTCTTTAATGATATCACTCCCCTTACTCTATAAGCCTCACAATTCACTAAAAGCTAAAACCCATAATGGTTGTAACACATACAATGGGATCGTAGTGAAATGCTTATAATGGTTTATTTATAATTATTAGATATATACAGTAACCACACTGTGTCGAATGGTTTGTTATGTTACACCTGCTCAGTTGTGCAGTGCATATGCACACACACGTATGACATTTTCACTTCAGACCAACATCAGCGAGGGGCAACAATTACACTGAATGCTCCATGTCTCTGCTGCAGTTCAAATGCAGTGAAAGTTATGGATTTCAACTAACCCATTGTCAGGCCTTAATTTGACAGGACAGCTTAGACTTGAAAGGGGAGAGAGAGGAGGAATGACATGTAGCAAAGGGTCGCATGTTGGAATTGAACCCGCGGCCACTGTGGTGAGGACAAAGCCTCTGTACATGGGGCGCACGCTCCACCAGGTGAGCGCCCCGGAAAAAAAGTCTATGTAGTGTTACAAATAATATGTTCAATCTGTCCGAAATGGAGTGGGATTAAGCCGAAGCTTGTTATTTTCCCACCCCTCATTCAACTTTAAATAGTTCCTGTATATATTATATATTTTGTATAGCAAGATAACAAATATACACAAAAAACATATCGTTTTAAACACATTCCAATTTTTTTTTACATTTTGCACCAAATAACCGATTAACCTAATCACCCACCCTCACAATCATCTCTCTCTTCATCCTTATATCCTTTTAATAAAGTGTTTTTTACAACTTAGCGCTTCCTGTGTGGTTTTCAATCAATCTTATTACATATTATTTTCACATGAAATCTTACAAGGTCCTTAAATGTGTGCATGATTCATCATGAAGCAGAATGTGGCCGCTAGATCGGAAAAAAAACAGCTGTGTACAAAAAGTGTGAAAGGAAGGGTTAGGTTTGATTCGAAAATGTCACAGAATCTGAGGTACGAGTGGAAAATAAGCCTTCCCTGCCTCTCCGCGCTGACACTGTAGGATGGTACACATTGCTTGGTAAAACAGAGTGCTCTTCCTCCCCAGGCCTGCACATGCTGTGATATTAATAAGTGTCCTTCATCATTTCCCGCAGTGGGATCTTGTTAACCTATGCACCACAGTTAATCAATCCTGAGGAAAACAAACTGTGTCACCATCCAGGTGCTTTTACTTAGCCTGTAAGGATAATACATAAATATTAACTTAAAAAAAATTAAAATATTAAACATGTCTTGGATAGAAAAAATGCAACCACTGCACCCAAACGTGATGACACTGTGTACCATCTGCGTAGTTCTGCAAGAATTAGCAAAATGTGTGCAGTGAAAGGATTTGGCTTGACAACATTTTCATATTCAGTTGAATCCCATTTTAATATTTTATTCATGGCGACGTTCATTTGTTAAATTTGGGAGCAATGTGCCATTAAAACATAACTTTTACAACACACAATATGAAATATGCACATTTACACATTAAATCAGTAATAGAAAAGCAAGGAACTATGCCCATGGGATCAAAAAGTTTGTTTTTATGTTTTTGATTTCATGTATGGCTCTTTCGCCTTGAACCAGAGGCAGACAGTCTGCCCACCAGGTGTGGTAAAGAGAAGCTGTGTTACTCCAGGATTCTGGGAAGACTTTAACCCTGAGGCTACAGCCATCATTGCCAGCAGCCATTGAGGGAGTTCTTTCTTTGGAGATTTCTGCTGGAGGTGAACACAACATGGGCAGTGGGTCAGATACAGTATCATTCATTTCAAAGAAGAAAATGATTAAACCATTTATGACTGACAGAAATTCACTTTAGTTGAATGAACTAAAATATGGAAATAAAATTGGTCCTGACCTGAATAACATACATTAAATGAAATACTGTATCTAAAAAGCAACAACAACCATGTAAAATGAAAATAGTAGTCTTACTGAATATATATATATATATATATATATATATATATATATATATATATATATATATATATATATATATATATATATACACACACAATTTAGGATGGCTTTCAATTAGGTTTACCAGTTACAAAGCCCTACATGCTGATACAATGTGGCACATAATGGAATGCAGCCCGTATTAAACACACCTGTACTTTACTTACTTTGAAATTATAGCTTCTGTTGTAGCAATAGCCATTACATTTATTTTGCTTCTACACATGTTAGAGTTCCACTGGTTTGGGTGGGATTAATATCCACATAAGTATGCATTATATTCATACACCATCTAGTTGATAAGAAGACAGCACTATAAGTAGTAAATTTCTCTTCCTGTTCATCACAGAAGACATGTGTTCTATGTGGTCGATGCTCCAAATTATATTTCAAATAGAAATGTGGGAACTGTATTCTTAAAGATTACTGAATAATGGCGTCATGTGCAGTCAAATTACTTTGAGTTGCCCCAACTGGAAAAAGTCAGGTAATGTGCCGCTCATGCAGAATGCAAAGATGATTTTAAACTCTTGATAGTTACAGTATGAAGCATACACTTGCATTGTGCATGGTTAGTACGGACACTTACTCACTGCTGAAAACAGAAGTCTACAGTTTTAACCCTTGTGTTGACTTCGGGTCACATTGGCCCATTTTAAATTTTTGTTTTATATCAGAAAATATTGGACATAGAAATAAGCTCTGAAAATGTGTAGAAGAAAAATTAAAACATTTAAAACGTTGGAAAAAGCAAAAAAAAAATTGTGAAAAAAGGAGTTACAAATGTCAGAAAAAAAAGTGTTTTTTTCAAGGTTGAAACGAAGACAACACGAGGGTTAAAGCTTACTTCTTTTAATGAGTTAAAAATTACAATTGATGTAATAAGCACATACAAAATGTTTACAATTAATACAAGCTGTGTCTCTTTAAAAGGTATAATGGGAGGTAAGTGAAATAAAAGTATCTTGCTCTAGGTCAGGGATCTTCAACAAGGGGGTCCGGGACCCCAAGGGGGTCCTCAGAGTCAATGCAGGGGGGGCCTCCAAATTATTGTTAATTGTTAATGATAAAATGATAAGCCACTGCTTACTGGCCTATAGGTAAGTTTAGGTAGTCACTAACGCCATCAACAGATAAACTCTAAGGATTCATTGTGCCACATGTATGTTTTAACATTAAAAGATGATTTATAAAATCAAACAATTATTAGGCTATTTTAATAGCTTTATATTCTATGCAAAACAGGTATGTATAAAGGTTTTACACTTTATTGTAGGCCCAGTTTAATATGCAACTTAATTTTATACAATATATGTAGTAGGGGGTCCCTGCTCCGTCTCTCTTTCAGTTAAGGTACACACACTGCATCCAACTTGAATACTGAGCTGTAGCAGCACTCATGACCTCAAGCACATTATACGGAATAAATGCATTTCGGTATTGAGAGCATTTCCATTTAACAGAACACAAATCAGCTTGTGAGAGTGCAGCTTACCTTGGGTCATTGCCCCCCCAGCTCCATAGGAAGAGTTCTAACCAAATCAGTGATTAAAGGAAAAGAAAAGGAGGAGAAAGATTGGTTCCTTCTGACTGAACACACTGTGATATATTCATCAATACTGCTGAAACCGTAGCAAGCAAGGCCGCAGATAGTTCAGCCATTCTATTCTTGGCGAGGCAGATAGTGCCCCTCTTGTTAAATTCATCTGTCAATGCTGTTAGAGGAGGAGATAAGAAGTGCAGCGACCCCCATATGGAATCAGTCGAATTCATATCGATCACTCTTGCCTTCATTTCAGCAGGATGGTTAAAAATGATTAGATTTCCGGAACTGAAGTTAATTCTCTGGGATTGGCTCTCTATAACAAGAGTGTGACATAATCAATGTAAATGATCTTGTACTCCTGTGCTATCAAACCTGGCTCCCCTCATAGGCAGAAACTTAATCAAGGACTATCTGTCATTGTTTAAGATTTGCATTATAGCTGTCGGCAAAGACCTTACACCCTGTGTCCTGCCAAGCATGCTGCACTGTGCTTTTCAATGCTCACCGTTTGGTAAAAAAGAGGCAATGAGCACTCTTCATTGGACTGGGGGTAGTATAGGCTACATCCTCATCTCTATTGTACTATATGTGATAACTTTTTCAAGGAAAGATGCTCATTTTCTCAAAGTGGCTAAAATCAGTATTATTATAATAACAAAACTTTACTGCTATGAAAAAGGTCTATTTTTGAAAATGTTCACAGTTTTCATTATTTATATCAGTTAAATGATGCAATGATGTGCAAGTTATACTTCCCATTACTCCACACCTGCTGCTGTAATAACATACACAATTTACCAGCATTTCTGGAGCTCCGTTTTCATGATGGTGTAAAGAGAGGAGGCGGCATTTCCACTTGGTGGCCTTGAGTCATAGTGAACATGACTTGCCAAAGTCAGAGGAAAGGCACAGTGATGGGGATGTGTCAGTAACAATCAGTTAACAACAGCACAGTGCAATTTTGGTGTGTTTAGCTGTGCCGATATTTTACTTATTATCTGACTGATGGTGAATGCGAGTTACTGAAAGCAAAATCAATTGGTTGCAGCAGAAATCATATTCCTCTCTTTTTTTTCCCTTCAATGCATTTCTCTATAATTTCCCCTTGGGGTGTTGCCATAGCTGCTCTCGCTTGTTGGTCAACACGGAAATTGATCACTGTGATGATTCTCCATCTCTTCCATTCAGTTTCTCTATATTCGAGTGAGAAGCATAACCAAACACATTTCCTTTGAAAAAATGCCTTACATGAAATGGCTTTCTCAGACAAACATTCATTTTACAGCACATATTATTCTGCACACAAATTGTCTCTGCAGGATTCTCCACATATTGATAATATTGATGAAAAGTAGGGGTGGGTGGGCTACCGACCACATAGTTGGTGGACGGCTGTTTCAGTAATCGTTTAACATGTCCTACTTTCATTCCCTTCGGCTTCTGGTAATATGTGGTGGTACGGTATGTAGCGCTATAAGTCAATAGAGTGGAGGGTAGCATCCAAAGGCAACAGAGGATTTAAAGTACATTATAATAGCCTTTTAACTTGCGCAGCAGCTGGATTCTCGGAATATCAGGGGAGAAACATGGGAGAAACATGGGATCACATATCACACAAAAATCCATCTTGACAGGCTTCAGGTAATGCGTTTGTGTCCGAACTGCAGCGAACTGAACCAATCAGCGTCCAGTAAGGAGCTACTGGCAGCTACGGGCTTGGTTTAGGTGTGTAATGGCGGCAACCATTCATTGAACAAAACACTGGCACACTTTATAGACAGATGGTTCATCCAATCACCAACCAAGTTGTTTTGGCTAGGGCCTGCCCTTTCCAAAACAGTTGCCAATGACAGCTTTTCAGATGGCCCGTTAACAAACCATCTGGTGCGTCAGGTTAAATAGCTGTTAGGCATGGCAAAAAAAACAACAACAGAGGAATGGCCTTTAAATATTTTGTCCACACTTTGTACGGAATATCACACTGTTCATAATGCAGAGAAAGGGAATATCAGAATACATTGTATGTAAGATGTGGCCCTTGCTTGTACATCATTGTTAACTTGCTCCCTTGTAGAGTTGAGACTTTATAAAAGTCCACTTGAGCTTTCAGTGTAATGATGGCAGCAGGGATTACCTGATGCGAAGCGACCAAGGAACACTCAACAAGGGCTTGTTAAACAATAGCTAACATCCAACATCCAACTATAGGGATTCACCACAGATTTGTTTGATTCTGCAGCTAATACAGGGAGAGCAGAAAACTCAGGTTCTGAGAATAAAAGGGAGCACAATATCGTAAAGGCTGGGCAGCAGAGGCACCCGCATTCTGAGTAGTACTGGGTTTGGGAAAAGGGTAAACTGAAGCAGACATGACAATTGGCCTCAAGCATTTAAAATCTGAGGCATGTGCTACAATTGCTGCCCTCTGCCATCCTTATATATCCTAATAGCTTTTAAAATCCAGTTTGTTGTGTACTAAGGGTACTTCACTGAAGTACCACTATTACCTAGATAGTGTACCTATCTCTGTGTGTTCTTAACTACACTTTGTTTGTTTTTTATTAAGCTAGCAAGCAAAGGATGTTCTCTTTTTTTAGGTTAGGATACAATTGCCTACAGTTTAAAATCTTATTTCCAAAATGACAAGTGTTTCATCTACTTTTTCTGCATTACATAAATTAATAAAGTGCACATATTCTAAAATGTTGATTATATAACCCACAACCTTGTCTTACAAGCGTTATAATGTGAACTACCCACTTAAAGAAATCATGGACAATTACTTTCACCAAATCCTTTTAGACCCTTTTTTTATTTTTGTCTGTCATTGTTCTCAGTAGAAGAGACTCCAGCACACACATGACTGAGGCCACAACCTAAATACATTAGGGATAATAAGGTAGGCCTTAATTAGAAGCAGCTGAGACAGGGGAGCACAGGACCGCATATGGGGAAAACACAATGGGACTTCTGCAGTGTTGCCTTTCAATTTAAAAGGCTGCACCCTCTTATAGTCTGTATTTCATAACCCAATTTGTTGGGTTGACAGACATGTCCTTTTCCAAAGGCTTCTCCAAAAGCAGAAAAATAAATGCAGCCTTCCATAAAATGGGAGGAAACTGCTGTACCCTTTGTGGCCCATTATACAATGGTCAATTGTGTAATGGTTTAGAAGGTCCTTGTCATCGTAGGAAAGTCAGGAAATATCATGTTACCAGGGTTGCATATCATAACCCTTAAATTGCATCCCCAAGTCCTCCACTTGCCTCCCTTCCTCACGTCTTAGTCCCTCCCACCGAGGAGGATTGAGAGAGGCAACGAGAAAATGTGTTTTTAGAGGGTTGAGACGTCCTTTCCTCTGAAGCGTCACATTAATCCGTCAGCTGTTTGGGCCGAGTTAGCAACTCCTTCAGCTGCACGGCTTCTTGGAAGGCTGCTCTCGTGTATCCTCGATCATAGCTCCATGTCACATTTACCTGGTGTTTACATGCAGGTTTTTATCAGTCCAACACATACTCATAGCTAAACGACAGAATAGCTTGTTTGCCAATGACTCCAAAAAATGGCATAGGCTATGTAAATGTTGGAGAGTGCCAGCGATGAACGAGCTGCCCATTGAAAAACGGTCAGATTTTCAAACAGTTAACTTTGTGATTAAACAAAACTACTTTTACTAGGTTTTAGGAAAAGAGCATGGTTTGGTTTAAAATAGGTAGGCCTATGTTTGTTATGTAACTTGTTACATAGGCTACGTAAGTTAAGTATGTTATGTAAGTTAACTTGCGTATGTAAGTTAAAATAAGTCAATGTTGACTTTTCTTTTCAAACGGGAAGTCCTGTGTTTGATTGACTAAGAGGCCTTGAGTTTGCCCGACCTTCTCCTTACGCAGACTTTGTCGCTATACTATGTCACCTAACTTCCTTCTTTGCTCCTGTCATAATTCCTACGACCACTAGAGGTTGCTGCCTAACTATATACAGTATGCACATATGGGTCGTTATAAGCTGCTTGCACAGACGACCTTAAAACAGCTGTTTGTAGGGGTGAGGACTGTGTGATCAGTCAGTTCGGATTTCGAACTGATTGATCACCTGCACTGCAGTAAAAGAGTAATATAAATGAGGCATTTGACTCCACTTCTTGTTAAAAATAAATGGAAGTTCATGGTGATATATGTCAAGTAACCCATTGTGCATCATTTGTTAAAGCTAAATGTCCCAGCTCATAATCTAAACTTGCAAATTAGGGCATTTTCCCTATTCCCAACTGGTATTTTTTGGGCTGCCAAAACCACTTTTAAAAAGGTAATATTTTACTTTGCATTCCATGTGACCCAACACACTGCTTCTTCTTGAAGATCACTTCAACGTTTTCACCTCCATTAGAAGAACATCATCTTCTATTTGAGATAAGGTTTTGAGCACAGCTTTTTAAAAGGAAATATAAAATGATCAGTGATTTGGGTAGGCTGGAAATCAAGCTCCAGATACAAACGTATGATGTATTTTTTTCTTATCCACATTTCCAGCTGTGGCACAGGTCAATACTTTGCTTCTGGACACAAAATTGCCAAATATCAGCATCCATGCCCTGAGCACTGTTGACTATACTTTGTACCATATCCCAATGAACACAGTGTTCAACATAAAAAAATACATAAAGTACCAAAACAACTGAAGCCATCATACAAAGCAACTAAGATAAAATTGAAGAAAATAAATTATAACAAATACAATGCGGTCTGAAATTATAACCATGAGGCATTAGTTGTAAGATTTTGAATATATTTGTTTCAGCATTAGACTACTTGTCTGTACTGGTTGTATTGAAAAAATAAGGGACCATGAAAATGTAATCTACCACACAAAACTGGTAAAAACTCCAATGTCAATTCAGATAATTTCTCTTTGTGCCATGACCATATTATCCAAATAGTTAAAGGTGCAGTAGGTAAGCCTTATAAAACTAACTTTCTGTCATATTTGCTGACCCTATGTTCCAGTAGAACTACATGAAGCAGGTAATTAAAAAAATGTGGCTCCTCTGGCACCACCTACAGCCTGTAGTGTGATTTGCAAAAATCCACAGCTCCCTTTTCAGATGCACCAATCAGGGCCAAGGGGGGTGTCTAACTGTGTGTCAATCACTGCTCATGCACACACATTCATTCCCCCTTGTGGTGGGAGGGGCTTAGGAGACCGTTTTGGGTTTCAGCGGAAAGGGGGGAGGGACTGAGAAGTTGTCAATGTTCAAATGTTCAAATTCTACAGCACCTTTAAGTACAGGAACAGGTGACTTGGTTGAAATCGTGCAGGACAATTTGTCGGAGATTGTTGTACCGTGCTGCCATCTAATTTACACACCTACGTGATTTTCAGTGGCTGTCATTCTGAGCAAACAAGTTTACAGAGGAGGAGACAACTTGCTGTGAAGCACTGTAGGCAAGAATTCAGCACAGTGAGGAGGATGAGCATAATATGGTGAATTGCTATTCAGTGTGACAATGTAAAGGAGACGTCACCCCACTCCGCCACCACCATCCCCACAGGCCTTCTCAGACTCCGACTGACTCCTGCTTGATAGTAGTGTCAGCCAATGATTGACATTTGCTAATTTCCCACTTTTGCATGGGCAGTTTGATGACAGTCAAAGGCTCGAGGCTCTAGCAGGATTCCATGTTAATGACAGGCCCTGCTGAGACTAAACCAGCCTTTCAACAGTTCATGTGGGCTCCATCTTAATAATCATGGATCCACAGCTCCACTGAGTGTAATTCTTGAGTATATTTGACTGGAAATGCCATAAACACCTTTTAGATTTCAAATGTACAAATGAGGGCTGAGCTTTTTCCAGTGGGAGGCAAGGTTTTTTACATTCCTATAGCATTGCCAACAACAGCATAAGAGGAGCAATATACCTCTGGATTTGCCTCCAATTTCACAGTTTGTGGTAATTCTAGAAACCTTGGAAAAGGGTCAGCTAATGTATAACATTAAGTGTTTTTAGATAATGGGCTTAACCATAACCAGTGGCATGGTCCCAATACACCATTAAGTTTAGGACACAACCATGCTATTTTTTTTTTTTTTTTTTGCCATTACATTGCAAGCTATTTGATTTCCAATCTTATTTATAGCAAATAACAGTGGAAGACATCAATCATAAGGGTTGATGGCTGTAGTTGTAGCGAGTTGATAACTCACTAGCACCTGTGCTGTTTCCCATGAACCCCGCTGTTCCCTGTTGAAAAGAGAATGTTGCTTCCACTCTGCCTCCCTGCTGTTTGTTTTCAAGTGCAAAATGAAAGACCGTTACAGCCGATATGCATTCAGTCCAGGGGCCCATTTCAGGAAGGAGGTTTTACAAACTCTGAGTCTAACCCTGATCTCTGAGTTGATTTACCCTGAGATGGGAAACGCTGGGTTTTCGATACCAGAACAGCTGTTATGAGTTGGTTCAATCAACTCAGAGTAGGTTGACTCAGAGCTAAGCGCGTGCACCACCACTTTAAAAAGGCAGCATGAATGGAGCCATGATACTACGATTCACCATGGCAACAACCACAAACATCAGGTCGCCGGAAATACTCATGCGCACGTACAACGAGTTTGAACATTGTTAAAAAAGCAACACAGCGGTTGCTGCAAAAGAGAGAGAATTTGCGGGGGAGAAAATTGCTGCAAGAGTAAATGCGTAACTTCCAATAGAGTGTATTAATATCATATTTAATCATGAGTATAATATTATTGGTGAAATGGTATTGAACCTATAATCTATTTCATTTAGGCCTAGGTGCAATCATGCCTGCAAAAAAGTCCCAGGCCTACTAATCCCATTCTGAGGCTGCAGCACCATCATTAACAGAATTATAATTCATAATCTTTTATTTCAAAGGGTTTACATCATTCACCTGCAATCCTGTGGAACTCATTTGTAATGGCTCTTACTGGTTTGTGTCCAGGGAACACTACAAAAACGTTAAAAAAAATGCATGAGAGCGAGTCACATTCTTCTGACGGCGCTTTGCTACAGTGGCTTTACTAATAGGCTCCGCATCACCGATGTTGTAAAGAAAACTGCCGTTTGCAAAAAAAACTTTATGTGACACAAAGAATCTGCTGGGATGTAAGAGCATGTCCACGATGAGTAGTTAGTGATATGAGGACGAATAAGGTTATGTAGGCTACATAACTAATAGACTGGGAAGAAAAACGATAGGTAGGCTAGTATCTGTAAATGAAAATGCATCTATAGTCAGGGCCTCAATGTCATCTCACAAAGTATGGTTAACTCCCTGAAAAGTAATACGGCTTCGTCATCAACGGGATCGTCTAACTCTCTGTGCCTAACACAGTTAATAAAGCAACCCTGTTATTTTATTCATGCAGATAACAAACTGCGCTAAAATGCACCTGATACAGACTGAATGAATGAATGAATGAATGAATGAATGAATGAATGAGGAAATGAAAGAGCGCTGTGTCAGAGGGAGGAGACTGAGAGAAACTCAGGGTTTATTGAAGAAAACCTGCTCCCGACCAGATTACGTTCACAGGCTCAGTTACCATGGTAACTGACTGTGAGGTTAAGTTATCTCTCTTTCTGAAATGGGCTGGAGTTACCCCTCTCTCTCAGGTTTGATTAACCTCCCTTTCTGAAACAGAAAACTCAGTTTCCCTTCTCTCATGGTTAACAAACTCAGCGGCAACCTCCATACCCAGTGAAAGTCACCGTTTCTCGGTGACCGGGGGTCGGGGCTCTGCGGAGCTCCGGAGCTGCAAGCTAGGCTACACTTTCGGCATAACTCGTAAATCGTATATTTACAGTTTGAATTTTGTCACGCCACTTACATAACATATACCCCAAGGTCTTATAAAGCTAACAATGGTGTTCGATTTCAATTTAATGACTTTTTGTGAGCAGTTGGGGTATCGTTAGCTGTGACTGTCCCTCCAATGGACACACATGATATGCTCCGTAAAGTTCAGCTAACACATAGCTAGCTACTAGCTGTACTGTATCACCGAGTATACAAATTTGCGTGTAATGTAGAATACTGTTAAACTGTTAAATACCAACCAAACTCCACCAGAAGTTAGCAGTTAGTTAGGATACAAGCACCCCCATTTCTGCACCAGGCAGTCCGTGTTAAAACAGCTCACCTCCACTAGCTAGTCTTACCCGGTGACAGAGCTAGTAGAGTAGCTAGACCGGTAGCTGGATAGTCTGATACAGCAATTGTTTCCACAACAACAAAAACACAACAATCTCTGAACTCGCGTTGGGAGTTTCATTGAAGTTGGATGGAGTCCAGTTTGTTTGACACTTGCAAGCAGGATTGATGGAACAGGTGATGATGTCCCTTCACCGGTCAGAGGCTTCGAACAGCACCGCTGGTCTCCATAGCAGGCGGGCGAAGCTGTGTCGAGTATTCCATCTGTAATAAAGTGTCCTGCATATTCTCCGATCTGTACCAATGTATCCCGGTAGTAGTTTGAATGCACATAATTGTTGTTCTAAAATTTCCTTTGGGATGAATAAATCTATCTATCTAAAGTGTTGATGCTGAGAAGCCACTAAGCTACGCAAGGATTCAAGATGGCTGACAGTCGTTTTGGTTCGTGAAATTTCGGAGAATGCCGGAGTCCAACCTCCTATGGGCTATGCAGAAGTAGCTCCTAGTACTGGCTGTAGTCCTTTGCCTCTGGTCAAAAATCTTCCGATGAGTCAAAAATTGTCTTTTTATGTCATCGGAAGATTTCCAGACCCACAATACAGAGATCTCCCCTCTCAGGGGGACATGAGGGAGGCAGAGCACGGTCATTCAAAAATACTACCGTGTTTCTACTGATACAAAGCTTAATGCTAAATCGGTGAAGTATCCCTTTAAGTTACCTCTCTTTCTGAAACTGAAAACCAAGAGTTACCCTCATCTCAGGGTTAACAAACTCAGAGTTTTCACTAAACTGCTTTCTGAAATACCACCCAGGATGACTCTATCCAAAGGTATTGGACATCCAGCATATTAGCAAACTTGTCTCACAAGCCGGAAATATGTTTTGGCACTTTAGGTCCTTATGCACTACTCTGGTATTTAGATCAATCGGAATGTTCAAACCTGTTAGCATATTTCATAGTTTCTGGCCAATGATGAGCAGAACAACTCAACAGGCGCACAGCCCTGATATGTTATTGCCTTATTATGGTAAATATGTTCTCAAATAGTTTCCTATTTACACATCTAACACAAACAGACTAACATTAGCATTAATTTGGAGTTGTATTTCTGTCGACCTGATAAAAGTAAAGCAGATTTACTCTCCCTTCAATTCTGCTTTGGTCTTGATCAATTCCTGAGGAAAAGATCTATCTAGCTAAATGTTCTGCTTTCTTCCCTAGCTCACCTGTTTGTCTGTCTAGTCTTTAGTGCTGGGCCAGTAGCGTATATAGTGTTTATCAGAGCTCTTTTGAAAACTGCTTCCTGAAACCACAATAAGTTTGTATTCTATATTGTGCGTAAACAATTAGTTAATTAATAGATTTAGTAGATCTACAAATACTGAACCCACAATTCTGATAATTAATCTTGAAAAGTCATTCAGGTCAAGCAAAAATAACAATCACTGGTACTAGCTTCAGATACAGTATACGCCTAGTTTTTTTCTATTTTCAAATTATTAACTTACAAATAGGAACTGTATCTGAAAGATTAATTGAGCTAGAAAACCAAGAACCAAAACAATGCAGTATGAGCTACATCTTTCACATTGCACATGGCCATTTTTAATTATTTTTTATTAAAATTAATAAGAAATAATTTATTTTGTATTGTTATTGAGGCTCCAAATTAGCTTATTATATTCCTTGAAACAATGTTTACCTGTATGTTTGCGATTACATAAGCATAGGATAGAGAGTAATATAGAGAATATTGATTAGTGGAGGTTTGAGCAAATTAAAAAGATCTATTTGTAATCTGTCTTCCACCGCAGTGTTTCCTCCTGTCCAAAGAAGGTCGAATAGAACATATACATGTACATCACACTGTTATAATACATATGCATCCCAAAGGTTATGATACTACAAAACAGATTAGGTAAGAGGTGATAAACAAGAGACAGTTCAATTCACATAATTAGAGGGGAAGGGTTTATGCCAGCTAATTCATTGGCTCTAATGACATCATACAGTGACTGGTGGAAACAACGCACATGCAAGAATAAAAACAAAATGGAAAAATAAAGGACATCATAGACTTCTGCCCTTCTTGTCCCGTGCTCCCTCAGCCTCCGGCCTGAGCGATGGCTCTCAGTAACATATGGGATGGTGACTTTATCGCCATGATTGATGGAGCCCCAAAGGAATCAATAGCATGCATGCCACCGACGGGGAGAAAATCCCTACATATTTCAGAGCTATTAACTGACCACAGTTATACTCTGGACAATGTTATTCAATTTTACCTGCCTCTTCATATCAGGAAGTAGCCAGGTTAGATATGAAAAATCTGATACAGAATGCAAAGGTGCCATGTGCACTGCTCCTGCTCTCTGCTAAAAGCTTTGGGGGCCGAGCAGGAGGGGCGCTGGTCTGTTTCTAGGGTCAAAGGAGATTTGTTAACAGCGTCTGCTAGATCTCTACAATCCCTTTTATAAGTGATAGCGTTTACATGCAGGCTAGATGATTTAAGACCTTGCCTCCCACAATTGTATATCGCTCTCCAATTCTGAGATACCAGATGTAAAGCAAAGTCAATTAAATGACGGGTGAGAAGGTGTTTCATCAGAGTTGGCAACATCGCAACTGGAGGCAGTACCTTGGTCAGTCATTCGACCTTTAATTATCTTTGCTCAAAACTGGATTAGATAAAGCTTTGCACCCATTGGAAACATGTTGTTATCTATCCTTTCAATTACCCTGGTCCCTTGATGAAGGGAAGGAGGGATTACATTTGAAAGCAGAGAAAAAAAGGTTTCAGCATTCATGTTTTGCTCCGATGTTTTTTTGTATCCTAATTTCTTTTGTCTTGTAATGTTGTGTTCATTCATTCATTCATACATACACATACATGCATACACTCAAACATATATAAATACATATACACATAAAGACATACATCCACATGCACATATACACAGATACACATGAAATGGGCAAGGCAGGGTCGGGATGATAAAACTCAAGAGCATATTTAATATTCATGAATGCTTTCTTATAAAGAAAGTTTTAAGAAGGGATTTATAAGATGCTAATGATGTCGCGTGTCTGATTTCGGTAGGCAGAGTGGATTGCATAATGTGTCCTTTTAACAAGGCATCAGCATGTCAACATGCTCACAATGACAGTATTAACATGCTGATGTTTAGCGGGTTTATTGTTGACCATGGTCAGCATAGGTTGTTAGCATGCTAACATTTGTTAAAGCCCCTTTTCCCCACCAACATCTGGTGGTTGTGTTAGGGGGAAAGCGCACAGCCGTCATTCATTCCCCGGACAAATGACTCTGCAGTAGTCACGGGTGTTTATCATCTAGAGCTCCGATCGACAATGACGGAAACATGACACCTGAGTGGACACCCTAACTTTCACCCGTTATTCGGCGAGATGCTATGATGCCCGTCGCCCCTTTGCGGTTACTTCTACGACTCTATGTCATCTCAGTCACCATCCAAGCACTGCTCGAACATCCAAGTTAGTCGCCAGCGAGTTTGAAAGAGACTGAATAACAGATATACAAAAGAAGTAACCACCGTGACATTTTCACTGGCCTCCATGTTGCTTTCTAGTGTTTACTAGGGGTGGGGGAAATAATCGATACAGCATAGTATCGCAATATTTTCTGTGGCAATACTGTATCAATACACGGATGCCAAGTATCGATCTTTTATTATATAAATTGCAAATGAGAATTTTGTCAGTTGTCTGCTTGACAATCACATTTTACAACAATAAAATTGAAGTGAGATGAACTAACATAGACATTTATATTATAGATAAAACAGATAAAGTTTTCCTTTGGGGACATAATTTTAAGTTGGAAAAAGGTAATAAATTGCAATATATCACAGAATATCACTATGTTTAAAAACAATAATATCGTATCGTGACATAAGTATCGTGATAATATCGCATGGTGGGGCTTCAGGTGATTCCCACCCCTGACACAAAAAACAAAGGCATACAAGTGTAATGGCAATGGGAAAGGAATCTATCGCCTATTTTAGTGGGTTCTCCCGCATTTAAAAACCCTGCTATGCAAATACAAATTAGTTGTAGTACAGAAGTACTAAACAGAGTATACCTGAGGCTGGGAAGGTTGTTAGTCTTGCAAATATTCTGAGGGGGACATGCATGTATGTACCAAATTTAAATTCAGTTAATACAATAGTTGTTACTTAAAACCATAAAAGTCAGTCTCATTGTTGATTCTCTAACTGTTCATCTAGCAACGACAAAACCTTTCATTCAGATTTCAGTTGGTTAATCCTCTGAGGAAGATGAGCCCTGATATTGAAATTAATCACAATTTTTTTTTTGGAAAGCAATGGCTCCGTAAACAAAATTAACAAAGCAGATGAGAGGGCCAATAAGGGCATGTCCCACTGACACCAAAGCATTATTGTCAGAAAACACATGCACACAGTTGAATATTTCCTACTTGGCATTGTATGCCATTATGAGGCCCAAGCAGCTGGGGTTCAATTAATTAACTTGGCAGTAGCAATGTTTGTTTTTTGTTCAGCACCAAGTGCACAAGGGTGTTTTAGGGCTGTTAAATTAGGGCTCAGGAACAGGGGAATGCTTGCGCCAGATTCAGGGAAAATTACAGCCAGTCAAACCCCGAGGGAAAAGGCCTCTTCTGGAAGCTCTCTGTAATTTAACATGGCTGTCAATCACTGTTTCTAAAGGGCTCCTAAATCCCTTGTCTGTAGCGGGGATAAAACAACAACACCAGGGATTGGCGACAGTGTCGTTTCTGGGTAAATGTTCTTCAAAACCGTGAAAAACAGATGTCCAATATTCAAAATGCAAATACGTTTTTATCGTCGAAAGTTTATATTAAATTCCAGCCAAATTGCAATGTTCTTTGTCTCATTAAAAGCACAAATGTACTGTATGTGTGGTATAGAAACACCCCAATTATGTCCCTAAGGCAGGTGGTTATTCTGTTTTATAAAACTGACTTTGAGTTTGGACTTAACAGTTCACTGGTGCAAAAAAATGCTTCTAGCAATGACCTTTCCTTGTTTTCAGGTTGATTAACCTTGTTTTTTTTTTTGTTTTTTTTTTATATTCTATTTTAAGTTCTACGTTCTCTGAGGATTTAATTGATAGTCAGCTCATTAAACTTCATGCATGTGAAGGTTACCAAATCTTTCAGCAGCTGTACTAGTGTTCCTTACCAGTACAAGAAGTGAGCACAACTGTGATAATTTCAGTGACTTAGATGATGATGATTTTGCTTCCTGAAAACCAACAACTTGATTTAGTGACACACGTGTCTGTGTCATTTGCTCTGAGGTGTGCCAAGGCCCCTTGTATTATCACCCCCATTCAAAGTGGCTACAATCAATATTTTTACAACAATGTATCGAATGACAATGCGAAAACAGTGTGACAATGTGAAATGGGCTGCTTGTAGTAAAGAATCTACAGAGAATTAATATGTTTTAATAAATGAATGGAAAACCAGCAAACAACTGTCGTTTTAATTTGCAATCATGATCACATGCTTGATCTATTATGTAAGGAATAATATAGAGCCAGTGGGTCATTATTACAAATTAAACCCCAACAGGGTGATGCAGGAGCCCGACGCAAAACAAAGTTTGACCTGTCGATTCTGTTGCTACCACCTAATTTCACTTCATTGCCACTTCATTTCCAACAATGCTTCAGAGAATAATTGGCTGAAGACACTATCCAGGCATTTATCATGAAGAGTCTTTTCAGGCATGTTAAAAAATAAAAAAATAAAAAAATAATAAAAATAAAATATTTGTTGACTTAATTAATATTTAGAATTAGAATTACATGAATTTTAGGAAGAGGAAAGTAACTCTAAAGTAAGATAGAAGCAGAATTTGTCTTTTCTGAAAAATGGGTTCCCAAATGGGACCCATATTCATGTTTTACACAACACACATTAGTGGCATGCATTTTGAATACAACCATATATTTACCAAATACCTTTTTTTTTTTTTCATTCAGTATCCATGAGTGAAATAGGAATGAGTGGATTTTGCTCTATGGCCAAAAAATGCAAATCCATTTTGCTAAGCTCCGCTGTAATTGAAGTAATTAATTTGGGCAGACAGATATACGGGTATAATGGTAATGTCTAAAAAAAGAAATAGATTTCTCTGCATAATGTTGGAAGCACTGGTTTTAGTAATACTTCAATGAGAAAAGCCAGGTTTTAGTTATGCTTTTAATTTGTGTGTTTAATCAGGGCTCATAGTCCACAGAAGAAATCCTTCACTTCCATCCATGGCTTTGTGAGCACATTGAGATCTGCCTGCTGCTTTTGGATACCTAAAAGGAAATCCCTTTCTAGTATAATAAATGCTTTTCATCACAAAATGGTAACTCACGGGTGATTCAACTAAGACTCAGACATAATGTCCAGCAGAGAACCAGTCTCACTCAGACAGAAAAATCTTCCACACAGAAAAAAAGTGGTACCAATTACAAATTGAAACTACACCTTAACCATAACTGTTGACGTTGTTACGACTTTACAGAAAAGCATTAAGTATCTAAGCAGCAGCGGCACATTATGATATTGATTATTCAAATCAGTGCCCCTATAAGCGTCTATCAACATGATTCAAAGCACATTCATGGGATATTATTCTTAAGCTTTACTGATAAGAATGAAAGCTGGAAATTCTGACATCTTTAATGACTTTGGGCAGACAGTGCACCAGCCAGGTCATCCCTGATACATTAATTGTGGAAAACACAGTGCCAAACCCATCACTGCTTCGACAGCTTAAGTAGAGGTAGGTGTAATAAATGATTCAGTAGTCCCGAGAAGTAGGGTGTCAATTTGTAATGTCCTCCAAATGCCCAACCACCTCTACCTACAGCCACAGAGATTACAGATTTGTCTGAAACCAGCTGTAAATTTAATTTTAATGGTGCGACACCTTTCGCTGAGTCAAGCACTTTCCCCCCTTCCCTGCTTTTCACCACTCCTCTCTTCTTTTCCCAACGCTGTCAGAAAACATTCTTTCTCTCTGCCTTGTATTATTTTTGTCCACGGAGAGCCCATGGATCTATCAGGCCAAGCTGCGGAATACAGATAGTGACAGGGGTAATGTGGACCGGGTCAATTCACATGCCTTAACTTGTCCCTTCTTCCAACACTCAATCCTTCCGCAAACCACAGGTTGAGAATTTATCTGTATGACTTCCACTCAGCTTTGGGTCATTTGTTTACACCTCGAGCTGAAGCACAATTTTGGATAAGAAGAATACACACGGAAAAAAAGACAAGAAAATCATTACATTTTCCAACACAGTGCCGCCCGAGACAATTCATTGGATTAAAAAATGCAAACAACCTAGAGCATTTTTTTTCTCCTATCCCAGAATGTATCCAAGTAATTGTGGTGTGGCCAGACGTTACTCCACAGCGCTGTGGAGATAGGTCTGACAATGGGAAACTACTCAGGAACTGACTAAACAGAAAAATTAGATCTTATTCCTTTATTTCTAATGCTGGCCCAAGGCATTTTGGGGGACCTACGTAGACCCCAACACCACATTGTTGGTTACCTCATTTGATTGCCATTGGCCTGATGATATGTCTTACAACAAAACAAACGTAAACATATCATGTCGCGCCTGTAAAAGCATTGATGACCTGAGCAGCTAATGGTAATGAACATCTCCAATCCCTGGGACAGTAAATGTGTACAACAACAGCAGTCAAGGGTGGGAAGCCAGTGAGGGATAGTATCCTTTTCTTGCTGCAAAATGACTTCTAATAATTGGACAGGGCATTTTTTGCACAAAGGATGGTTCGATCTGGAGGGATAGAATTCATTTCTGCATTACTAAAGGCTGGTGGATCTCCTTGCTCGCAAGTTAAAAGAAACATGTGTCTCAAAGGAAACATGTGCACACCTCAACCCTGTCTTCTAGAAATTGTGTTTATGTAATAGTAATTTGTTTCCCATGCTGTGATGGTAAACACAATGTCTGCCTGGATAATGTTCACAAACATGTGTGTACTGCATACAAGTCATAGGAAGTTAGTCAGGGCAGATGCATGGGGTGGGTGCCCTTTCTCTGGCTTTCAAGTTAAGTCAATGCTTTCCATCCCATGTCTGGAGACAAATTGTATGTTTGTTCTTTTCTGTCAGTGCACACACACACACACACACACACACACCACCCCCACCAAGTAATAGTGTTGATATGAGTTCCCTTGTACAGAGACAAGCTCTGACTGTTGTATTGAAAATAGGAGGCTGTGTATGCTGGGATGGCCATGGGGGAGTTTTCGCTTTCATGAAGGAGGTCAGCCTCTCAGCAAGAGCTTGTTGCTGCCTAGTAGTTTATCTGCAATACATCATCGGTGATGGATGGGTAATAGAGAAGCCATAGCCTACTCATTCACAGCACTATACCATATCATTTCTGATGAATCTCCAAACTATCTGTTCATTGGGTTTCAATGACAGGCTTCCTCGATGGCAGTATACTCAAGGTATAAAGGCACACTGGTCTATCCATATCCAGCCTCTCAATTCCTCAGTGTTTTTTCTTGACTGATAATGTCTGCACTATAAAAATGTGTAACTACAAAGACGGATACCGGCTGTGCTAGAGATCATGATTATTTATAATTTTATTTTAATATTTGAATCATTTATTCTAGGCATGTTAAAAGAATACAGAAATAATACATTAAAGCACCAACAAGGGCGTGGTTGCATTGGGAATTATTTGTCAAATGTTTATCACAGTTCTGTTTTGTTGGCCACTGAACAGCTTAACAGGGGTGGTTGTTAGTTTAGTGCTTGATCTAAGGGCACTTTGACTGTAGTTGATGTTCAACTATTTCTTTTTTGTCCATGGACTTGTTCCAACAAAATCTTTTTTGTCACGAGTTTACTTCTCAAGGCGCAATAAGAAAATAAAATTTAATTTCCAGTTATGACTTAAAACTTCACTAAAGCACTCTAAGCCTGCAGTTTTTATGGCATCATATAAACGATAATAATAGCACATTATCTGTATGAGATTGCGAATATGATCCGTGTTTACTCAAAGGTAGACAAATCAGCTTACCTCCCTCATCCCCCTCCACAGTTGTTTTATCAATCCTGCAATCCCACTGAATTTGCAAGCCACACTGTTAAGCATTGAAGCTGCCATACCATGATAAATATCTTGAATGAAAACACTGATTACTATCACAGTATTGCTGTTGTTGCTTTCAGCCGAAAACAAGGTTATCTCACTTTTTATAACACTGCCTCTGGTATCGGCTTAATTCCTCTTCTCATCAGGGTCATCATTAAGCCTCATATTGGCCATTACACAAAGTGTTGTTTATGGTATAATAAGTACAACAGTAGGGTGCATTTGGGAACGGGTTATGATATTATGAGACGTTCTGGTAGATTAAAACATTGACCCTGAGTACCATTAGGTCTTTTTCAGCACCCAGTAAGTGTGTCAGATGGGGTTGTTCTTGAGATTTTTGCCGTGTTTAACAAAGGGAAAATAATGATGACTGCTACTCGACTTCTTAAAAAGTCAAGAGGGGAAGGAGCACAATTTGCTTTGTGATGAGACAAAAAGTTGAATATTCTCCCTAAGCAGTTTAAAAGCCCCTTCTGTTGATGAACCTTTTGTCCTGGGTAATCAGTGATAAGCATACACCATAATAAACAGGGTATGATACTGCTGGCGCTGTCTTATATTCTAATACTGAATCTGTAGTGCAGCAATAGATAGAAGGTAACACAAGATAGCTTGAGGTAATCTGTATGAAGTATGAGGCATATTTATCCCCTGCACCAAATAATCCTAGCTGTTTTAAATATAGAATAGATAACTGCTGGTCTGATGGTATTCTGGGGAAATGATAGACGGTGAAATGGAGCCAAAATGAATGGCCCCTTAGTTGAACAGACCTAAATTCATTTCACAGGCCCAGTGGAATGGAGTTATCTGAATCAACTGTGCTCTATGGCTGCCTGAGGGATATTGGAGACGGGTAAGGCCAAATTACCGGGGGGTTCAGCTTGTGTGTGACTGTGGAGGAATTGCCTTCAGTTCAGTTTGCTGGAGCCTGGCTGTCAGGCATTCTGCTACATTAAGAACTACTAAGATGGACCACAGAATGGGGTGACAAACGCAAATCCTGTTGTGTGTTAAAGCCGCTATTGTAAAAAAAAAAGTAAAATCAAACAAGCATCCGAGCGAAACCAGACGGACCCCCCAAAAAGGTTATATCTCTCATTCAGAAATGACTCATCTCTGACATGGACGTGAACTCCTTTTTTAGCAGAACGCTGGCATTAGAAAATTACGAATCACAGTGAAAAAGGCCAAATGTTACACGTGACACCCTTCTCCCTATTGGAGGAAGATTTTTGCCGCTGTGCAGACAGTCACAGAGCAAAAATGAATGCGTTGCTCTCCAGACACTCCCAGGTCCTCTAATGAGACTGTGCTTAAGGTGTAAATTAGTTACACAGCCTTGCTCATCACAGACACTGGAGCGGCAAATCCACTGGGTTTCTCCAGTTGCACCAGACATGATGGAGATCCATTTCATGAACATCACTCATTAATATGCTAATGGAGGTAATTAATGGTTGATAGCGAAATTAACGGAATCACATTACTTAGCAGGTCATGGCCAAGAAGAAAGGAAAACTGTTTCCTACGAAGGGCCATTTCGAAGAAAAAAAAAATTCTGTGAAATGTTGGTTCTGTTGAAGTGTTTTTGTCAAACCAAACACAATCACAAAGAGTGGTTAATAATGTATATGTTATGTCTGCTGTTATGTTAGCCAAACACCCTTGATAATAATAATAATAACTGATGATCCCAGGGGCTCCAAACAGTTTGAGGCTGGTTATTCAGCACCATGGACAGCAACATCCACACAGCTGGTAAGGTTTAATATGAATGACAAATGGCTTGGGATGGAAAGAATGCTGTTTTGAATAAATAGCACATAGATGGATTCATACACTTAAGGACATCGTTAAATGAATCACATTTTTCTCACGCGTCACTTTAAGCGGCAACGTCATGATCAGAATTGACAGTTGGGAATATAGAACCTAGTCTATGACACACCGAATGTGGCACAAATCTCTGCTGGGACGCAACATAAATCAACTTCAGAACCATGGACAGCTACAGCACAGCACAGCATACTAAATGGACACTGAAATACATGGGGAACTGGGTTAATTAGCACCACACTGAGGCTGCTGTGCCTGAAGAATCCCAAGACCTGATTGCTTTCACAGATTAATTTCTGATGTTTCTGGGTAGATTTAGTTTCTTTTCTGTGGCCCATGGACACCACCCACATTGTACTGTATATGATACAGCACCTTAACCCTTCACATTAGTTACATGTCTCAGTGTCTATCAGTATTCATGACATGCTTCTGTCACATGGAAACACTAATTGCCACATATACATGTTGCATTTCAATATTTGATATTTAATGTTCATATACTATTTAGAATTCCCATCTGTCCCTTGCCATCATGGGCTTAAAACATACCCAGGAAAGTGCACACACCACTGAGGGATTTAACTTGTATGATTCAGACAAAAGAAAAAATAATCTGCCTTCCTCACCAGTTCAAATCCTACATGCTCTGGCGTTGATTTGAATCAATGCAGTCCGATATGAAATCAGGTGCCTTAGCATTCACTTTATCAGCACTGAGCCCTGTTACTAAAATGTGTCCTGTCATAGGAATTATAAAAAATGCCAGCATCTACTTCATTCACTCAGTGGCTAATGTATATGCTGCATGGTGACTTTAGCAGAGCTGCCCTTTACAGTGCCACTTAATGACTCATGGTTCATGCATAGGCATGCTCCACAAGACTAAAACCAAAGGGGATTAAGCTTTATGCTCAACACCTTCGCTCTCCTTTTCTTACTAATGTGACAGCTCAGACAGATACGGACTTAAAAGTTGACGTCCTCTCTGGTGGTGCTTTTTTTTGGGGGGGGGGGGGGGGAGGGACTGGACCAGCCAAGCAGTTATGGGGATATTCAATTACTCCATTGGCCCCTTTATAGATAACTGCGACATTAAAAGAACTATATTAGGGCATAAAGTAAATGACAAGAGTGTCATACCGTTTAGTGCACACCAGTGCTTTTCATTCAAAGTTAGCAGGAGAGAGGAAGACTGGCAACAAAACGCGCATTATAATTCTCGCCGCGTCGCCTACCTTAGTCTTCACTCCTTTGGCAGCTATTACAGAGGGTTACTTGTGTCTTAAACATGTGACTAAGTGAGAGAGGGGCGCAGGGGGGAGCTCAGCTTTCTGCTGCTGGGCGCCTACAGTTTTTTTTATTACAGGATCTAGCTCCTCCGCTCCGCTCCACCACACAGAGATGCGGAGTAGGCGGGTCAAGTTAGACAAAAAAACAAAAACGGCGCCGGGGTGGAATTCTTAACGGGATATTTAACCATCTTCGTGGGGCGACTGTCCGCGTCCCGGTAGCCGCATTCCGTCGCATCTGTCCGACGCAGGACCTCGTCGGATTCTGGCTGAGACAAATGCGCAAACGCGTCTTTTTAATCTTCTAATCGATATCCCCCTTTTCGCTCCTTGAGTCTCTTTCCTCCTCCCCCCCCCCCCTCTCTCTCTCTCTCCTCTCATCTACTCGTCTCTCCTCTTGACTACATCTCCTGCTGGATGATTTCATTTTGTAAAGTCATTATCCCCAGAAAGGTCAAAGCCTCTGCTTCTAGGAACTGGGATAAACCGACTTTTCACCCCCCCACCCCCCTCCAGCGAAAGTCAAAGTTTCTCACTGGTGTAGAACCGTGCGACGGATTGGTCCGGAGCAGGCTTCATCGCCGATCACTTTTACCTCTTTTCGGATCCCTGAGTGTGTGTAGGCTACTAGTGTTTTTGGAGTGCTGTTTTTTTCTCCGCGGAGTTGCTACTGAACCCTGACAAACCCTGTGAAATGAGTTTACAGCATCGGCAGCTGAGAGCCACCGAGATTCAGCAAGAGAATGGGAAATACTGAGTTCAACTTTATCTGCTGTTCCAAACCGCGGTGAGTTCTTGAAATGATGCATCTGTTTGTCGAGTGTGGATGTGTGAATACAAAGTACAATTCCTGAACATCTTAACAATAAACCTGTGGCTATTTACTGCTATTTTATTACGGGGAAATAATAACACACTGACAGTGTATAGCTCTCTCTCTCTCTCTCTCTCTCTCTCTCTCTCTCTCTCTCTCTCTCTCTCTCTCTCTCTCTCTCTCTAAAATATGCTGTGTTGTGACATGTGTGCAATGCTTTCTGAGGATTGACCACAATGCAAACAAAAACTTCCACAGAGACACAAATGCACACTCATCTGCACAAACAGGACTACAGACGTGCACATGTATATATACACACACACACATACACTTTCACTCACTCACTCAAAACAATATTCATGCCTTCATGCTTGTCTGTATATACATGAGCACTCAGACTCATCTCCTCCCTTTCTCACTACCCGCCTCCATCCCACCTTCCCTCTTACCAACACTGCCATCCTTTATCTGCCTTTCCAACAAACAAGACAAATTTCCTTCCGGATAATAAAAATCTATGTTATCTTATCAAACATTTCTAATCTATATTCCTTAGGGTGTATTGGCACTCTAGCCTGTAGAGGATCAGATCGCTCACACTGATGTGTGCGCGGAGCAGGGTTTGCCAAGCACCAGTGAGGCAGAAAGCCCAGCTCGCTCTCAGCCTGGAAAAAATAGAAGAAAAAGTCCCACTGATTTCATAATTATACATTTCACCCTCAAGCGTCACCCTCAATGAAGGCACATGAGTCAGGGCAGCCTTATGGGATCGTCAGTGGAGGCTCTGATAATGAGCCAAATGCCCTTGAAGAAAACAAATACCATTTTAAATGCAATCATACTGGCCCAAGGGTAGGGTGACATATGTGTTATTTGCAGTATTTTGAAATTAACTTTGTATTAAACCCCTATCTTAGAGTGAATAACCCTCTCCAGTTGCAGAAAGTTAGGTTTGTAGCTGAGCTTTATGGAGGAAAAAAACAGTGAATCACTGCTGTAATTCTCATTGCCACTTGCCAGTGTTAGGCAGAAGTGCCAAAGCCTCAGAGTTTTTATAGGGCCACAACAGGGCCACTGTTTAGCGGTGTCCTCATCTATCCTGGGAGACTGGTGAACCCGACCGTGTCCAGGCCTAAAAGGCACACTGCCTCCTCCTATAATAAGAGAGATTTCTCTCCTTGTATCGTTCACCTGCCCCACAAAAAGAAAGTAGTGACTGGCTTAACACATTTCTACATTTTGTAATTGTTATGTTGTGCAGCCAGGATAGACATATTATGTACTTGTTTTTGAGTGTGTGGATGTGTGTGTGTTAATAATACCAGCTGCCTGTGATGGGCATTTACCTCAGAGGAGACAAATTGAGCTTGGATAAACACACAGCAACTGTGACTGAGCAAAGAGCCATCTATAGGCTTCCAGTCTAATGCCAACAGGAGGAATTACATGCCTGAGAGGACTCCTTGTTCTTAGAGTTTAGTGTTGGGTGCCTGATAGGACTGGATGAGGCATCAATCGTAGGTGTGATGGCTGGGGAGAGAATGGGAGAGGAGGGATGGAACCAAATGAAATCTTCCACCCCTCCTCCCACCACTGTAACCAAATCACACAAGGGAATGAAAAGACTGTGGAGTAAATGCAGTTTCAGTTTTATGCAAAATGGTTCTCCTTGGCTTTAGTGGGATGGTGGAAAGCTAACAATTGTTCAACCTAATGAATGAGGGCCCTTTCTTTGTGAAATACCGCTGCAGTATATTTGATCATAACATATTTTTGCTGGGAAGAGGGAGTTGGAAAAGGCAGGTAAAAATAAAGTCTGAAATAAGACTATAAGGTGTAGAAAGAAAGGAAGGAATAAAGAAAAAGAAATAAGCATGAAAAGGGAAAAAAAAAGATTGACAACAGGTTTTGGTGGTATTTCGGGATCAAGTTTTGCCAGGATCTGCTCAATATCCACAGCCCATTATTTTATGATAATGAGCAAACCGACAAGTTTGACTTCAATCTAAACAGATGGAGAAGAGCAGTTGGAGGGAGAAAATGGAAGAGTAGGAGAAGATGACAATAAAGCTAAAGAGGGTAAAATCATAAAAAGTGATGAAAAAAAAGAAGTCTCATTGAGGGGTTTGAGTCTGACAAGGGCGCTAAAATAGAATATCTCAGATTAAGTGCGACTGGGGCATTAAACCAAAATTCCTCCCTGAGGCAACTGGTAATTGAAAGTTGAGTCTCAACATATTCTGTAAAAGCACACACACATTCTGCTCTTACAGCAAATTTGCAGTCAGTCAGAAAAAGTAATGTGCTCAATTTCATTATATTTTACACATCAAGTGCAGACTTCTTCTCACTAAAACAGGCAAGCGTCATTCAACTACCATGGACTGAACCATACACTTGGCATGACAGAAATGACTCACCATGTAAATGGACGTCAAATAACTCATCCCTAAGATGAATCAAATTATTGCTATGAGAGATCATAGTTAAAGCATCTTCAAAATGAAGTTGTGAGGTTGTGTTTTTGACATGAGACAAGTTGACAAGTTGACAAGTGGTATTAAGTCACAAGAACACTCAAAAACCCCTGGTTCCCTTTCAGGAGATGCTTAATAATTGTATGTTTCCTACTGTATTACATGCCAAGTGTGAAAGGTTGAGCTTTAAAGAAGATGACATGAAAATTACAGTTTGAATACATTGAATTATTTCTACATTGCCACTTTTTCAGGGAGAGAAAGTGAGAGAAGAACACACTTATGTCAAATGTTCTCCATTTGTGTGTATTCAGGAGGCCAGTGTAGCAGTAGAAGACACTAGCAAAAGAAAAAGAAAAAAGTGTGAAAGGAAACCATTCCTTTAATTTATGAGCGACCTCTGTCCCTGTTTGTACAAGACCACCAGCAGAAGAGGTCTCTGTGTGATTTATAGAAACCAGGCTCTCTGTATGTTCTTGGCCACTCGCTGATCTGCAGCCATATAAAAACGTGCAAGTGAGAAGTTTACAGTCGGGTTAGCTATTAGTAAGGTGACTTTTCACCTTTTTGATTTCAACTTAAGTTTTTCATGTACTATAGTTTAAGATTATTTGCTACAACACCCTTGCATATTAAAAAAAATGCACACTTAATTTTAACTTGTTAAAAGCTACATATTTACACACATAGAGACCCCCAGCTGAGTAATTGATTGAATCTGCCTGAATAATTAATGTCCTGTTGCTGCCAAAAAGAACGTTCACACACATACAGTATATTGTATAGTCTGACACACACACACACACACACACACTTTCTGTCTGTACTTCCGTCGTTGTATTGATTGTCAACACTCAAAAGTCAAGGTTTGTTTAGAATTGATTTTAAACAGATGAGAGGCAACTTTTTTGGATCATATTTGTTGTCATCTATGCATAATGATGTGAATTTTTGATTAAAGCGTGTAAGGTGACTGGGCTCATTTCTATCATCTGTTATCTACTGTCTTACTTTGTAAATAGCAGTAGCAAGATTAAGTGGGATTTCACAAAGGCATAGTTTTTTATGTGACGTACATTAATGCTCTTTAAATAAAACTACACACGGAAATAAACTAAGGGTGTACGATTCAGAAAATGTCATGATTCAATTCAGATTTTTAGGCTCACGATTCGATTCAATATCGATTTTCGATTCAATATCGATTTTCGATTCAAAAACGATTCTCGATTCAAAAAATGATTCCCAGTATGTAAATGTAGTTATTTTTCCCATGTGATTGCAGTAGACATACAATTTAAAAGAAAATAAACACAACTAATTAAATGTAGTTTGATATTACTTTATATGTCTTCATACAAAAATAAAAACTTTTGCAACTAAAAACTGCAAAAGTGCCAAGCTTTGGCCAGCTTTCAAATACATTTAATTCAAGTATAAAACTGTTAAATAAAAAGAGCTTTTACATTTAGCTTTAAAGTGCTGTACTCAGATCAAACAAAAAATACTGCAAAATGTGTTTTAAGCAGTACTTCAGCTACCAGGTTGACTGTTGAAATGTGAACTCGACTGGGCACATTGCACTTCCTAAAATTAGGCCCTTTCTTTTTAGAACTGTGGCCACTACAGTCCATTCAACAGAGCTTTTGTGATGTGTCAGAATCACATAATGGATACACATTTAGGTGTGTGTGTGTGTGTAACCAGTTCATGATAGTCAACCACTGGCTGGAATCTGTACATTCTTTTGCAGAAACAGAAGCTGATCTATGTGTTTTGGAGTAAGTATGCTGCGCTGTGCAGTTACGATGTCTCCGGCAGTTGAGA
Source organism: Zingel zingel (assembly GCA_023566125.1). Lineage (NCBI taxonomy): Eukaryota > Metazoa > Chordata > Actinopteri > Perciformes > Percidae > Zingel > Zingel zingel. Next base: position 36,498,232 of record CM042322.1, on the reverse strand, counting down.
ACACTCTCTCTGACGCAACGGTGGGAGTTTAGAGCATTGAAAGAGACTGTTTGTTGACTGGCATGTTAGGAGGAGGTACTTTAGGTTGTTGTTCATCTACGTCTTTAATGTTAATCTCTGGGTGATGCCGTACCATGTGAGTTCTCAAGTTTGTGGTATTTCCGAAATACTTAACTTTCGCTTTGCAAAGCCTGTATATAGCATGATTCCTATCAAGTTCTGTCTCGAGGTTATAAAAGCCGAAATGTGTCCCAACTCTCGCCTTCAATGAGGATGGAGCGTTCTCTTAATACATCCATGGGATGGAGCAGGTTGAATAATTATTTCTTTGAGGTTTGCCATTGTTTGCACCGACTAAACTACCTCCGCTGCACTCCTTCTCCTGATTATGACAAGAGTGCCCAGGCGTCAGAGTGAATTTGACGCAGCGCCATCTATGGGAATGGTCGAGGTAATGTCATTTCAGGACAAAAAAAAAAATGAATTGATTTTTGGAATTCTATGAATCGATTTTGAATCTGTAGAACTTAAATCTCGATTCGAATTTGAATCGATTTTTTTGCACACCCCTAAAATAAACCGTCCCACAATGCATATTGGGCACTAACGCTGCCCTGTTGATCAGTTGCTTCCATTTCATATGGAGAAAACAGAAATGTTAGACTGTTTGGAATTCTGTCTAACATTAGTTTGGAGCAAACGTATCTTTAAGCACATAACCCAGAAGCCTTGCTTATACTAAACATTGTTTTTATCAGCTTGACACATCATGGCTTTCACTAATGTTATGATAATTGCTTATTAACATGATTTGGATGAATGATGACATGTTTCAGAAGCCCGCTGCAGAAAATGGCTTCTGTTTGGGCTCTCAGAGACTCTTGCTGTAAATAAGGTTAAATACAATAGATTTTCATATGCTCTATAACCGTGATTGATGTTGACAGTTTTTACGTGGCACTCCCTTCCCTTGTTTAATGATGTGACAACACTATAGCTAGGGTTAGGTTAGGTTAAGGAACATGTGTCAAACTCAAGGCCAGTGGGCCAAATCTGGCCCCTTGCAGATTTAGATTAACACTTAGGTTAACAATAGATTTTGGCCCGCCTAGTTGTGCGCCAAACCAAAAACACGGGAAAATTACTGTAAGTACATGACATTCAAAGCAGAATTTGGCAGATTTGACGACTTTAAGAAAAAATGCTATCATTATCACTTGCTTGACAATACAATAAGCATGTCCATAAACTTTACATGTCTGGCCCTTTACATGTCTCTTTTTCCAGTGTGGCCCTCAGAGAAAATGAGTTTGACACCCCTGGGGTAAGGCACAAAAATGACTTGGTTAGGTTTAGTGGAAGATCGTGGTTTAGGCTAAAATAACTACATAATTAAGGTTGAGCACCTCCCTAGGGTTAGGGTATAACAATGTAAATCTCACTTCCTCCTTTGTTCCTGTCATAATGTTTAGGGGCACTTGATGAAAAGACTGATGCCGTCATTCTTCTTGGAGGATAATCTCTATAAGGATGTGCAAGACCAGATTGTGGCAAAGAGAGCAGTTCAAAATTCCTTAGATTGTTACATATTGGGTCTAAAGAAAAGTAGACAATATTTAAATGTCAAAGTAAAGTTGATTTGCAATTATTATAATTATTTTTTCATCATACAGCAGTGGGGTTTAAGGGACCCCAAACAATAAGGAAAGTTTGTCTTCCTATTAAATATGTCCACATATACAGTGTCTCCATGGGCAATATTCTACATCATTAAAGCAGCAGCCCATGTAAATAACAAATGTAAATAAGTTAATGTGTTGTGTGGCTTCACTAAACTTATTTACATACAAAGAGGATTATTATATTATACAAAATGCAAATTATCGTAGTTGAAGTCAGAATTTACAGCAATACAATGGGATTATATATATATATATATATATATATATATATATATATATATATATATATATATACATATATAGTTAATCTGCATGAAATTATGGTTCATAGTGTCCACTTACTAAATCTAAATTTAGATTTGAAGACTATAGTTAGGAAATATGTCTTGGGTGGCTGAAAGAATGGATTTTTTGAGAACCTCCCATCAATAAATTTGATCCACAGCTTCTCCGGGAGACTCAAAAGTAAATCCAGCAGTCCACAGAACAACACCTACACAATGTATACTACACACACTTTGCGCTGACCTTCCCCACAGCAACCTAGCACTGTTGTTCATGTACTATTGCTTTGAGGCTTCATGTCTGACACTCATGCATGCTTGTAGATTGTTTTCATGATTGTGCGTGTAAGCACTTACAAAGGGACATTATTTTGTCTTAGATGTCTTCTTCCTAGGACATCACGGGAGCTCATGCTTTGTATTTTTTTGAAAGACAGCCAGATGAGTGCAACTGGCAGTCATATATTATAATTTCACAAGGGCTGTGTTTCACCCTTGGCGCTAGTATGAGAAGTATTGTTGACAGTTGTAGGAGGGAAGATAACTGGGTTAATTAGGACCAAAAACCTCATTAGTCAGCAAAGAGGGAAGATGTAAAGTTTATCAGTTCCTGTATCCCTACTTTGAGGATGGTTTTGGGGTTGGCTCGCAGACAAGTTACAAAGTGGATCCTGTTGAAGAAATTCTAATGAAATGTTTTAATCAAACCCTCCCCCCTTCCTGCAAAGCCTCTCATTTTCTACCATCGTTTTCCTTTAAACACATTCAAAGTGTGAGATACAACAAAAGAAGACTCATTTCAATTTCCATACTTGCAGTGCCAATAAAGAGGATCTGCTGTGGTGAGTGTGACACACACACACACACGGCTCAGGTAGGTGACTGTTACAGCTCTGGCATCCGACAATAAGCGAGCAGATGTTTCGGGCCTGAATGCTCTGTTTTGTGGTGGTCTCCAATGAAAACGGCTGCTAAAATCCTCAAGGAAGATTAATCTTGGGAGTTCTCACATCTCATCAAGCTTATTGTATCCTCCAAAAGACAGGGCGAGAGTCAAGATTCAACATTGCAGTCAGTAGCCAGGCCTATAACTCTGGAGGGAACATGTCATTCTGGCAGTCACACAAAGTTACAGATTACAAAGTACAGCCTGACAGACGTGCTTCGAAATCTTGCAAAGACATACGTCTATTCATCACAAATGCCACAGGTTGGTAGGAAATGCCAATAAATGAGCTTGTTTCGGATATTCTTGTTAGAATCAGTCAAATTAAATAACTCAAAGCGGCGATCATTTTGATTACAACTCCATTTCAGTGGAGGACCCAACAAAAAATAAATAAAAATAATATATATATATATATATATATATATATATATATATATATATATATATATATAATTACACACAGTTGGGTCACTTTTTTCTGTAGAATGCTTTTCCAATTTAGGGGACATAAACTCTGCCATGGGAAAGTGTTCATTGTTGTACCGCTCACTAAAGATACGCCTGTGTGTCAACACATATTCATCGGCCAGCACCGCGGCCTCACTTGGATACTTGACCTTGTGTTCATTAACATAGGTCGCAACTTAATTGGGCACAGACTGTTTAAACTGCTCTAGAACCACTAAATCACACAATGTCTCAAATGTTATAACACCAGAAGAAGAGCTCCAACGATTAAAATGTAATTTCAAATCCCTGGCAAACTCAACATGTGTTTGTTCACCAGTCTTTTCGCAGCCCCTGAAGCGTTGGAGATATGCCTCAGGAACGAGCTCATATGCCTTTAAGACAGCTGATTTTACAGTTTTGTACTTTTTACAGGCTTCAGAAGACAAAGCTGAGTAAGCCTGCTGTGCTTTACCAGTAAAAATGCACTGTAACAACAAAGTTCTCTCCTCATCATGCCAGTCTCTGCAATCCGCTCAAACAAACTGAAGAAAACTTTGGCAACAACCTCAAATTGCTTGCAACATCAAAACATGAACGAGGCGTTTCTAAATTCAAAGCCGATGCAGAAATGTTGCCCTCTTTCAGCAATGTACATTTTTGAACTTCCAAATAAAATTTCAGTTCCCTTCTGAATTAGATTTTCTCCAACTCTTGTTCATGTTCCATTTTCAAAACCAATAATAGTTTTTGTTGTTCAAATGTTAAAGCAGCGGTAGAAGTACTTACACCACTCTTACCTCCCCCGTCCCCCAGTACTCCTTCTTCCTCCAAGTTGGCCATTATGACACACTTCAGGGTTTCCTTCGTGCGTTTGGGGTCAACAACAATAGAGTAGTGCTGAGCAATCTTCTTCAGCTGTTCTTTATTACATTGCTCCAGCAACTCATTAGAGGGACCCTGAATGAAATGTTCAGCAATATTAGACATAACAAATCAAATGTAGCAAACTAGATACTCAAATTGAAGCAAACAAATCCTCCCAAGAAAAATGGACCAAAAATATATAGAAATCCAAACAAACTGGAGTCTCCTCCTTCTAAACTAACTAGTACAAAAAACTAGCTAAACTCATCCCTAGTCTTCGGACAGGTACAGGTGGCAGGTATTTATACTATTAACCAGTGGGTCTGAAAAAGCCCCTGCTATGCAGTTACCCTCAGAACACCACGGATGTGATCCCGAGCATATAGCTCCAACCACTTTCCCCGTCACACTAAAGAAGTCCCCTGCAACAGACTCTCTAATAGAACCTGCTGCTAAACCTCACAGAGGACAACGCCAGCTAAAACAAGACCACACCAAACATTTAAGCACTACTTGTTTACCTCAAAACATTGAGCAAAATAAAAGCCCTCCTTTAAGGTCTTCAAACTAAACGTTACCATCTAAAGTCATATGTGATACTCCACCCCAACATAACAAGGAAAAGAATTGCTATCAAAGGCTGATTTAACGAGCCCCCATGTCATGACTTGGCTCAAAGGTATGACAAAATGTGGAGAACACACGTTTGCTCAATTAAATCAAATTTATTTAAATAAACAAAGGTAAACGTGCTATCAGTTTGTCAAGTAATGTGTGTAGTATATGGATGTGTGTAGGTGTAGCAATGTTAGAATGCAAAAGTACTCTGCAAACAAATCAAGCAACCTTGAGGAGGGAGAGAGGAAGAGTGACTGTCTGCCCATATTATATATATATATATATATATATATATATATATATATATATATATATATATATATATATATATATATATATATATATATATATATAAATAAATGTATCTGCATGAAATTATGGTTCATAGTGTCCACTTACTAAATCTCAATTTAGATTTGAAGACTATAGTTAGGAAATATGTCTTGGGTGGCTGAAAGAATGGATTTTTTGAGAACCTCCCATCAATAAATGTGATCCACAGCCCAGTCTCATGGCAGTTTGTGAAATGGTCACGTTATTTAATCTATTGATACGTGTTTACGGGGACGTTTTTCTCGTTTTTTTTCGTGGTAGCCAGCACGAAAATGTGAAGTAATGTATTTCAATGGGAAGCATATTTCGTGGTCACAGCACAAAAACGGTAGGGAGTAGTATGAAGAGCCGAACGCGCATCACGTCCCGCGTGTGGCGTTTTGTTTCCCCGTAGTCTTCCTAATCACAACCATCCCGTTATTGTGGCGCGTCCCCAGCGGCCGTCTCCCGGCGAGTGAGGCGTTCTTTCCCCATTGTGTATTTCGTGCTGGCCACCACGAAAAAAAAGAGAAAAACTTCCCCGTGAACATGTATCAGTAGATTAAAAATAACGTGACATTTACACGAACTGCCGTGAGACATATATATATATATATATATATATATATATATATATATTTTTGTTTTTTACTTCTATAATTTGAAATTGTCCTTTTTGATCATTCATAGAAAAAGTGGAAAAACAAAGAGTTATTTCACACAGAGGTTCTAAATTGCCGCAGGACGTGCCTGGCCCACACTGTGTACAACATACTGTAATTTAACCACCAATAGTGCTTGTAATGAAAAAATGCCTTTGACTCACTGTCTCATCATTCTGTTGACTTTTTTTTTTTTTTTTTACATCATGCCTCAGGGAAGAAGTTATGAGCATGTTTTAGTTTTGCTCGAGTGGAGGTCTTCCAACATGGACTCCTATTTTTCATTCTCAAGTTGCTACGATTCCTTACATGAATTTATGGTGTGAAGTTGTCCAGATCGTTTTTTTAGAAATTATCTTAACAGTAGTTTTGTGGTTTATCGAGAAGGTTTTCATTCCTTTCAGAGAACTTCATTTTGAAATCACTTGATATGTATTCTGTCTTAGTTAAAAAGTAAACGGCATGAGAAAAAAAAAAGCAGGAAAACACAGCACTCTTTGCTCTGCCATTGATCTGCTCGGCCTTTTGGTCATTAAACCATTGTAAATGACAGGAGTCATTACAGCTGACTTGTTAAATATTTTCGCAGCTGAAGTATTTGATATCCAGTGGTGCTTACTGAATATAGCCTGTCATTATGACGCGCAGTGGGCGGAAAATGTTGTAGAGTTTGATCCACTGTTGGCTCTGGCTGTGCCTCATTCGAATGGCCATTTGTTTAACACCTTCCTTTCTCCATCAAACTGGCAGAGCATAAAAGCTATAAACAGAGCCTTGTCTTACTGTTAGGTGCCATTTAAAAGATAAATAGTAAGCTCTGTGCTTTCTCTCTAAAGAAAAAGGTTATATGTTTCCTTTGCAAAAGGTGTTGGACAATTTTTCAAACAAATGAAAAATGAAAAATTTGTGCTTCACATGACAAGGCTGAGGCTATTGTGCATGGGGGTACATGCTGACTATTTTGCCAGAGAGCGATTTCTAAACCTTGAGGGCTCCATAACAGATGTTTTTCAAAAGCAGGAAAAAAATGCTTCTGACAGCTCATACCGTGTTTTAATTTCACTTTTTAAAATTATGATTACCTTGGTGCTTTGAGAGTTTGTCTGGCAATGTTTTCATGATGTGGAAGTAGATTATGAAAACATTAGAAAACAAAACCGTCACTTAACAGCTAAAATCAACATGGTAAAGAGCTGTATTTGCTGTATGATGCTACTTCTTGCCTTTCACCGACACTATTCTTGGTATTTGCCTGTTCAGGGAGCGAAAGTCCTCATTACATTCATGTGTGGGAAAATCTATTCCCCCATCAATTGCACTTTGCTCACAATTCCATCGAGAGGACCTCACAGGAACAAACGGAGCTTTCATTTTATACTGTGGTTCCAAACAGCCCCAGGTTATTGGAGGCCCACGTTGTGCAAAATCATATTTGAGTGGATTCACTGCAGCCCGGGTGTTTGCGTACCGCTTGAATTGAAAATTCCTTTGTGTTGTATCTCCCAACATTTGATTTGTTGTTTCTAGATTATGTGAGGGCTTCCTGCCTCAAGGAGGAGCGTCTTCTAACATTGTTTGATGAAAAGCCGTGTTTGCATAAGGTTGGAAATGTGACTTAACGCCCTTCTAAGTGAAAATGGCATGTATCTGATATCTTCCAGGCAGCTGATAACAAAGGCTTAGTGGATGGCTTTGTTTGGGCGATAATGTGATTATAAAGCTGGCGCAGTCGTGTCTAAAAAACAATGTTTATAGACAGGACTGTCATAGCAAGTTTGTTAAAAAACAAACAGAACAAAGAAAACAGGATGTTAGTCGAAAGAGTTTTAAGACTTATTTGAGAATGCAGAGGAGGAAAAGAGTGGGCTGTTTGAGGAAGGGAAAGACAAAGGTGTGTGAGAGGGAGGAAAAGAGAGTGAGTGAGCAACTGGGAACAGAGAGTGTTCTCCTGCATCCACATTTTGGACAGCTGCCTGTAGGATGATAGGATTAAAGAGTCTTTTAAAATGACCTCTGTGATCTATTTCACTATTAACACACTGCACACTCCCCTCTGAGAGAGGTCACTCCATACACAACATGCACGATGTAAAGCAATAATATTTAGTCAACATGGAAGTGAAGTTTTTTTTTGATTCAGCTAAACAAAAGATGCACTTGTAGTTTTGTGGCCAGTTTTGTTATTGCAGCAGAGACAAGTCGGCATACGTTATCATACTGCACCTTATTATCGAACCTGATGCTTTAAGATAATAAGCCACAACTTCAGTGTCAGATTTTGTCAAACCGCACACAAAGTGCTCATTGTGTGGCCATCTGCTGCTGTAGGAATAGAGAGAATAGTACGACGCTTGAGGCCGACCATAGAGCATGGAAGAAGATAACAGGAAATCCGGGAAGACAGCTCTGTCTCTGTGCAAATGAACTATTCAACACTGCTGGAATTAGAGCAGAGATTTCTGAAGGACTCATTCAGTTTATAACAAAAGAAGTTAAGAGAGAATTGGGGGAGGATTTGCTCAGTTTCAGTGTTGGAGAACTTTATCCCTGCCTCTATTTTACTGTTGGTAGCAGTGCTGCGCAGGTGTATATGACTGCAATACGTGAGATCAAGTGTAATGTGTACAGAACTGTAGACTTGAAACTGGAGACCTGAGTCACACTTAAGGCATGGACACACATTGCAATTACTGCGCTGATTATGATTTGGCAGCATGACCATGTTTGACTATTACAATTTGGACCCGTTGGTGTTGACAGTTGGGATATAAAATAATACAGTGAGTGATTTCTTTATTATAATCACTGGCCTTCTGGTCAAGTCTCTACCTGCTCTTCCCAATGCCATTATTTGAAACGTGTGATTTAATCTGTAATCTAACTGTAATCAGGAAACAAGAACAAAAAAAACAGGCTAAGCAATTAAGTCCTGGGGTGTGTTGAGTAAGAATAATTCTGATAATTAATTTATGCTTCATTTCCGCACTTAAAAAGCACAGAAACAAACACTTTTTGATGCACCATCAGCATCATAACACGTATCACTGTATACCTGTTGTTCAGTGTGTTGTCCTCCTTTCTGCCTGTCAATAACAAAAAAATATGTGTATGTTGGTCGAAAAAGTTGTTATGTGAGGTGTGTGGTCTTTAGTTTCAGTAAATCTAAGGTTTATGCTAGTCTCGCTTTGCCAGACCTTCTTCCACAGCGCTGCGGAGGAGGGTCTGGCTAGTCCACACAGCATTCTGGGATTTCTTTCTTTCCAAAACTCAGATTGGACAGATAGGCTAGCTAGCTGTCTGGATTTACCCTGCAGAGATCTGAGGAGCAGTTAACCATAGTCCTCAGAAATCCACCGGAGGTTAGAACTACAACACAAAGAAAGCAGAAGGTGACGGACATCCAGCGGAATTTCTGGCGGCACCGGAGCAATCCTGGAAGTGAAACGTCGTGGTTATAGACTATGTATATGCAGACTAAAGTCACACAAATGAGAATTTGAAACTTGATTTGGACCTGACTGTTTTGACACTTACACTTACTTGAGACTTCACGGCCATACGACTTAATTCGCGATCCAAACTACTGAGTCTCAATTTAACCATTGACTCAAGTCTTCAGTTTTGACCACACAGAGCTTTGAAAGGGATTTGTGCAAATGTTGTGACAGACCTGAAAACCTTGGATCTTGACTTTTTTTTCTTAGAGGAACTCCACCGGTTTCTTTACAGGTCTTGGGGAGTTGCGTATTTAAAAAACAGTTGTATAAAGCCTTTTGTGGCTCCAGGGAGCTGCAAAAAAAATGCCTTTAAGTAACATCACTTGAAGCATATTATAACTTTTGGAAGTCTGTAGCCTGCTCTTCGTCTCTGCTTGCGACTAGAGGTTTGAGGCTACATTAGCTGCTACTAGCATAACACATCGTAACACACCTGGATCTTATGGGCAATGTTTTAATTAAACTAAGACTAAACTAGACAAGAAACAGATCTGTTGAATATGCAAGTTTTTCTCCAAAAAAGAGTCATACAGAGATATTTAGCTAAATAAGATTTTAAAAACGGTAAAAAACCTACACATATTGTCATTGAAATCTATTATCATGATAAACACATACAAAGACGCACAACAACAACAGGCCGAGTCTGGCGCGCGATGACAGCGATGTCTGACTAAAAGCAATTTCCTAATTGCCAGTTTATAGTCTATAGTCTTATTTAAACTATTAAATTAAAATAATCAACTGAAAGAGACAGAAATAAGGGTTGATTATTGGAACTTTAAGCATACAGGAGGAACGTGTAATGGTATTTGATATTACATTTTAAATCTGTCTGCTCCTTCTATCCACCTCCAGCTGTTATGCGCTCTTCCCATGCTGTCTGCTGTGTTGTCTGAGAGTAATGCTTTTTTAAACCCACACACATGTGCACACACCCACACACACAGTCATATGGCTGAGTTCACTTGACAGATTGTCATCAGAATACTGTAATGGGACTCAAACCCCACCTACACCTCAACACACACACACACACACACACACAGAGCAAAGAAGTGTCACTGCGGGGGTGAAGATTGACAGGTCTTGAGATAGTGATGGAGAGTAATGTGAGCCCTGGACAACAGTCTGAACAGCAGGTAGTCTGATAAAACACAGCAACCGAGACTTGGTAGTTAAGCAACTAAAGTGTGTGTGTGTGTGTGTGTGTGTGTGTGTGTGTGTGTGTGTGTGTGTGTGTGTGTGTGTGTGCGTGTGTATTTCTTCCTTGATTTGCATGTGAGTACTCTTAATTGTTGCAGGGTTACAGTAAAGCAAGTGTTGAAGTATGATGAGTACACTTTTCTAATCGCACAGCAGTTGTACTCTGCAATACCTTTATTATCAGAACATCTATGTAAATCACAATGTGGGGCTGCAACAGAATTGTTAATAAATTTCTTATCAAGTCTGCAAAACTTGTCCCTTTTTTTTTTACCAAATAAAGTTCTTGTCTTGTATAAGAAATTCCCAAGTCCCGGGAAGCGATACCTCATATCAAAGGTGAAATATTTTGTTCTAAAAAAGGAGCTAAATTCAAAGGAAGATTGATGTATTTAACACATCACAGTGCATTTACCTTTAAAGTGCTGTGATTTGTCTTTTATTTGGTGAATTATTTCTCCACCAGCCCCTGATAACACCACTTTCAGTTTTAAGGTTTGTAGTGTTTACTTTTGTTATTGATCAAGCTTTCGTTCATTTTTACAAATCATCAATACATTCTCAGGTCTATAAAATGTTTACATTTAGTGAAACATGCCCATCACAATTTCCCAGACTTAATTCCATTTTACATTTCATAGTCTGAAATTATTTATTTTTCTCTTGCGGTGTAAACTGTTTAATTTTACGGTTTTACCAAATGGTTACTTCTTGTTTGGATCAGATTAACTTGACAGTGGAGGACAAATAAAAAAACAAAAATGTTTTATTAGAGTCAAACAAATATAATTAGTCTATATTGATTTATATTACAACGTCCACAGACATGTGTAGGCAAGCCTCCCAGCGTGCACCAGGGCATTAAACTCATTGATTTCTTGCATTGTCACTGGCGTTATTCTGTTCTACATCAGGTTCTACAGTACAACATTTCTACTGTTTGAATTTAGAGATAATTAATGTGAACCATGAATCTCAGCAACCTCAAGCCCACCCAAAATTTGTACTTGTCCTTACCTTGCCCTTATTAAAGCCCTGTAGTGAAAATTATATTGCTTGCAATGAAATTTGCTGCAGTTAAATCAGGTGAAGTTGTATTAAATGATAAGAGACGAGGAATGAAAATAATTCACTTCCATCTGCCTTGGTTGAATTGACTTGCACATTTACACCTGTTGTAATATGTCGGTTTAGAAACAGATCAATGTTGTGGACAAGGTCATTCCAGGCATGTTTTATTCAAACTACATATGTGATCAAGTTATGTGAAAACTATTCTAGTTGTGTTCACGGCTGCATGTGCTTTTTAATAGCAGTACATTTGATTTCCCTTGCTAACTTTTTTATTGTACCATCACAATGATGTAAGGGAGAAATTCAATACAACTGCTATTCGTTGCAGTGGGCAATATGCTTTATGCAAACCCTATTCATGGTGTATTAGTAGGCAGACTGCATTAGCTGGCCTGTGCTGTCATGCAGAAAGGCTTTCTCACAGCCGATGTTTAGGTGGCTGAGACGCTTCAACTTAGATGCAAAAGCCACACAAGAAATACAAAAGCCACAACACAAATGCTCTGAAGATCTGACACGTGCCTGAATCATGATGTATTTTGAGCAGTGACGTTGCTGTCATTTTCTGCTTCCTTATAAACCCTATACCCTACTGTAAGTCACTTAATCAGATTGTCAAATGAAATATCTTCAATTGGCACTGGAGGAATATTATGATATGTCATGACGTGGAGTCTGATTTCTTGTATGGCTACTGGTTTTATTGTGCTCTGCATCATGCTCTATAATAACTATAATAATCATGTTAATATAATAACTGTGTTGACACATTCACTATTGCCAGAATTAGTTATTGCCAGTGAATGTGGTTAGATTGTGAGTGAAGTTGTGTGCACAATCTGTGACATTCCCCCCAATTTGAGCATTTAAAGTAGTATGGATCAAAGCAAGTCTGAGGACGTCCATGAGTCTGGGGCTTGGCAGCTTGAGCCCTGGCTCTTCCTGTCCACATAATGAAAGCTCTTCGATCTAGACACTAACCTCCAATTTCCTCTCAATAAATAGACCATGGTAAAAGCACTACAATAATAATGTACAAGGTCACAACCAAAAAAGAAGATGACATATTTCAGAAAGTGTGAATCGTTACTACAGTGTTTAGAGGTTGAGTCCAGGTTGTTTTTTTGCGTGTGTACGGTGACAGTGTCAAGTTTTGTGTTTGGTTCCAACAACAAACAAAAACCTAGAAGTAAAGTATTAAAAAATATATATGTAAAAAATATCTTTCTATTGATAAATAACTGATCATGCCCCGTCTGTGTAATAAAACCCCTTTAAAACTATTGTCACTGTAAGCATCTAGCTGCCACATGGATCTGTTAAAGTTTATAATATTGTAAGGTTTCTGTCTATCCTTTATTGTTGGACGTGGGTGTTTGTATGTTTCCTTATCCGTGTGTTTGTTTTTCTGTAGGTGTTCGGGGGGCGTTGAGGTGATGCAGGTCCCCCGGTCATCCCAGTGGAGGAGCCAGATAATGACGAGTGGCTTTGGCTGCTGAACGCCGCCCCCCCCCTAACATCACCACCCTCATCCCTCCTTGGCTCCCTCCATCTCTGATGGCTCTATGGGGCGTTGTCAGTCTCAGCCTTCACTGCTGGGTGTGTTTACGGTCTGCGGTAACAGCAGCAGCAGCAACAGCCAGCCTCCCCAATGACAAGCCCGGGGGCCCCCTGGACTGGCTCCTGTCTGATAAAGGACCTTTCCACCACTCCCCAGAGTACATCGACTTTGTGGAGAAGAACCGGCAAGGCTTCTCCACCAGATACAAGATATATAGGTGAGTAATGACATCAGGAGGAAGAGGCACTTTACACTCTATTTACTCCTGCTTTATCACTACTCCTATTATATAAATGACAAATCTCCCAGCAGCCCCATCATACGGTCTCCATGGTTGTCCTTTCAAAGATCAGCTACGTGTAAATAGAGGCCACATACAGAATCTCATTATGTTCATGTGTTTAACCACGTTTTTTTTTTTTTTTAAACATTTACATAGTAGGATGAGTATAACTCACAAAGTCGTAATCTGTAATATAAATAAAAAGAAATATAGCCCACAGTAAAACCACAAAATGTCATTTACACTTTTTTTTGTATAAATTAAACCCCTTCATTCTTAACATACAGACATGAGAATGGTATAATTTCCAAAAAGGTCAAACTATTCTTTTAAATGTAGTTACCACAGCATTAACACAGTTAACTGTTTACAACCACAGCTGTCCAAAGTCTGAGGACCTCCAATATATAGCTATCAGACACACTGCAATGGTTTTCTACTATAATTTCTATACTTAGTATTACTTTCATTGTGTGTATGTCCAAGTGTTAGTTTGGGGGGGGGGATTTTTCACGGAGGATTTTAAAGTATAAACCTAATGAGCATCTAATCAGCATCATTCTTGGATGTTGAAAGAGAGAATGCATGTTTTCATTCAGACTGAAAGTTTCCTGTAAGTACCGTGAACCTATTAACAGTCAGCTGTTGCATATTTTGAAATTTTAAGTAAGAGAGAAATATAGATTTAGCGAGGTGTTCTTCATAATAAATGTGAACCATGAACTTCAGCAACCTCAAGCCCACCCAACATATGTTCTTACTTGACCCTTATTAAAGCACTCTAGTGAAAATGATACCGCTTGCAAGGGAATGTGCCACAGTTAAATCAGTGTTAAATGAATTAAAGTTAAATGAAATGATAGACAGGAGGAATGAAGGGAGTGAACTTTCATCTGTCTTGGTAGAATTAACTTAAATGTGTATATGTGTTGTAATATGTTGGTTTGGAACATATTAACATTGTGGACAAGATTATTAAAACGGCGTTTTATCATACAGTAACAGCATATACTGTATAATGAGGTTTTCATAGCTGCAGAGGGTTTTTATTAGCAGTACATTTGATTTTCCTTGCTAAATTTTTATTGCAACATCAAAATGATGTGAGCAATTCAATACGACTGCATTTTTTATATTAGAGCACACAGTGGAAACCCTATTCATGGTTATTTAGACTGCATTAGTTGGCCTGCAGTGTCATACAGAACAGGTTTCTCACAGTCGATGTTCACTAGATATCTGGCACATGCCTTGACAGAATCATGATGTATTTCATGCAGACACGTTGCTATCTGCTGGCTGTACATCACATCCTGCTGTCTTCCAAACCCTCAGGGAGTCACCTGATCAGGTGGTCAACTGAAATATGTTGATTAGCTCTGGAATAAAAGGATGATTTGTCATGACAGTAACACAGTCTGAGGTATCGGCATGCAAGCAGAATTAGCGGAGATTGTGTCATGAATCATATCCGTCGTCATTTAGGAGGATGTTGTCCAGGCTTCTGGAAATAGATGGACAGGGTTCCTGACATCTATGGGTCGGTGCAAGGATGCTTTATGGTTTCTGTGATCGGTTGCCGCGTTAGAGCTTTTTAATATTTCCTTCTCTGGCAAAAGACAGCGATCCATTGGAGCTGTGCTGCATGGGCGGCAAGATTAATAGTCTTATCATGTGGCCAAGTGATTAGTGAGCTCTTAGTACTTATTACTCTGCATTATCACAGAATCCCCTGAGAGACTTCTGTCAGCTGCAAAGTTGTGTTTGAGGCTCTATAGATTACCACAATGCGGCATTGATTAATAGTAATGATATTAAAAGGAAAAACGTAAAACATAAAAAAGTAAATAGTCTGTAAATCTTCTTAAATTGAATTTACTTCGATTCAGTCCCATTCAATTTCAGAAATAAAATCTCACGAATACAGCGGTGGCTTCTGTTTTGGCAAATAATAGCTCTCTTTTAGTGCCTGTGTTGGTAGGGTGAAATGTGGTGCTGATGATTTTGGCAACTAACACCTGCAGCTGGCTCTTAAAAAAACCAGTAGAATTGTTTTATTAAAGAAAGTGGGCCCACTGCAATCTCTCGAATGGGCCGGATTTATGCTTCTGCTGTGCAACAGAGGTCTTTACATTTCCAAATCAAGCTCTAACCCCTGTGTACAAACAAGGAGAGAAAGTGATTCTCCGTGGCATCTCTGAACCATTTTGTCTTGTAAAAGGCAAAATAAATGTCTTTCCACTACTCTCAACAGGTTGAAACTGTGTTTGATAAGGAAACATCAGCCTTTGGTTGAACTACTCACAGCTCAGAGAGTTTCTTTTCTGATAAATAGCAGAATTATATTTTTACTTTTAGTTCAACACAATATGCCGAAACCTCTCAATGGATCAGTGCTTTAATAGCTGTGCAAGGCAAACTGGCATAGTGATTTGTACAGAAAGAATCAAGGTGCGTTATAAGATATATGTTTAGTCCGTGTGTGTGTGTGTGTGTGTGTGTGTGTATGGGGAGGGGGGGGGGGTGCATGTATGACACGCCCACCCTTTAACTTCATCAAAAGAAAGCAGTCATTTGATGTAAGAGCCACTTCAAGCACAATGAACAATAGCACATTTCCTAAACCACAGGGAAGGTGCTCTGAAGAGGGTTGAGGGAAGTGTTTTAGAGCAGACTCTCTCAGCGCTGCTCCTCAGAATCCCACTGCTAGATTCCCACTGATGTTCTTTGTCACTTTTCTGCTTTTGAAATTCCCTCAGAGGTTTGGGCATCTCTAAGTTGCTCCTTGTGGTAAACAAGCTGGTGAGGGAAGGGTAATAAATAATATTTTTTCACCCTAAAGACTGTGAAAAAAGTCATAAGAGACATTATCCCTTGAATCAGCTGCATTAAGTGCTCAGTTTCTACTTTAGTTCTCACTTTTATTCAATGTATTAATGCTGCAGGCAACTGCAGGCAATTTCTCTCTAGTTAAGCTGTCTTGCTAGTTTGATTCAATATAGTGCATTAAAATGTAACCACTGTAAATAGAGGGAAGCCTCATTATGGTTTCCATTTTCATCCTCATATCAGGTTTAACTTCACTAGTGGCATGGATAGATGGCAGTGTCAATCTGTCAGTTTGTTAATCGGTCTACCGCTTTGGTTCAGACTGAAATATCTCAAGAAATATCGGATTGATTGCCATACAAGTTTGTAGAGAGATTCATGGTCCCCACAGGATGAATCCTACTGACTTTGGTGATTCCCTGACTTTTCTTCTAGCAGTCCCATGAGACAGTGGTTTTGTTTAATCCCTTAACTTTCAATATTATCAGGTCACATGTTTTATTTGTCCAATACTTTGGTTTATGACCAAATACCTGCAAAACAAATGACATTGCAATCAGCAGCTGATGTACTTTGTGTTTAGTGCTAGTTAGGAAATGTTAGCGGGCTAACACACTAAACTAAGATGGTGAACATGGTAAACATTATACATGCTAAAGTTACACTCTTAATGTTGCTGACTTAATGCCATGTCAAAAATCAAAAAATAACCCATTAAATATATATTTTTAGTGATCTGCTTTCTGACTGCTAATAATATTCACACAGAATGTGTTACATTATTGATGTAGTTTATGACAGATTTGTAAGAAACTGGTGCATGAATGATATTGTGATAGCAGCTATAGATATACAATAAAAAACAGCTTTTTTGGCTTTACAAGAGCTGCATTATGATAAACCAAAGTTATGCTCAGCCAATAAAGGTTCATGCACCTGCTAAACTGTAATTGTCTCAGCAGTTTTTGTGCTGAATACTATACGTTGTGTTTCTTTTAATTTGAGGAACTTACATCAGTGAGTGTCAGTGGCCATTGCTCATATCTAACAATCGTACTGTGGACAGATACATCTTACAGTGGGGCAAAAAAGTATTTAGTCAGCCACCAATTGTTAAAGTTCTCCCACTTAAAAAGATGAGAGAGGCCTGTAATTTTCATCATAGGTACACTTCAACTATGAGAGACAAAATGAGAAGAAAAAATCCAGAAAATCACATTGTAGGATTTTGAATGAATTTATTGGTAAATTATGGTGGAAAATAAGTATTTGGTCAATAACAAAAGTTCATCTCAATACTTTGTTATATACCCTTTGTTGGCAATGACAGAGGTCAAACGTTTTCTGTAAGTCTTCACAAGGTTTTCACACACTGTTGCTGGTATTTCGGCCCATTCCTCCATGCAGATCTCCTCTAGAGCAGTGATGTTTTGGGGCTGTCGCTGGGCAACACAGACTTTCAACTCCCTCCATAGATTTTCTATGGGGTTGAGATCTGGAGACTGGCTAGGCCACTCCAGGACCTTGAAATGCTTCTTACGAAGCCACTCCTTCGTTGCCCGGGCGGTGTGTTTGGGATCATTGTCATGCTGAAAGACCCAGCCACGTTTCATCTTCAATGCCCTTGCTGATGGAAGGAGGTTTTGGCCCCATTCATTCTTTCCTTTACACGAATCAGTCGTCCTGGTTCCTTTGCAGAAGAACAGCCCCAAAGCATGATGTTTTTCACCCCCATGCTTCACAGTAGGTATGGTGTTCTTTGGATGCAACTCAGCATTCCTTCTCCTCCAAACACTACGAGTTCTATTTTGGTTTCATCTGACCATGTGACATTCTCCCAATCCTCTTCTGGATCATCCAAATGCTCTCTAGCAAACCTCAGACGGGCCTGGACATGTACTGGCTTAAGCAGGGGGACACGTCTGGCACTGCAGGATTTGAGTCCCTGGCGGCGTAGTGTGTTACTGATGGTAGCCTTTGTTACTTTGGTCCCAGCTCTCTGCAGGTCATTCACTAGGTCCCCCCGTGTGGTTCTGGGATTTTTGCTCACCGTTCTTGTGATAATTTTGACCCTACGGGGTGAGATCTTGCGTGGAGCCCCGGATCGAGGGAGATTATCAGTGGTCTTGTATGTCTTCCATTTTCTTATAATTGCTCCCACAGTTGATTTCTTTACACCAAACTGCTTACCTGTTGCAGATTCAGTCTTCCCAGCCTAGTGCAGGTCTATAATTTTGTTTCTGGTGTCCTTTGACAGCTCTTTGGTCTTGGCCATAGTGGAGTTTGGAGTTTGACTGTTTGAGGTTGTGGACAGGTGTCTTTTATACTGATAACAAGTTCAAACAGGTGCCATTAATACAGGTAACGAGTGGAGGACAGAGGAGCCTCTTAAAGAAGAAGTTACAGGTCTGTGAGAGCCAGAAATCTTGCTTGTTTGTAGGTGACCAAATACTTATTTTACCGAGGAATTTACCAATAAATTCATTAAAAATCCTACAATGTGATTTTATGAATTTTCTTTTCTCATTTTGTCTCTCATAGTTGAAGTGTATATATGATGAAAGTTACAGGCCTCTCTCATCTTTTTAATTGGAAGAACTTGCACAATTGGTGGCTGTCTAAATACTGTTTTGCCCCACTGTAAGCTTGTGTTTGTTGTAAATAATAATTTTTGACTTTCCATTTTTATTTTGTGCAGAAATATAGGGCAGAGGTGATTGAAAGTGACAATCTTATTTTCTGGTCTGGTCTTCCTCATGTGTAGTCCTTTGCTAAATCCTAATAAATGCTCGATGACTTAGGAAGATGGATCACCAGAATCTGAGCTTGGAGTTACAGTGTTTGAGCTACCTCAGCAATGATGGAGTAATACATTCACACCATGTTAGCCCTCTACTTAATTTCCCACCAATCTTACTGATTGAATTTGATCGAATTTGCAAGTCGGAAGAAAGGAAATGAAAGATGGTTTGTGTTCTTGTGTCTGTGTGTGTTTTGGCGATTTCCTGGAGGGCATACCCATTGCTTCCAGTGCAAACACAATGTGGGCCTTCCGCCTTAGCCACCTGTCCACAAGAAGCACTGCCAAGGGAAAGCATCCATATTCACCAGGGTGAAGGCAGGAGTCTTGACATGTATTTGGCCGCGTTCTGAACATATTGCATTTGGATAATGGATGTGATTAGTTTTTTATTGCATAATAATTAATTATACACATCATTTAAGTGTGGAAAATGAATTAAATAGCATAAAACTACTTGAACATTAGTCCACATGCCAGCGAATAAATGTGGAAACAACAACAGACACAGTGGCTCAAGAAGTATGTATGTATATATATATATATATATATATATATATATATATATATATATATATATCCCTTGTATGGTGTTCCCGTCTATGGGACCTGTTTTCAATGTTTGCTAAAAGAAATATTATGCTATTTATTATTTCTTCTAACTCAAACTCATTGGCCTTGGCTGATTTTCTGTGAAGAACATAAAAAATAATTTATATTTCAATGACTGCACATGGTACACCGCCCCTAGACATAACTATTACATATGAGGTGTTCGGGTCTACTGGACCTGAGTGTATTTAAATGTAGGTGCTATGAAACTATGTTGTCTTTCTGCACCTGCTATTCCCACACAAAGTTACAAAATTGTTACATTTCAAGCACATTCACCTGTTCTGATTAAGTTCTAAGAAATAAGCACCAATAATGATCACATATCTTGTTTCTATTTCTTTAGCTTTTTTTATAATTGAATTTCCTTGTTTTCTCACAAAAAACGAAAATGATCATAGGATCATAAATTTAATCTCACAGGGTTAAATGGCAAACATGAACCATAAATGATGTATATATCATTGGTAATTGAGCTAAAGTAAACATCTGTTAAGTATTTTTACATAAATTGTTATGGCTGTATTGATTTAAAAACCTAGTAATGTGGTGGGTCCACCAGACCCGGGAACATCGGTTGTGTAACAAAAATATGTACACCGCACAAGGGATATATATATATATATATATATATATATATATATATATATATATATATATATATATATATATATATATATATCCTTAAGTACAAATACACAAATAAAAAAATACATGTAAAAGTTAATTTCAAAATCCTACTTAACTAGTATCGGCTCAATGTATTTAAGATATCGTTGTATTTTTCTAAATAAATTATTGCTTGCGTAATGGTCAGTGTGCGGGACTTTTCTCCAAGATATCACATGTAAAAGTACTTTGCCTGCAGAACAATAGGCCCTGTAACATATTACATTATTAGACATGTCCTTGGTCTCTCTTTTGTCAAACCTCCACAATGCTGTCAGAGCTGGAGTATGGTCTGGTAACATCACTTAACTATTCGGAGATAGTGGGAAAAAAACGCTCTGGATTGTTTGTATTTCTTTTAACGAATCACAATTGTCTTAGGTGGTACTAAGCCCATGATGCAGTAAATATGCCCTTGCAAAATAGATAGCGGAGATAGCGGAATGGAAGAGACTTCAGGCTTTATCCCAGCAATGTTCATCCGGTGAGCCAGACTACTGAAGCGTCAATGCATACATTTTCTGTTGTAGCTGTTCAAGGTGTAGCTCATTTTAACTACTTTATATGCAGTTTGGTATAGTCCAGTGGTTCCCAACCCAGGGGTTGGACCCTATCCAAAGGGTCACAAGATAAATCTGGGGGGTTGTGAGATGATAAATTGGGTAGGAAAGAAGGAAAGTTCTGCTAAACAAATTTGTATTTATATTTTTGACTTATCTCCAATCTTTGCTTTTCTTGTGAACTATTGGATGAGTTTACTTCTTTGGACCTTAACATTTATTATAATATGATTATCTGAGAAAATGGAAATCATTCTTCATAACACACAAATGATCCCAACTAGACACTGCTTTTTTGTTTGGGGTCAAAAGCCAAAAAGGTTGGCAACCACTGGTTTAATCTTTAACAATTGTATGTAAGCTTATACGTATATGGTTATTAGTAACTAGCTGTGAAGTTAATACAGTGAGGTAAAATGTAGAATATTTCCCACTGAAGTATAAGTAGAAAGAAACATAAAATAGAAATACGCAAGCACAATTTATGAGGCACTTGTACTTTACTTACTTACTTACTTACTTACTTACTTACTTATTTACTTACCTACTTAATTACTTACTTACAGTACTTTAGTTAATCTACCTGGTTAATTTTCACCACTTGCCGACATGATGAACCAGCCAAGAAGAAAATGGGCATCTTTGAATTTGGAGGAAATTAAACAACTGAAACAACTAGCATCTAAAGTGTTAAACTGATGAAACTGATGTACCTTGGTGAAAAGGAGCAATGGAATTGATAATAATAATGACTTAGCTGGTTGTAGGGAGGATTGCAGCCCCGAAAGTCAACTCTGTGGTGAAACCCATTTCATTTCCTCCTCTCCCCGCAGGATGAACCATTTGGCCTAGCGAGGGGTTTAAGATAAGACGGGGCTAGCTTATCACATTTAACGATAACTGAAGAAATGAACGACAGCGGGGATTTGCGAATACTCTTTCTATACCTTTTCTCTACTCCCCCCGCTCCCCCCCTCTTGCGCGCCCTCCTTGTGTTTTCCTCTTCTTACACAGAACGTGCTGCGGCAAGCTGCAAAGCAGAACTCAAGAGACACAGTGTCCCATTTGAAGAGGTCATTTATTTGTATGGCATGAAATGAGGTGAAGATTAATAGCTACACTAGATATATCTGAGCAAGAGATTAGTCAAAGGCTTTGTCTGAATACTACAGCGTCAGCAAAAGGGTCATAGGATAACACATATCCATTTAAAATCATTATGTTTACTTCCCACGCTCTGCCTACGGTTTCTGCTTAACATTGTGCAAATCAGTGTCTTGGTCTGTGATTACATAACAGAAATTGGAATTGATGTATTGCAGATCTTTGCCACCATCTTGTTCTAACTTGTGTGTGCAGCAGTTTAAGTTCTCAGGGATTTACACTGTGTATCATTCAAACATCTGGGTGTTTGAGCTTTCCTCATTACTCCTGGTTTAATGTGATATATACCCTTTCAAAAGGCCAAACTCCCTCCATCCATCAACAGCAGCCAAGGTTGCTCAACCCGTTCTGATTACAGCAGTGAAGCTTTTATTTTGGAGAGAGAAAAGTGCAACGTTTGACTGATAGAACGATGCAGTTCACATAAATTCACTGACTGTTTATTTTCTTGTCACACAATGTAATCTAACAAAAACAATGCTTCAGTCTAGACAATTAATCATGTTCATTTCTACTTGGCTCCTTCATGGTTTTATACCCACGTAGAAAGGGTTATTTTGGATACTTTCTAAAAAGTATCAGAATGTAGCCATTCAAAAAACTTTTTAAACAGAGTGCTATCTTAAAAGGCAGATGGCTCTCTGAGGAACATTTTTCCCATTCCTTTCTTCTGATATAAGCATGATTATGTGAGTATATTGGGGGCAGTGCCAGGCGGATAGGAAAGATTGGCACCGTACTTTTTTGAAAATTTCAGAGTAATCACAACTGATCTGTTATAATTACAGCTTTGATATCTGTCCATTAATTCATAACTGTCTCTTTATACATTCAGTGCTATGCAGATTTGCAACAGAGGGAAAATGCTCGCAAAAATAAATACATTCTTGCCTGTGGCGTAATATCAGACTTGTACTTTTTTAAACATCAAAGATAGTTATGGTCTTCAAACTGAGTCTTCGTTTTTGCAAGTACAATTAGTTCTAGTTACAGATGCTGAAACAGGTTATTTCTCTGTAGGTGGGTTGCTTAGCTAATTTTCCCTCTGCATCATGATTTCACATTAATACCAACCCACACATAAATACACTACCTTTATCTACATGTGAGTTATTCTTACTTTCTCAAAATGTTGATGAAACAGTGAAAGAGCCCCGCTGCTCTTCTAATTAGGTTATTGATGTAGATGAGGGCTTATTTCCTCTACTAACACAAGATTTTATGAAAAACATAATACTTTCTAGACACATACTGTAAGTAAGCTGTTTTTGGGTGTCAAATAAACTAAAAGAATTAGATAGCAAAACATCCCTTGGGTTTTTATGTCATTTAAGCCTCTAAAAGGAAATGTTAAAGTGTTAACACTGTACACTGCAAATAAAAAGAACTCTATAAACTTTGTTGGAAAAAATTGTATATACTGGTGCGATTTCATAGTTACTAATAAACCCTCCTTTGTGCTCTTCAGTGAAGTATTTTTAGTCTGGCCTGGATGTGCGCACACTCTCCTGCCCTTTCATTGTTAGCCATTTTACTGGCTCAAAACAAGTTGATTTCAATAATATTGTTTCTGAAAACTGGAAAGTAAAAGATGTGAATTTGAACATTGGTATTGATGTGGAGTCTCTTTTAATTAAGTGCTTAAACTTAATATGTAATATCTCTAACAGTAAGTATTCTATCAAGGTGCAGCACCAAAAATGTTATTTGTGAATTAAGGCAAAATTGAGATACTTATAAATAATTTCTACAGGTAAAGACAAGTATGACATAATATGTTTGGCCTTCAAGCCCAAAGCAGAGCTACATATTTGGAATTCCTGAGCTAAATGCCCACTTCTGAGAGCATATTTTCAGTAAAGCAAGCTATTTTGACCTTTCATTTTTGATCTTATGCTGCCTTAGTCATAAAGAGTTTGGCCGTTGGTTCTTTTATCCAATTTGTTATGACAGCAGGTTAGCCGTGGTCAGAGTACAACTTGTAGCTTTGCCTGCTCAAGGCAAGTGGAAGCACTTTTATCAAAATTAGTTCATCAAATTTTTCTGTGGGAGGTACTGAGCTTAACGACCTGGCATTGCAGTTTACTGGGTACATGTGCAGGCAACTACTGTGCGGTTTGAACAGTGGTGGAGGAAGTAATGAATCTCAGTACTTAAGTAAAAGTACAAATAACCAGAGATATATTTACCAGGGCTGTCAAGCGATTACATTTTCTGAATCGTGTTTTATCGTTGAATTTCTATAGTTAATCGTGATTAATTGCATGTTTTATCACATGATTAAAATTCTATTGTTTTGCATTTCAGAACAGTTTTTAAGTACATATTAACAATGGAAAGCAATTATTACCAGTGTATCTTGATTGGGAATCAAATGAATGCAAAGAAAATGACTTTAAGAACTTGATTTTAAGATTTGTATTTGTTTATTATATATTTAATCACACATTTGAATCTAGAGTCAATATTAGGGTTGGGTATTCTTTGGTTTGGATACCGGTGCTAAAGCGGTACTTTTAAAAAAGTACCAGTGTCTTAACGGTGCCTGAACTGATACTTTTTAAGAAAGTAAAAAAAAAAAAGAAGGGTACTAAACAGTTGGCGACATTAAAGAACGGCTTGTTTATTGCTAAGGCCATATGTTCAAAATTAAATGTTTAATAATAATGTAATCACTATAACAATTACTTATTTCACTAGTAAATAGCCGTTGAATGACAAAAACAACCAGCAGATGGGAAAAGGGCATTTAACAACAACTTTGAATGCACCACGAGGATGTCAATTACCAGTTTCATTGAACGCACCGTCTGTGTTTTTCCGACAACAGCAGCTGCAGATTGTTACATCCCGGTGTCGGAATCCTCTACAGTGAAATACAGACAAACTTTACACCGTTTAGCGTTAGCTGTCAGCATTGTAACCGTGTTTAATCCAGCTACTAGCTAGCAGTAGGCTAACGTTAGCTGCTGTAGAGTATAGTGTTAACTAGCGTCATGGGCAGCGATGTTTCTGTTGCTGGTAACGTCTGTCTCAGAGCATCAGAGAGAAGAGCAGACATATCAGTGGCACCAGAATGAGGCACCAAAATCTGCGTTGCTATTCCTGCAGCAGCAGGATGTGTTACGAGGAAGTACGGCAAACTAGTAGCATGTTAGGCACGACGCAAAGCCGAGTGAAGTAAAAACAAATTAATAAATGGCGGCATGCGATTAATACGATTAAAAAAAATTAACGCATTATGCTCGGCCCTTAATCGCATTGCGATTAACGTGTTAATGCTGACAGCCCTAATATTTACTTTAGTAAAAGTAAAAGTACAACAATGAAAACCCTACTTAAGTAAAACTAAAAATTACCTGATTTTAAAAGTAAAAGTACTTGCATAACGATTTATTGTCTTAATGTCTATATTCTAATAATTAAAAAAAAAACAGTAGGCCTATGGGCTGTGGCATTTTAATTAAGTTAGTTTTAGGTTAATGTAATTGTGCTTACCATCTGTGGCCCAGTTTACATTCTGACTTACAATTCTGGTTATCTATCAGGGTGATCTGCATGAAGCTCGACTTTGCATTATTTCCCACGGGACAGTGAATGCTGCACACATTTATCTAGCGAGAACACACGGGCTTGGACAACAAGTATGTGGCTTCCAAGGGGGTAAGCGTCTCCTCACAACCTGAACCTCCTATTGCGCCATTTTGATGCTAATAAGCACCCATTGACAGCCATTCATTTTGACGTCACTTTGACAGTGAATAACTTTACATCTGAAGCGTTTAAAGACTTTATTTGTCCATTGTTTATTTCTAAAGAAACACGACAATGTATAAAAGGCTCCATTACCTTGTACCTCACGTTATGGCTCCATAGCAGACGTTTTTCTAAAAATAGGCTAACAATTGTGTCATAACCACGGGACTTACTGTCGCATAGTAGAGGATTTACCGTATAGTACAGGAGAAGCTTGCAGGCAGTTTCGACTTACATTAGCTGTTTAAGTTTAATTACTAATGTTAACTAGCATTTTAGTTAGCAATAATTAGCCTGTGTCCATGTTATCTCCTTACATATACCAACGCTCTCCTTCTCTGCAAGATTGGGAATGATTGATATTTCTCTTGGCACAGCTACCAGAAGACTTGTAACTTTCAGAAAGGTTGCTCACGTCACATTTACATCCTTTCTCTCAGTTGGAGAGCTTGGCGCTCACCGGAAAAGTGCTTCTAATAGCCTTCACTGGTCTCCGTCCAGAGCAACGGGATCTGTTCGTCCATTCTTATATACTGTCTATTAGGGGTGGAACGGTACACTGAAGTCACGGTTCGGGTCATACCTCGGTTCAGACATCACGGTTCGGTACAATGGAGGGAAAAGCATAACAAAAATGCAGAAGGCAATTTTTTTTATTGTGCATGTCTCAGGCTGTACCACCTAGTGTCATACAGTCTGTCCCCTGAGCTAGCTGCAACAGCCTGAAGCGTATAAAGTAAGATGTAAACAGTAAACAATAAGTAGGCTACCCCACATCATCTCCAGACTCCATCTGGAACTTGTAAACAAAATAAGACAATCAGCTAGTAGTGTGATATGGGAGACAAGTGCTGCTCTCATATGTGAATGCACAGAGCAGGGGTGTTAAAAGAGCAGCTTCGGTTACACAGAGCAGTTGGCGAATTGTGGCGTTAGCTTCACACGCTAACAGCGGAGCTAGCAGCAAACAGCGAAGCTAACAGCGGATCTAAAAGCGTAGCTAACAGCGGAGCAAACAGCGAAGCAAATGGGCCTGGGAGCCATTTGTGGTCGAGGCAAGAAGGGATACAGCTACAGTACATCGTGTTTGGTTGTATATGGAAGGGTTTGTTTCTAGTTTGCTTTGTGTGGACTCACTGGACCGACTCGACGTGTAGGCGGAGCTTGGGAGCTTGGGAGCTTCAGAGCTAAGGCGGGGTTACAGATTAGGTACCCTAAGAAATGCATATGTAACAGTAGTTCTACATTACATTAATTAATTTGCACGCAAGTTTTATTTATTTTTATACCGTGTAGTCTCCGTGTAGATTCACGTACCGAACCGAGACGCCCGTACCGTTTTGGTTCAATACGAATACATGTCCCGTTCCACCCCTACTTTCTGTGGTGGCTTCACAGCTTAGGAGGACCGGGGGTGTTTTTAAGATAAATATACGGGAGGTATATTAACCCTATGTGAGCGGATGCTTCACATATGACCAAGCAGAGTATCGGGAGCAGCAGTAACAGGAGCTGCGGTAGTACCGGGAGCGGTACGCGCCTGGCCAATAAATGCTATTGAAAGGTGGGTCTTGGCGTGGCCATAGTGGGATTCGTAATATCGCGAGTGGCACCGGGAGATGGACGGCCGCTGCTGAAGGCTTCCCTGCGGACTGCAAACGTGTGACGGTCCGAAAGACGTTTTGACAGGGGGAAAATGTTGTAGAAATGTAGTGGAGTAGAGAGTATAGCAAAATGTAACGAAGTAAAAGTCAAAAGTATGCACTATTGCTTGTACTTAAGTAAAGTACAGATACTTTAGTACAGTAACGAAGTATTTGTACTTCATTACATTCCACCACTGGGTTTGAAGCTTTGTACCATATACACACGGTACAGAACATGTTAGCAAGAAATATTACATTATATAAAAGAGCACAGCCTTTTCAAGGTTAATATCTATGCCAATTCAAATGTTTTGTTCAACAGATGTAATGGTTCCCATTAAGCTCTCCATCAGTCTGTTGTAGATGGCAAGTTTTGTTACCATTTTCACTGCCTACATTGTATTTTTAGCCATGCTAGTGGCATGGAACGTTGGTTTTTCGATTGGTCCAGACTGACATATCTCTACAACTATTGGATATATTGCTATTGATTTTGGTACAGACATGCATGGTCACAAGAAGATAAATCCTAATCCTAAATGATCTTTACTGTAGTGCAATCAGCCGGTCAAGGTTTTAACTTCACCTATGACGTTTTTCAAAAAACTATTTTGTTTTCCTCCAGCACCACCATGAGTTTGATAGTTTGTTGAGTGAAATGTCTCCATGACTGTGGGGTGGATTTACATGGAATTTGGTACAGACATTCATGTCCCACTCAGGATGAATTATAATCATGTTGGTCATCCCTCAACTTTTCCACTAGCGCCATCATCAGGTCAACATTTTAGTTTTTAAACACTTTTAAAACTCTATTGTGTTTTCCCTTTATTTTGTTCGCAGCTCAGCCTCCAAGAAAAAGCTGCTGATTTAGGTTTATCTTTTCTCCTTTAGTGATTAGTTTACACTCATGAGGATTCTTCAAATATTTCCAGTCATTAGTGTCTGGGATAAAAACTAAAATAATAAAATTAGTTACTTTCTGCTATCAACCTTATTGAGAAGGTGCCAATATACTTTGTGTTCCAAATGCAGCTGCCATTAATGCAACATTATGTTGATCAGAGAGTAATAAATAGTGGTTTACCATTTAGATGTCTGCGATCAATCTTGTTCTTAATCAAATTGACAAATAAGGATTTTATTTTTAGCAAACAACTCGATTATATTAAGATTCTAAAATAGTAAATCAGCTTAACTGTTTCAAATGACTTATTTGACTTTGCAGAGCTATTCAGGTGAAGGATGCCATGCACACCACTTTTCTCCAAACACAATATTAACCAAATATTCTCAACCTAAAATACCTACTGTTTTGCCAAATGTCAGACAAACAAAACACAAGTATGTCTAATTTGAATTCATAGCATGCTCTCTCTGTTGAGCTGAGTGTGGAAGTGCAAGTCAGCAGTACACAAATGCATTTGTGAAGGACACTTCCCATAGATATCTTCCATTCTTCCTTGAAGTTTTTGGTAGTAGAATAACATTGTATATGAGTCAAAGCACTGCTAAGTGCAACATCAGTTCAAAGAGCTTTTCTATGGGCAAATGTTTTGAAAAATATATGAGAGAGAATGCGTGTAGGGTACCAAGTTGGTCTTTATTGATTCAACATCTGTATCCTTTCGATCCTTGAGTTTTGCTCCAGTTCAGCCTACCATGTTGCCTTTGACATATTTATTTTTCCCTTCCATGATGTATGTGTTAGGTTTTTACATGAAAGTGGAAAATAACGGTAGCTTTAAAGCTGTAAGAGGGAGATAAGCAGGAATAAAGTCCTGCCTTAACAGTATACAAAGGTTTATTCAAATCCAGCTCCCGTCCTGCTGCCTGCGCTGTCATTGTGTTAATTGTCAGCCACAGTACTCAGCAACAGCGACTCTGAGTCTGGGCCTTTTACAGTAGCAACAGGGGTCAACACACGGGTGTGTCATAGTACCCACCCTGTGCCATCTTTATTGCTACCATACTCCACCTCATTGATGAAGAGCTGCCACAGGGAATTCCAATCCTATACCGAACTGATGGCCGGCTCTTCAGCCTTAACAGGTTTAAAGCCAAGAGCAAAATCAGGAACACCACCATCATGGAGCTTCAGTATGTGGAGGTCAACGCCATTGTAGCACACTCCGCAGTAGACCTCCAGGGCATCCTGAATGCCTTTGCTAAGGCATGTAACATCGTCCTTGAAAATGTTGACAACTTCCGTACCTTGGCAGCCTCCTCTCCTCAAAAGCTGACATCGACAATCAACCATCACCTGAGCTGTGCCAGTGGTGCATATGCCAGACTCAGGAACAGAGTCTTTGAAGACAGATACCTAAGGTCCAAACAAAACTCCTGGTCTACAAAGCTGTGGTCCTCCCCACCCTGCTGTATGGGTGTGAGTCATGGACCACCTACAGCAGGCACCTGACAGCCCTGAAAAAACATCACCAAAGACACTTAAGGAAGATTCTGAGGATCAACTGGGAGGACAGACGTACCAACATCGATGGACTGGCCATGTTATTCACATGTCAAACACTCGTCTCCCCAAACAGATCCTATACGCCCAATTGAAGGAAGGTCGGCGAGCCCCCGGTGGTCCAAAAAAAATGCTTCAAGGACAATATTAAGCCTAAAGAAGTTCAAAATTCCAGTAAGCAACTGGGAGCAGATCGTTTTGGACAGGCGTTGCTGGAAGACAACTGTGCAGGAAGGAGCTTTGCGCCATGAAATTGAACTCCGCTGTGTCGCAGAGACAAAGTGACAAATATTGGCCTGTACAGCCATCTAAAGACCCACTAGAAGACGAGCCTACGGAGAGGACTGTCATACTTGTTTCAAGTGACCGCCAATGAAGATGATGTGTTAAAGGTCCCATGGCATAACATTTTCACTTTATGAGTTTTTTTAACATTAATATGAGTTCCCCCAGCCTGCCTATGGTCCCCCAGTGGCTAGAAATGGTGATAGGTGTAAACCGAGCCCTGGGTATCCTGCTCTGCCTTTGAGAAAATGAAAGCTCAGATGGGCCGATCTGGAATCTTCCCTTTATGATGTCATAAGGAGGAAGGTTACCTCCCCTTTCTCTGCTTTGCCTGCCCAGAGAATTTGGCCCCTCCATGAGAAAGAGAGAGACATCATGGCTTGAAAACGAGCGAAGCATGGCAGTTGGTCAAGGCCACACCCCCACCCTCCACCTTGCCCCCCCCTCTCTCCTCCTTAATAGCAATTAAAGCTACAGACACAGAAATGGCACGGCCTAAGGAAAGCTCATTGTGGGACTGGCTCTAGTGGCTGGAATTCTGCACCAAGGCTGAATTTTGGGAAAGAGACTTCAGATACAGTATTAGTGGACCACTAAGGCCTATATAAAAGAGACTTCAGATACAGTATTAGGGGACCACTAAGGCCTATATAAAAGAGACTTCAGATGCAGTATTAGGGGACCACTGAGGTCTATATAAAAGAGACTTCAGATACAGTATTAGGGGACCACTAAGGTGTATATAAAAGAGACTTCAGATACAGTATTAGGGGACCACTAAGGTCTATATAAAAGAGACTTCAGATACAGTATTAGGGGACCACTAAGGTCTATATAAAAGAGACTTCAGATACAGTATTAGGGGACCACTAAGGTCTATATAAAAGAGACTTCAGATACAGTATTAGTGGACCACTAAGGCCTATATAAAAGAGACTTCAGATACAGTATTAGGGGACCACTAAGGTCTATATAAAAGCATCCACATAGCAGCATGTCATAGGACCTTTAATATAATAACGCTTTCAAATATGTGATGCAATCAATTTCGAACATGTCCAAGGCTTATCAATGAGATTCATATAAGCAAAGCATATAAGATGCACTTATTGTTGGGGTCAGACATACAGTGTTAGTTTTCAGAGGGAAAGAGAAGAACAAAGCAATAAAGTATTTTGTTCATACTGCTCTCATTTGTATGGCATTTTTGCTACCACTTCATTTCTAACTCATTACAGAATGCATTCTCTATTTGAGCAATGGGGCTATTTATTGTACCACCTTGTACTTTACTTATTCTTTACTTATTCATTTTGATGTATATATCTGTCATGATGGGCTATTAAGGAAAGCATCTGTCAGCTGTGCAGCAGGAGCACATTTCCCTTCCAGGTGACAATCATGGTTTCAAATGATACCAGTTTTTGTTCTTGATGTTTTTTCTTTTTTCTTTTCTTCTTACTAGCTTTCTCTCTTTTCTCATTTTCTCTTTCTTTCTCCATCAATTCAGTTTGACTTTGGTTCAGGCTGTGTCGCCATGCTTGAGGGATTCCTCACATTGCAAAAGCACAGAGTGACAATGAATTACATTCACTACTTTCTATTTCTCCTTTTCACTGTCACTCTCTTCTAGTCATTTATTCTGCTTACCTAGGCAAATGATGTACCTATATGTTGTCGCTACAGTATAAGAAGCAGAGAAGGAAATTGCCCTCTGCAGGCTCACCTCTCTACCTTAGTACTACTAGAGCTGCCATAATGATTATTCTCATTCTGAATTAATCGTTATTGTTGACTGATTAATGAATCATTTAGTTTATACAATTTACAAAAATTCTGGGAAAGTAAAAAATGTCAAGAGCTCAAGGCAATGTTTTTACATTGCGTGTATAATTCAACCAACAGTCCAAACCCAAAGATATTCAGTTTACTGTCATATAAAAAGAGAGAAACCACATTAAGGCTCGAACCAGTCAATGTGAGGCATTTTTTTGGTGCACACTTTACTTGATAAGTGATTGTTAAAATGTGTATGACTTTTATTTTAATGGACTTAGAAATTAACTTGTTATTTTATTTTTCCTTACCACACTGTTAACCAAACTCCACCCACTACAGTATACTTATATTTGTTGTTTTGTTTTGTTTTTCCCCCCAGGGAGTTTGGGAGATGGAAGGTGAACAACTTGGCAGTGGAAAGGAGAGATTTCTTGGCATCTTCGTTACCTCTGACTCCTGAGTTCATCAGGAACATTCGACTGCTGGGCCGCAGGCCCACCAACCAGATGATCACTGACAATCTGATCAGGAAGTATGGGACTCACTTCTTGTTGTCAGCTACACTGGGAGGTAAACAAAGAAACTGTTAAGCTTAAACGGATATAGGTAGATTACATTGTTTTGATATCTTTATGGTAACTAATTGAACCCTTGGAATAAATTGGCCAAACAGACTCCACCAGTATTTAGTTTGTTCACACAAGCCATGCACCCTTTCATTTTTTGCATTCTAGCTCACCATGTATGAAATTGAGGCACATTAAAAAATCATCGTGATCACTGGAACAATGGGTCCTTGATTTCAGGAAAACATAGACAAAAGAGGTCTTCTCATTGTTAGTGAGCAACCCTAAATTTTCCTAGATGAAATTGATGTCGTTGCAGATTGTATCATCTGTTGCCAGTTTGATAATTTAGAGTAATTGTTGAAAACTGTCCTTTTGTTGATTTTTCTAATGTTTAAACTGACTTGATTGAAAATAACAACCCTGCGAAAATGGCTACAAAGATGATGATCAGGCTAACTGAATATAGCAAGTATGCAAACAAGGTTGAAGACACAGAAATAAAGGAGAAGTAGTGTTGTTTTTCAGTATAGAGTGTATTAGCCTAAGTATTACAGTGTTGCAGTATGAGGAAAAATGTGCTTTAGGAATTACTTCCCTCCCAGATGATATAGGCTTTAGTAAAGTATACAAGTTGTGTTAATAAAAGCTTTTAGAGTTTGATCCCCCAGGCGTTGCATATGGAAAACAGATGGACATGGCACAATAACTCAGTCACAGTAAGTAACTGAATAACACATCACAGCAAAATAATGTGACACTGGCAGCACAGATATCGCTCTTCAGAGATGTATTTTATGAATACATGTAAAAGCCTGTGTACTGTAAACCCGCCACTCCCCGTCACAGTCACCCCATTTTTGGTTTTCTGCAGTGTGATGAATGGATGAGCATTAATGGTCCTCTGAGTGAAGAAAAAAAGAAGGAAAAAAAATGTGAGAGCGGTCCAGGCAAGTCTTGCAAAGCCGATTTGCTTTTACAGAGCAACACTTGTCAATTATTTTAGACCTTACTCCTGGCTTAGAAAAGGTCACTGTGTGAGTGGCTACATATAATGCAAGCCTATCAGCTGCCTGAGCTGATGCAGCCCCTCACTATGGCTACCAGCCAGCACTTAATGGTATGAAGAGAGGAGAATGAGGAGTTTGACTTGGCTTGTTGCCAGAGATATGCCTCTGTGGTTCTGAATGGATTGCCTCTGTGTTGAGAAACATATGGACTTAATGAAATTAATAAATAGATTGTGGTATTAAGAGGGTGCCCTTCAGCAGCTGAGGAGGAAAAGGCAGTGGGCAGAAAATGGCCCTGAAGCATTAACACTGCATTATGATGAGGAATATGATGTGCAGTGTCTTGGGGACTCTCAAGCAAAGAGTGTGCTGCACCGTGGCCCCTATACTTATGAAGTGTTGATCGCTATGATCCGCGGCTACTGATACAGGATGATGTGGCTTATCCTAATTGTGGTCAAATGTCTTTGTACTTCAGAGGCTCCTGTATGGCTGCTCCTGTGTTTCTCCTGGGGCAGGTTTTAAAAGTATGGCAAAGTGTTAAATTGTAGATTATTTGGAATATATTCAAAAGAAAATAATAAGGTATCGTGAGCAGCTATGAAAAGAGTGGCAAACGCCTGACACTCAAACCTCATTTACAGAAAATCAGTGAAAAGGCCTGACATACAGTTGTTGGCACGCTTTTTGATTTACAAGTGATTTGCTAGAAGTGCAGCACATTAACACATCAGCGATGAGTGCATAGCACAAAAGATAAAGACCAACACCAAAAATCACTTAAGATTATTAACTCTTTGATTTTCTGTCAGAGTAGCGCACCTCAGCCTTTGAGAAGCCCTTAATAGTAATAGATAATGTGCACACCCTAACACTTAAAAAAATAAAACTAGCATTTTGTTTTTAAATGTTATGTTTCTGTGCAGGAGAAGAGGCCTTAACGCTATTTGTGGACAAGAGGAAACTGAGTAAGAAAGCAGAGGTGAGCGATTACTCGGGTAACTCCTCCACTGTGACTCTGGAAGCTCTGCACCAGCTGGCTGCCTCCTATTTCATCGACAGGGAGAGCACTCTGCGCAAGCTGCACCACATCCAGATTGCCTCCACTGCCATCAAGGTAATGCCTTTGTTTCTATATTGTTGATTTCTTTGGGCACATTCACAGACTAATGCATTGATTATTAAAGAGTCAATCGTCTTTAAACGTCCATCATTCCAAATGACATAGGCTAGCTGACAAGCTAAGGTGGTAAAAAGCTAGACGTCTGGTAGTCTTTGTGGATTACTGTCTCTCCTATTTCTTTGGTAACCTTTTGTTGCTTTTGTTCCTACAGTATCTTCTCTCGTATTTGTACAAAACTAAAATGTCTGCAAATATTTTCCTGTGTTTCCATACTCATTTTCAAATGATGTTATGTAGATAATACCAATCCAAACTGAGATCATTTACTTTCTTAAAATCAGAATTGAAACACCTAGACTTTAAATAAGCAAATAAGCAAAATTAGGCAACATTTCTATCTAATAAAGCAGAGTACAATTGTTCAAATTAAATTGGAGTGACCGATTAAAGAAAATGTTCTACAGCTACGGGGGGGGGGGGGGGGGAATCACAAACATAAGACCTTGTGCTCCTGTTTCTCTTTTATCCTTTGTTATTAAGTAGCAGCCTGGCTTTGATTGTAAAGATGAGCATGCACTAAATCTCAGTACATGATTGTTGGGTTGAAGGATTTACGTCTCACTGCCAACTGGAGCTGGTAACATGGGAAGCTGCCTAGAGAAGCTTCTTATGACACTCTTCTTTAAAAGGAGAACAAAGCACAATTACCATAGCTGGAAGTGATACCATATGATATTCTGTCCTAAACTAACTATATCAGAACTATATCAGAAATATTCCAATAAATGATGCCTTTGGCATTGTCAAATTAGTAAATAGAGTATGGAGAACAACTACGGTACAGTAAATTAGTGTTTCTCTGCAGTCCACCAGGAATTATATGGACATAATGACACAATCGAAAGATTCAAGAGACCTTTTTTTTGTCTCTGATAACAAAATAGCTATGTAATACCTAACAGGTAATAAATAAACAATACATATGTTAAATATAAAAGCTCAAAATCTTCTCAAATAACAAGAAAGAATGCTAAGACATGCAAGAAGTGTCAGTAAGATAAACAGTTTAAAAGAAGACTACTAGTGTGCCCAGAAAGCTCAGTTGGTAGAGCAGGTGCACATATACAGAGGTTTAGTACTCAACACAGCGGTGCGGGGTTTGACTCCGACCTCGGTCCTTTGCTGCATGTCATTCCCCCTCTCTCTCCCCTTTCATGTCTTCGGCTGTCCTGTCAAATGAAGGACTAAAAATGCCCAAAAAAATAATCCAGAAAAGAATACTACTCAACAAATAATGTCTTTAATACATTTAAAATGACTTACTGTGTACCTATTCATCTCTACAGTCCACACACTGTTAAACAATCACAGATTCCAAGGTCTTTCTCAAAGTTTCAATTTGTCTGTGCTTTCCAGTTGTCATTTGCAAAGTAAAAAACATGTCCTTGTTATAATACAAATAGAAAACAGTGACGAAAATACAGTGGAAGATGATGGTTTTTATCAGCCTGCTTGTGATGAGATGTGAACTTCGGTCACCGTGAACACATCCAGTCTGGAGGAAGCTCCATGATGAACACATATGGTGAGGGGAAGATAAATGAATCTTGTGAAACACAGCGTCCGTACAGGTTCCTGCCTCCGGTTGTCACCTTCAGGCAGCAT
Source organism: Zingel zingel (assembly GCA_023566125.1). Taxonomy (NCBI): domain Eukaryota; kingdom Metazoa; phylum Chordata; class Actinopteri; order Perciformes; family Percidae; genus Zingel; species Zingel zingel. The sequence goes on along the minus strand of CM042322.1, from coordinate 36,461,856 downwards.
GGGGTTAATGAGGCTACATAGCAGATGATGACCCTCCTTTCTGCCTTTTTCATTCCTCGGAAGACAGCGGCAGTCTGCTTTTAAAGTGTGGCTTTCTCTGCTGTAGCAGAACGTGAATAAGACTCCCTGTACTTATATCAAAGCTCTGTCCTCTCACTACATTGTGTTCAGCGAGGGTTCTTTTGCAGCCAAGGTGGGCGCATCAGAGGTGCAGAGGCAGATGCTTTTGTCTGTTTCATTTTCTGTAGCTATAGAGGGAAAGAGAAGAGAGAGTGTGTGCTTTCATGCTCTAAAGGCAGTCGTCTGGCGTAACTGACAGGTAGGAAGTGGAAAGAGGAGAGATTCACCTCCGTCACTGGTAGAAAGTGAGTTAAAGGAGCGACACATTCCTTCGCGCTCGTGCATCATTTCCACGGGGCGTTGACCCACGCAGCAACAGAACAGACAACTAAGCACTCCTCTGCATGAATTTGAAATCGAATAAGTTGAGGAAAGAATGAGAAAGGGCTGGTGAGGCAAAGACCCCTCCCGTTTGACTCCATGCAAAGGAGAAATTGAAGCACATTTTGGAGGAAAGGCATGTTACTGTTGTGGTGTGCTGGGGATTGGCTGTGGTAATTTGGGCTCTCTTGAAGAAGTCACGGAGTATGTGATCAGGTTGGCAAGTTTATTTGACGTTTTGTATTGGCCTGGCGTTGATCCAATGACCCGGAGGACAACACAAGGGTAAGCCTTTTAAAATGTCAATGATGTCATACACATATACGGCCAAAGATACTGCTTTACGACAAGCTCTAAGTCGCTTCCTTTTTTCTCTCGAGGCATTGTCAACACAGCTGACAGGCTCTCCCTGTCAATACACGTGCTAGAAAGAGGTTTGCTAATGTTTTAAAGACCACGTTGAAATATTCACTCTGACATTCTAGTTCGGCTTTGGATGCCGTTAAGTGGGATCTCCAATCGTAATCTGTCCTTCACTGACCAATCAGCATTCATTAGCAGAATGCTAGCATGTTATGGGCAACAACGACTCAACCTGTAAGAAATCAAAAGGACATGAGTTCTGAGTTCATTCAACTTTCGACCTATAATCCATGTTGATCTTGCAAAAACTACAATCAAATCTGAGATTTCTCAACGACAATCAGGCAAAAGAAACAAATTTAGCCGTCTAGCTCCATAGAGTCAAATTCATTTTGCACTCTCCTGCGATCACCCCCAGTGGAACTCTGGTGGAACTGCAACCAAATTCGGTACAATGGGGCTGAATAGGGAGTGGAAATGCTTTCCGTAGACCGGCTTTGACTCAACTGTCAACAGAACTCAACACCAATGAGACGAGACAAGACGGTGTATCGTCTCCATAGCAACTACTCTTTGCACTTCAGTCCTAACTTCCGACTTTTAGACTTTTTTAAAACTGGATATATCATTTGTTTCGTGTAAATATGAATGTGGATAACGTTAGTAAAAGTGAGATGCTTGCTACAGTTGCATTTCTAGTGATGAATCGGCGAAAACACGTTTTATTTCTCTGATTCACGGCTTTGTTCTAACAGCGCTGGGCGCTCCCTCTCTTCAGTCACTCTTTATCTCTCTTGACCATATAACGTTACCGTGCTTTTGGGCAGTCGTTGAGGCTCCGTTTCGTGCAGCTGTTGTAACATAAAAATAAAATGGATTACTGATCATTTTATTTCTATAGTTTATAGCTGACTTTACCAGCTGACTTCTCTATTGGCTGTTGAAACAGGAGACGTCTCTTACGTTCTAAAACCAGCCTCTGTGACTTGAACAGCTGAGTCGCAGCGACACCATCAGCTGGTTTGAGTCGAGCTGAGATGGGCCGGTTAAGGATTTTAAAATGAATGCGCTGTCGATATCTTCTATAACAGACGCGGAATCTACACACATCTCAATTCCCCGAATTCAACCCAAGCGCTCTTTGGTGACGTGGTTGATTACGTTACAGTTGATAATCTGTCCATCATCGTATAAAGCCCGCCCTGACAATTTGATTGGTCCGAACAGCTCTGGTTGGAGCATATTTGCTCCACAACGGATCAAGTTCAGACCAAACTTCCCGACCTCAAATGTTGTGGGCGGGGCTAAATTTGGCTGGCATCCAGGCTAAAAACTTCTAGTAATTATCATCATTTCCTGACCAGCACCAAACAGAAGACAGTCAAATTTTGTGGCTAGCTGGTGAATACATTTTAAGATGTACAGCAAGATAGATTTCTCAGGAGCTGGTGGAGAGCAAACTAGAGCTAAAAGGATCACAAGTTTGTTGTAATACAAAAACATTTTCTGCATGTGGCAATGATTGAAACTTTCTTCTTCCTGTGCTTGTCTTGCTCCCACTCTTCTGTTTCAATGAGTCAGAGAAATAGACTTAAAGTGACTAAAAGTTCACATGTCAATATACAAAGGAAAGGTGCAAATCTTTTACAAAGCTCCTAGTTTTACTTCATTCCCAGAACAATGTACCAAGATACAGGTGGCCAATAATGTCCGATTAAGTATTTTTAATATACCAGAATGTATCTACACTGAATAGCAGCTGCTATTCAAAACGGAAATTGAATGATCTGCTCATCATTCAATGTTTTGCCATATGGCATATCATATGGCATATCAAATTATTCCTTATAAGGATTGAATGTGCATGTGGTATGGGGTCCGGGGTTGTCTCTCATTTCCTCACATATCAGCATTAAAATCCCTCATAAGGGAAACAAGGGATTTATAATGTGATATGAATATTACTGTTGAGGAATTGCTCTCAGATTATCTTCATTTTCCTTTTCTCATTCACACAGCATATTTATTCTTCCTCTCACAAACCCCTTTCTTCTGTATTATGCTTTTGATTAAAGAGTGATGTAGTGAGTTTTCACTTCCCTGCAGCACTGGCCTCATATGAGTTCCCAAGCCCTTCAGCCCTCCATGATTGTGTTACTGATCGACTGACCCTCATTGTCTCGCCTCATCCATCTGTCACTTTACACCAACTGTCCTCTGACAAGCCTGACCAGGACAAATCGCTGAACAAAATATGGTGTCCCGCAACCACAAAGAGAGAAAAATGAGAATCAGTTAGATGCTCTCCACCGTGTCAGAGCAACAAAAAGGAGAGCGCTAAAATAAGATCTCTTCTTGCAAATGAAGTGAAAAAGGATGCTTTGCTGGAGCTGATTTGTGGCAAAGGTCAATCAGAATGTCTTCAATCAGTCTCTAGATGAAAAAGAAACGTGTAGCATTCTTGCAGATAAATGAGTGTAAATGAGCTTACCCCAGTTTTCTTTCCCATTCTCAAGTACAATCAATTATGTAGAAACTACTTTTATGAACAGAACAGAGAAGGAAATTTATGGCATGCTTCTTTCATGTTTCTTTAAAATTGAGGCTGTCGAGTATTTATAAATTAGCTTTTTATTTGTTGTTGCCCAGGTGACAGAGACCCGCACAGGTCCTCTTGGATGCAGTAACTATGACAACCTCGACTCTGTTAGCTCCGTGCTGGTTCAGAGCCCTGAAAATAAAGTCCAACTGCAAGGTTTGTCTGAATTTTACCACTTTATTGTGATTGTCATGATCTGTTTTAGAGATTCAACATTATCCTGAATATGCAGTAACAGTTTGGCATACAAACATTTAGATTTATAGATTGTATTAAGTAAGTTATTAGCTCAGCCAGCAATATATCACCACTGCACTTTCACTGTCACTCCCCAAGTTCACAGTTTGATGATGGTACTAAACCTAGCTTGGTTTTATAGGCTTGCAGGTGATCCTTCCAGACTACTTGAGAGAAAGCTTTGTGCAGGCTGCTCTCAGCTACATAGCCTGTAATGGAGAGGGTGATTTTGTCTGCAAGGACAACGAATGCTGGTGCCATTGTGACCCCAAGTTCCCAGAGTGCAACTGTCCCTATATGGACATCCAAGCCATGGAGGAGAGCCTGGAGAGGATCACAGAGACATGGGGGGTGCTGTATAAAGAGTTTGAGGAATCGGGTAAGAAATCCCTCCAGAAAATAATGGATTTTTGCTTCCTTTCACGTTGCATGCCTCATCCAAAATGTAGGAAAATCTAACTTTTAGAATATAAATCATTCATATGAGAGGGAATGAGCTCTGAGTGAGGTTCCTATGTGTATGTCCCTCCCTGTTCTATGATGTATAGGTGAGCTATAATAGCTAGGTTGTGAAAAAAATCAACAGCTTTCGCTCAGGTAGTTTACAATATGTCTAGAGCAGATTAATCAGCTATAAAAGCCATGTATTGCTTGTCCAGCTTTTCATATCACCGGGGAAACAGAGTTTGAGCTAAAGCTTTTAGCATAATGTTAGGGTATTTTTGCTGTGCTCGGTCACCCTGCATGGGGATTATTACTCAGGTGAAATCAAAGTGGCTATCTTTTTTCCACTCCTTAGATTTGGCTGAAATATCCCTAAGTGCAATTACTTTCAAAGTTTATGTTTTAATAGCTGGGTGGGAAGTAAGGGCATGAGCGTGCCCAGAATGCAGACGTGCCCAAGTGTCATAAATGTGTCCTTCAGTGAGAGATAGCACAGATTTCTAGCTGGCTGCTTTATCTACAGACGAAGATGCCAGGAAGTGGTCTAACAACTGAAAAACACGGAGATCAAGAAGTGACTCCTCCTGAGTACCAATGCTTTTGTTCACCTTGAACCAAATGTTGACAAAGCATAACAGACATAACAGAATCAGAAATCCAAAAGAGTTACTTATTGTTTTAGGCAGGACTTTCAGTACTGTAGCTCATTGTTAAAAATTGTGGCTGTTGCAAGAAGTGATGAAAGGGACAAAATGTGACAAAAGTCATCATATTTTTGACTCAATTAAAATATTGAAAACGATATAAAAGAAGCAACGTGCAAGGAGCTTCACCTTTAAGGAAATAAATATGATGGTCATGCTAGTGATACAGACTGCAGTAGTAATACTGCATCAGAGATTCTATATTTTGCGTTTTTAAACAATAAATATAACTGAAATAATTATGACCCATAGGCAAAGCTTACCCTGTATAAAACATGACCATCTCACTTTCTGCTTCAAGTGGACCCTCTCATGTCTTTTATCATCTTTAGTGTCATTCCAGATGCTTTTGCTTTCCTTTTGCTTTACTTTTGCTTTACTGAACATAATGAAACATGTTTGAGCTGACATTTCAAAGCACCACCTGCCAGATGCTGTGTTTCAATTCAAGGGACTCCAAAATGTACATTTCTAGCCTGAATAGAATAGGCTGCCAAGGTCTGTCATATTTCAACGGCTCCTGCAAATGCAACTAAGAAATACAGCCATCTTTCGCAACTGAGGACACAACTGGTGCTTCCTCTGCGTTTCATAGCATCCCACAATCTAATGTGCACTGGTCAATTGTTTAATGGAGCGTTGAGGTGATACCTGTCGAGTCGTAAAGTCAGAAAATATCACATTGACACATTGTATTTACGAGGTATTTCAGGTGGTCATCATTGACTGGTAAATATATTATATGAAAGCAGGACGTTTATAATGGAGGCCAAGCATGAACTTAAAATGTGTTCTTGTTAGCAGCCAAGACATGTTGTAAACATAGAACAGAAAAAAATCCAATTAAGGCTACGTAGATATATTTACCATTAACATGGTACACTATTTGCCAGTTGTCCATTATGTTGCAGTAAAATGTTACAACTCATACTGTATAACATGATATCAATGGACTAACATTTGTCATGGTAATATTTAATGTTGCATGCATTAAAGAGGATAGCGTATTCTAACAATCCTCTTGGAAATAACCATGGCAGTATGCTGTATTGCTGTGTTGATGATGAAATGGGAAATGATAAGATGTCCCCATGTATGTGTCTTTTCTGTGGTTACAGATGAATTCAAGGTATTCTTTGCGAGGCTGCCCCAAAACTTTTTCCTGAATGTGTCAAGCATCCAACACTTGTGGTCGATGGACAACTTGTTCCAGTTGCGATATGAGCAGCTGGAGAACAGCATGCGGGTCCTCTCCAAACGAGCCCAGAGAGTGATCTTCAAGCTCTTCAGTCTCAGTAAAAGATGTTACCGACAGCCCCAAGTCCGCCTACCAAGAGAACGGTGAGCACAACTGCTGAAATACACCTCTCATGTGTATGTTAACTATGTATGTTTGATTTTTTTTTTTTTTACAATTGGACAAAGCCTTTATCTGTTTTAACTTTGATCCTGAGTTAACCCGCAGCCAACATTTTTACATTTAATCTGTCTGAGGTTGCTGGCCTTTTTTGTCCAAATCTGCAGTACATTCAGATATAGCCTGCCATTCTCCCTATAGACTAATCATGTCGGCATGTCGGTGGAAGTAAACAAGCTGCCGTTGCTGTGGTGGCATTGCATTTGGATACCCTTGCAATACCCCTTTAATGTATGTATAGGATTCATTTGTATCTCTTGTTTACAGCTTTTGGTACATACAAGACATTGGGTACATACTGCTAAATGTTTAAATGCAGTGAAATAGCATTAAACAAGCCAGATATCTACTGTAAAAAAACTTTTCAACCAAATGCAGTTCATTTTCTATAGACATGTCTGGCTCACTTTGCTTTTATCAGCTGCTCCAAACTTCACCTTCAGAAATCCACAAGCCTTTGCTCCATTAAATCTTTATTGGGCTTCATGAAATCTTCATGAAATCTTCATCTCATTTCATTGGATTTTATCTCCATGAAATCCCTTTAAAACCACATTCTCTGCATTGGTTTCATGGCCGCAAAGAAGAAAATTCCACTTTTACAATTGTATATCTTTCACAGCATCAGAGATTTATCCTGTGTGGTCAGGGGTCAGTTTAGGGAACTAAAACTAGTTGGTTAATTAGGTTAATACTTCCCTTCAAGGAAACCGTAAACTGAAAGAAAATCAGTTTTGCAAAAAAAAAGTTGGACATTTTATACAACCTACGTTCCACTCGGATCTCCTCCGTGACTTTTTTAATGTTATTACAACATCATGTGCCTTCAGCCTTTGCTGCTGAGAGAGGACAGTCGCTTTTATTATGCCAGCACGATGTCACTTGTCAGTAAAACAAATACACATAGGCCGTTTTAAGTGTATGACCAACGCTGGCGAGGACAGTTTTCGAATTTAAGACTGATGTTTTAAGTCTGGATACAATTCACATTCACTCAGGCTACCTTCCTCCGTCCAAGGGGCTGATTGCCGAAGTGATGAATCCAACCATTACTGTCAGTCACAGTGCTGGGATCGACTGAGCTTCCAAAGTAATGGTGGTGATGCTAGAGAGCACAACACATAAATCAACCGGCAGATTCATCTATACAGTACTCTCTGTTCAATGTCCACTCTCGCTTTCATTCCTAATCTGTGTTGTCCTCTCCACCACATTGCCAAAACATACATTAATCACTGATCTATGCAGCTGATATTCCCACCCAATTGCTAGGAAAAGGGGTGGCAGCGTCATCTGCCTCATCCAGTCAGTGTTTATCTATGTTATTACCGCAGCGTTTACCATGAAGCTTTCCCTTTCTTTCCTCTCATCACAGAAGTCTCCAAACTCAGTGGAAAGAGATTGAGAATGTGCTGTTTGTCAGTTTTGCCTGGGAGAGAAACACAAGCTCTTGAAAACCCCTCACCCTCTCTTTAACATCCTGTTTGAGGCACTTGAGATAGATGAGAGATATGTGATTGATTTTGCTTCCTGGGGGCTATTTTTTCTCGGCGCTGACAATTATGAGTGAATAAGCCAGTCGAAGCAGCAGTCAGCTTGGCTTTTATTAGCCGGGTAATGATAAGACTGCACAGCATACTTTGTGCTCAGACTTTAGCCATTAGGCATAATGATGCACATTGTCATTCAAGTGATGTTTTCTGTTCCTCTGCTTTAATCAGCTTAGTAAATGCCTTTCTTGTGCGTAGGCTTCTCCCAAAAAAGGGTGCTGGATTTTTTTCATGTATGCAAAGTTCTTGAATGCTTCACTGGAGGAGTCATTTCATCTTTTTTTGACTACTAAGAGAGTGCAATTAAGATTTGACTAAAAAAATGTTGAAAAGCTTTTCAATTAACTTGTCAAGGGATTCAGTAGATCAGACCAATTCCATCTTTGCGGCCTCACGCTGTTTCAATTATATGGATTTGTGCAGAGGAAAAATGACAAGAAGGCCTGATTATTGCATATCATGACACTGGCCTTTTCTTCCTTTACCTTCTTCATATGTAATGCTTTTGCTTTCTTTCTTGCTTTAGTTTTGACCTTTCTACCTTCTAGTCACTCTTAGCATTGAAATGCCACAATATGAAAAGAAAATGTTTAAATTGAAAATCCAATCCAATCGTGACACCCCTAGTTTATAGCCCATATGGCTAGAACTATATGGACACCCCTTTTTCACATACATATGATTAATTTTGGTTTGTGGCTGCTTGTTTTGGTATTTTAGACAACATTGTGTTTCCAACATTGCGGCTACTGTTTGGGGGACAGACTCAGCAGACAATGCCCAAAGCCAGGTCCAAACAATGACAATGACAATGCACAAAGCCAGGAATGTTTATTCTCCCCATTTAGAGTTGAATAACTTGAAAGAGTCCTGACCTCAAACCAATACCGTTAGGATGAACTGGAACACCAACTGTGAGCCAGGCCTTATCGCCCTACATCAGCATTGGACCTCACTGATGCGCTTGTGGCTAAATGAGAGCAAATCCTTGCAGCCAGGGTCCAAAATCGTATAGAAAGCCTGAAACCATCAAAGTGGAGGCTGTTCTAACAGCATATTAATGCCAATGGATTGAGAATGACATCAAATATCACATTTAGGTGTAATCCAAAAAAAGTATACATCATTTTGGCCAAGTTTTGTACATTACTTCAAGCAAAGCTCTATAGTTTAAAGTACATATTGGTCTTGTGTTGTGGAATCCAATATTTTTTAATTATAAAGTCCACCAATCTCCAAAAGTCCCTTAATCCTTTCTACATCCCTGAGATTTGCCTTTATTAAAAAATATTATCGGTAGAAACAGAGCTTCGGTGTCCTTTGAATCAATGCCTGAGAGTAGTTTTTATTGGGTTTTTCAACAAAAACAATTTGTCTGATTTCATTTTCAGTTTTGGAAGATTCTTATAAAAGCTGCACAGAAGTTCGAAGACACTGTGATTTACAGCGCTGGTTTGGACTGAGAGATGCAGGGAGCAGGAAGGCTGTACATAATCACACCAGGGAACTAACAGTACAGCTGCAATCTTGTCTTGATGACAGCTTTGCTCTGCTAAAGCTGTCGGAGGTGAAATGCCTTGCCCACAGGTAGCGCGCAATGAAAAGGAAGAGCCCTTTCGGATCATTTCCCTTTTTCTATTAGGGGGTTTTAATATGCAAATCAGTGATTTTATGAAAGCAGACTTGCTTCCGACTGCCAAGCACATAATATGATTGTGATACAGAGGAAGGATGCCCCAAATGTAAGCCAGCAAACATTTTCAGATTAGCATAAAGTTTACCGCAATACACCCTCATCAAAGAAAGGAAAAGGAAAGGAAAGACAGTGGTATGTACTGTGCATTCCTTCTCTTCAGCAAGCAAAGAGGATGAGAGGCATGAAAGGATCACAGTCAAGAAAGTGCTACAGACGGGAATCAAACTCTGGCCCACATTGCCAATTTATACAGTATGTATGTCTAAGAGTCAGTCACCCTACGGCTACAGCACACTTCTAATATTTATGTCACAAACTGATCAAAGACAACTTTCTCCCTCTCTACTGTATCTCACTTTAAAGTATCTTCCTTTTCAAACAACGATGTTTATGCTCAATATTCTTCATCGGGACCTTTATGATGCATGCCTGACACAGCCTGACTTAATAACAAGGAGGTATTTCTTCTATACAATATTGAGATCATTACCCTGCTTGGAATATCCAACTAAAAAAGGCAGACTGTGGATTCACTTTGCTAAGCCAGAAATTTGTAGCTGTGACATTAGAATACAACTTTAAACCTCTTGATGCTGATAAATGCTAGAAGGAATGGAAGAGTGACCTACATAATTTAGCTGAAAAGTGACTTGGATGTCTATGTTATTAGCAGTATAGCATAGACCTTTTTCACAGCAGACATGTTGACATGTCATAGTAGGAAAAGCACAGGTGTATTCAAAACCATTACTGATGGCTGCATTCCACTTAGGAGAGGCCCTGGTATGGTGCATGCTGACTCACTGAAATAGCTTACTGGGACACTTGATGGAATTGAGCCATCGTTAGGCAAGGCAAGGCAGCTTTATTTGTATAGCACATTTCAGCAACAGGACAATTCAAAATGCTTTACATGAAAACAGATTACAAAAAATAAAAAACAGATTTAAAAGTTACAGTGCAGTATAAGAAATTAAACATTGAAGAGCAGTTAAAAAAGTTAAATATATAAAAGCAGATAAAATAGGAATTTCTCTTTATATGCTTATATAGATTGTCATACAGTGTCAACAATGCAACTTCAGTATAAGAAATAAGCAGTTATTTAAAGAAAGGCAACATAAAAAAGAAAGGTCTTCAGCCTTGATTTAAAATAACAGAGTTGCAGCAGACCTGCAGTTTTCTGGGAGTTTGTTCCAGATACGTGGAGCATAAAAACTAAATGCTGCTTTCCCCTGTTTAGTTCTGACTCTGGGGACAACAAGCAGACCTGTCTCAGACCACCTGAGAGGTCTGGGTGGGTCATAGTGTAGCAGACCTGTCCCAGACGACCTGAGAGGTCTGGGTGGTTCATAGTGTAGTAGCAGATCAGAAATGTATTTTGGCCCTAAACCGTTTAGTGATTTATAAACCAGCAAAAGTATTTTGAAATCAATTCTTTGAGGCACTGGAAGCCAGTGTAAAGACTTCAGAACTGGAGTGATGTGATCCACTTTTCTTGGTCTTAGTGAGGACTCGAGCAGCAGCGTCTGATTGATTTTTTAGGGAGACCTGTAAAAACACCGTTACAGTAGTCAAGTCTACTGAAAATAAAAGCATGGACAAGTTTTTCCAAATCCTGCTGAGACATAAGTCCTTTAACCCTTGATATATTTTTAAGGTGGTAATAGGCTGACTTGTAATTGTCTTAATGTGGCTGTTAAAATTCAGGTCTGAGTCCATGACTACACCAAGGTTTCTGGCTTTGTCTGTTGTTTTTAACATTATCGTTTGAAGCGGAGTGCTGACTTTTAATCGTTCCTCTTTTGCTCCAAAAACAACCACCACAGTTTTTTCATCATTTAATTTAAGAAAGTTCTGACACATCCAGTCGTTAATTTGTTCAATGCACTTAGTCAGTTGTTGTATTGGACTATAGTCCCCTGGCGATAAGGTTATATACATTTGTGTGTCATCTGCATAACTATGGTCACTTATTTTATTGTTTTCCATAATTTGAGCCAGTGGAAGCATGTAGATGTTAAACAGGAGAGGCCCCAGAACGGAGCCTTGGGGAACTCTGCACGTCATATTTGTACGCTCAGATGTATAATTCCCTATAGACTCAAAGTAGTCCCTATTCTTTAAGTAGGATTCAAACCAGTTTAGTACTGAGCCAGAAAGGCCAACCCAGTTTTCCAATCAGTCTAGTAATATGTCATGGTCGACCGTATCAAATACAGCACTGAGATCAAGTAATACGAAGACTGAAATTTTGCCACTATTTGTGTTTAAGTGGATGTCATTAAAAACTTTAACAAGAGCTGTTTCAGTGCTGTGGTGTAGTCAAAAACCCGACTGGAAGGCATCAAAACTGTTGTTTAGTGACATGAAAAGGTTGAGTTGTTGAGAAACCGTTTTTTCAATGATTTTACTTAAAAATGGAAGGTTTGATATTGGTCTATAGTTGCTCATTAGTGACGTGTCTAGATTGTTCTTTTTTAAGAGTGGCTTAATGACTGCAGTTTTCAGGACCAGTGGATAGATACCTGACAAAATAGACGTGCTTACAATCTGTAGAATATCTGTAGCCAAACAATTTGAAACATTTTTGAAAAGGCCCGTTGGTAGAATATCAAGGCAGCAGGAAGAGGTTTTCAGATGTTGTATAATGTCCTCCAGGTTTTTACGGTTAATCATATGAAATTGGATCATATTGGAATTTGTTTTGCCTGGACACTGTTACAACACATACCCTGTATTCAATGTGGAAGCACTGATTGTTTGTCTAATTTTCTGAATTTTGTCTTTGAAGAAGGTGGCAAAATCATTGCAGGCCTTGGTGGATAAAAGTTCAGATGCTACTGGTACTGGAGGGTTTGTTAACCTATCGTTAAGGTTATCAATTTCAGTTCTGCTTTTCCTACTATGACAAGTCAAAATGTCTGCTGTGAAAAAGGACTTTGTGTAGTCCAAAGTATGCATTGATATATAATGATTGAAAAGCTGTTGAAATAATAATGTAACTTAAAAAAAACTCTTTCACAGAGGAATTTTGACCTCAGCTAAACCATGCTTACTTGAATCCCTTCAGGCCAGTCTACACACCTTACATTATGCTGATTATGCTTTCAACTTTTAATGAGCAAGCTGTCTCCACACCCAGACAGGTGTCCTGGACCTAATAAAGGAGCTACCTTTTAAACCAGCTCATCCTATGAACCCCTTTCAATAACCACTCCCCCCCCCCCCCCCTCTCTCTCTCTCTCTCTCTCTCTCTCTCTCTCTCTCTCTCTCTCTCTCTCTCTCTCTCTCCTCCTTCTGTTTTACTGCATTCCCTGGTGTAGGCCTCAGTCCTACTGGCTGAGTCATTTGCAGTCTCTCCTGTATTGTTCGGAGAACAACCAGCTTGGTGCATTCTCTGAGGAGCTCCAAAGCTGCAGCTGCCGATACGAACACAGCCCCTGTCAGCTGCCGCCGCCCTGCTCTGTTGGGGAAGGCTCAGCCTGCGCAGCATGTGCACCAGACAACCGCACCCGCTGTGGGAGCTGCAACCCGGGCTTCGTGCTGACGCAGGGGGCCTGCAGGTCCATGGTGGCGGACTCTACGGAGAACTACCTGGGATTTGAGACAGACCTCCAGGATTTGGAGCTGGGCTACCTACTGCAGAGAGCTGACCGCAGGCTAGAGGTATTTTTTTTTCTTTTAGCCTTTTGTTCAATCATGTCAGCCTGACCGAGCGCTGAGCTGTCTTTCACAGCATTATCCTGGGGAGGATAAACTCACCTATGGGATCCTCTCAGCATTACAATGTCTTGGCCTTCTGGCTACTGAGAAATTTAATAGTTTCCTCATGTTTTTTCTTGTATTTGTTGAAACACATTTTAGATGTCCTGTACATCTGAGGATGCTTGTGGTTAATTGATGTTTTCATTAAAATAGAGAATAATATTATACACAACCAATTCAGATTGTTTAGGGATTTGATCTGTAGACAATGATATATGGTGAGCCAGTAATGGTTGACATTAGACTTACTTTTTCTTTACATTCCTTAATATTACATACATGCATTGTTTGACAAAACATTGTTTGACAAAAACAGTCATTGTTACATACAATAAAACCTCTCGTCTCAGATACCTCAACTTAATACTACTTTATATAAATAAAAATAAGTGAGCTCATTATTGACTTTAAGTTTGACCATGTGTTACCATGCTACCATGCTACATAAAAATAGATAAAATGGAGTGAGGGTGAAAATGCTAAAAAGAATAAGCCACCTTATGCCTATTTTGCGGTAAGTCTATACATTTTTTGTATAATGTCTGTGTGTCTGATAGGTCCATGCAATCTTCATCAGCAATGACATGCGACTCAACAGCTGGTTTGACCCATCGTGGAGAAAGAGGATGCTGCTGACGCTGAAGAGCAACAAATACAAGTCCAACATGGTCCACATGCTGCTGGGAGTATCCCTCCAGATCTGCCTTACAAAGAACAGCACCCTGGAGCCTGTCCTTACTCTATACATCAACCCCTTTGGAGGGAGCCACTCAGAGAGCTGGTACATCCCTGTCAATGAGAACAATTTTCCAGACTGGCAGGCCACTAAACTGGACCTGCCTTTCGAGTGCTATAATTGGACTCTGACGCTGGGTAACAAGTGGAAGACGTTCTTTGAAACCATTCATATCTACCTTCGGAGCAGGATAAAGACTCAAAGTGGAGTGAATGACAGTATATATTATGAGCCTTTAGAAATTACAGATCCTGCTCGGAACCTGGGCTACATGAAGATCAACAGCATCCAGGTCTTTGGCTACAGCATGCACTTTGACCCAGAGGCGATCCGTGACTTGATTCTGCAGCTGGACTACCCATACACACAAGGGTCCCAGGACACTGCCATGCTTCAGCTCTTGGAAATACGAGACCGGGTGAACCGGCTGTCCCCTCCGGGTCAACAGAGGCTGGACCTGTTTGCCTGTCTTCTCCGGCACCGGCTCAAACTGACTGCCAGCGAGGTGGTTCGCATTCATGCCTCCTTACAGGCCTTCAGCTCACATCTGCCCAAGTCGATGGATTACGAGACCACCAAGTTGTGCAGTTAACAGCTGTTTGAAGGGATATCTGGACTGTACATGGCCTCAAGGAGAACTCCTGGACATAAGAATGGTGCCCATTGTGGTGCAGATGCTTACAGTTGTGTCTTTGTGGATTATCGAGCTGTATGGTAAATCAGGAGAGAACCAGTCGTGGACAGCTGAAGAATGTACTCATCTGGTTGTTTTGGTTTCTGTTTTGTGGCAACTACCTTCAGTTCTATATCATAAAGTATGAGGTGGATCAGAAGGAAAACGCACAACTGTTTGACAAGAACAAACTCTTTACAAAAGAATTCTACAGTAAATTCAAATACCGCTCCATAAAAGTTCAACCATCCTGTTTCAATATGACTGCTCATTTATACTGTAAGTACCAATGCCAAATGAATGGACATTTTATGGTAAAAATGGTACACTGTTTGTTTGTAACTTTTATATGTTCCTTTGCTTCAGTGACAGTGAACTTCCCATGAAGATCAGAATACAGTGGTGTCAGTCAATATTTTGTAGATAAATTGATATTAAAACATCATGTTATAACAGATTCCAGCTGTTGAAATGTTTTTCCTTATACTTTTAACAAGCTTTCCTTTTATTCTAAAATACACTTTTGACAAATTAGAGCCGGCATAAATTAATTTGATGAAGTGATTGTAATGTACACGCAGTCATGTTCAGATTATTTTCATTTTTAGTTCCATGTGTGTGAACATATTTTGCTCACTTCACTGAAATCAATCAATTCTTTGAGGCACTGGAAGCCAGTGTAAAGACTTCAGAACTGGAGTGATGTGATCCACTCTCTTGGTCTTAGTGAGGACTCGAGCAGCAGCGTTCTGAATCAGTTGCAGCTGTTTTAGGGAGACCTGTAAAGACACCCTTAGAATAGTCAAGTCTACTGAAGATAAAAGCATGGACAAATTTTTCCAAATCCTGCTGAGACATAAGTCCTTTAACCCTTGAGATATTCATAAGGTGATAATAGGCTGACTTTGTAATTGTCTTAATGTGGCTGTTGAAATTCAGGTCTGAGTCCATGACTACATCAAGATTTCTAGCTTTGTCTGTTGTTTTTAACATTGTCGTATGAAGCTGAGCGCTGACTTTTAATCGTTCTTCTTTTGCTCCATAAACAACCACCTCAGTTTTTTCTTCATTTAATTTAAGAATGTTCTGGCACATCCATTCATTAATTTGTTCAATGCACTTAGTCAGTTTTTGTATTGGATTATAGTCCCCTGGCGATAAGGTTATGTAAATGTGTGTGTCGTCCGCATAACTATGGTAACTTATTTTGTTGTTTTCCATAATCTGAGCCAGTGGAAGCATGTAGATGTTAAACAGAAGAGGTCCCAGAATGGAGCCTTGGGGAACTCCACACGTCATATTTGTATGCTCAGATACATAATTACCTATAGATACAAAGTAATCCCTATTCTTTAAGTAGGATCCAAACCAGTTTAGTATTGAGCCAGAAAGGCCAACTCAGTTTTCAAGTCTGTCAGTAATATGTCATGGTCGACCGTGTCAAATGCAGCACTGAGATCAAGTAATACTAAGACTGAAATTTTGCCAATATCTGTGTTTAAGTGGATGTCATTAAATACTTTAACAAGAGCTGTTTCAGTGCTGTGGTGTGGTCGAAAACCCGACTGGAAGGCATCAAAACTGTTGTTTAGTGACAAGAAAAGGTTGAGTTATTGGAAAATCGCTTTTTCAATGATTTTACTTAAAAATGGAAGGTTTGATATCGGCCTATAGTTGCTCATTAGTGACATGTCTAGATTGTTCTTTTTTAAGAGTGGCTTAATGACTGCAGTTTTCAGGGCCTGTGGGAAAATACCTGAGAGAATAGACGTGTTTACAATCTGTAGAAGATCAGAAGCCAAACAATTCAAAACATTTTTGAAAACACCCGTTGGTAGAGTATCAACGCAACAGGAGGAGGTTTGTCTAATTTTCTGAATTTTGTCTTTGAAGAAGGAGGCAAATTCATTACAGGCCTTGGTAGATAAAAGTTCAGATGCTACTCGTACTGGAGGATTTGTTAACCGAAAATTGCATTTTAACCAGTGAAGAAAAAAAAAATTATGATTGATAATTATGAAGCTGACTATACCAGCTGTGTTGTGGCGCCACACTCACACTTCACAACTGCGACCTGGGGTCTTTTTCAACACTTTCAGCATTTTCTTTTTATTTTGTTTTTTTTTAAATCACTTAAACAGAAATGCTTGTGTATTGGGCTGTAAGCTCTGTCAGACATGTCTTGAGTGCACAGCAGTACTGGGCTGAACAGATCCAGTGTAGACACTGACAGAGAACAGCAGCTGCTGCTATTGTGCTGCTGACGAGCTGCTTCCACTGCATGACCAGTTCAGACAAAGTGACGGGACCAAATACCAATTAAGCTCAGGCAGCACAACACTTCCTGTCCAACCCAAGTGCATTGTAGCTCAACAAACTATTGTTAAACTGTGCCAGCAAGACACTGTGTGTGTGTGTGTGTGTGTGTGTGTCACTGTGTGAGGAGAAGAAGAAAACAAGAGCTTTAGCTACTTTTAACAACAGGTGCCATTTTGTTGTTTGGAAACAGGCAGGCATTATCAACAAATTTCCCAGCAGGTGATTGGATGAACCATCTTTTCATCTTTTATCATCTTTCATGTCCACCATTGATGTTTTGAACTTATAGTGTGGCGGTCACAGCTACCTAAACCACACATGTAGCTGCCAGTAGCTCCTCATGTGACTCAGATTGGTACAGTTAGCCGGTAGTTAAGACACAAATGCATTTCTTGAAGCCTGACGGATTTTCGTGTGATATGTGATACTGCAATTCTCATGTGATCTTGTGATTTTGGGAGAATCAAGCTGTCACACAAGGTACATTTCATCACCCACTCTTGTCAATTCAAAAAGAATAAAAGTAGACACTACGGAGTTTAGTAATGAGACAAAGTGAGATTAAAGCAGTTGCTGTGTTTCAAAGGCCATCACTATTTGTGCCAAAACAAAACTTTTCAGAAATTAAATGTGTACCCTTCCGTTAGCAAGCTAACTAGCTAGCTCAATGCTCAAGCCAGACTGTCTATCAGTGTGGCTTTAGGGCTTATGAATGGTGCAGTTAGAAGCTGCACACTCAATGTACTCTGGGACAGGCTTGCAGGACTGAAATGTAATGAAGATTAAGTCAAACTAACCGCATGAACCCCTGCTACTTCCACATGTTGGCATTGAAACATCAGTAGTCCAGAGTTTTGCATGAATGTTAAATTGTGTTTGCAAGTGATTGAAGCATACTGTAAATTGCGTTAGGGTACAGGTTTAACAGCCAGGCTCAGCTGTGTCGGTTCTATTTCAGTCATGAACAGGGCAACATTAATCATACTAATGTCCCTAGATTAATAATAATTTATTGATGTTAAAGAGATACACCCACACACATGGATTTTTAGTTTAGTCACTGATCAAACGCTGTTGTGCCTCTGTATTGTAGGTCAAAGATTCTGTCTGCATTATTAATGTCAGGTACAAGATGTCACCTCAAATCTGTTAACATGCACGTGCTTTGGTGACAACGGAGACCAAAGGGAAGTCAAGCACCTGTGAAGGTTAACAGTCATCACCTCAATTTGTTTGTTCCTCTTATCAACTCCAACTCAAGTCAAAAGCTGCGATAGACGAGGGCTGTACATGAATGTGATGAGATTTATGAGTGAATTTCAGCACGTCCTTTCCTGAATACAGCCATGTCAATTACGTGCGGGAAATGAGTGCTTCATCATTGCATTAAAAGAGCAGGTCCGAAAGAATGAGCAACTGGTTGCGTTTGTGAGTCAGTCATGACTTTGTTTCAACTTTGAGGTCACTAAATGTCCAAAAATGGGCTCTTGCAGCTGTTAAGCAAACCATTTTATAACTCTGTGCACATGAAGGAAAGGGATCACAAAACAGGAAAATGCAGGCGTAAAATACTAATGCATTTTACTCATCTTCACCAAAAAATTAATTAGACATCCGCACAGCCTGAGTCTGAGTAATTAGGGGTATGGGTGGTGTTTTTCAAAGACAAATGGAAATGGAGGGCTGAATAATCCTGTACTCCCTACAGTAGGTGTTCCTTCTCCGGCAAAATAAAAAGATCCCAAGGTAGCATACCCATAATTATGATGTTTAACAGCACTCTGCTCTAAAAACCCATCCTGCAGATGCTATAATACATTACTGTGCACTTGTAAATAGCTAAATGTTTTAGTCCACCAGTGTCTCATAGCAGCCTCCCTTATGACAATGTGAGTAGGTGGCAAGAGGCGAGCTTTGATTAAAGAAGCTCTGACATTTAGTAGTCTGTCAATCAAAGATATCAGAGGCAAGAAAGGTCCATCTGATTCACTGTTATCCTGTTAGATTAAATTCTCTGTGATTTCTTTTACTTTGTTTTTTTCTGCTTTGAGTGAGCCTTAAGGGAAAAAAAAAATACCCACCTCGGACAGCTTCAGTCAACATTTAGGGAAATGAACAACTCTCATTGATGGATGGAAACCAGAGAGTCTAGTTGATTTGTAGAACTGTAGAGCATTTCATACTGACTAAAAAAAGAGAAGAAATGCAGCAATAAACCAGCATTGGCTTGATTTAAAAGCAATTGCAAACATATTGAAACAAACTGACCACCTGGAAATTTGTTCTAGATCTGGTCAGCATTGTAGCTAAACGCATCTTTACCATGTTTGTATTGAATTGTGTGAACAACCGAGAGACAAGTGTCATCTGACGGGTTCCTGGAGAAGATCTAAGATGTAGTTAAGTCATTTAAAAATGAGTAGCCACATTTTGAAATATACTCTTTGACGTTCTGGAATACAGAACAGACTTCTGAAAGGCTCATTACAACAGTCCTTGCAGAGATAAAGGTGTCATTTAGTTTTTCGTAAACTTGTTTGGACATGCATTTGTGTAGATCTATTTGTGTATAGATTAATAGGCTGACTTTGTTATTGTCATAATGTAAGTTAAGGTTAAGATGTATGTCTGAATCCATGACAACACCAAGATGTATGATTTGGGTTTTACTTTTTCATTTAAGCAGAGAGAAAATATTTGCACTGACTTTCAGGTTCTTATTTTTGGAACCAAAAACAATTAGTTTAGTTGTATCCTTCAAAGGAACCATTAATTAATATATTTCCTAAATAACAAAACTACATGGGACCAGTGTGCATGACCAGAGTTGACTGAATGTATCTGTAGGTAAGCTTTTATTCTGAAAGAACTTTGTGAAATTTCTTCCTTTTATCATTAGCAATTTGCAGCAAATGTGCTGTGAGAGGAACCCAGATTACATTTTTTATCAACAAAATGAGTAAACATTTATTGCAGCCAAGCCACAAAATGATGTTTGCTGATGACATATTTGTATTTCTTTCCTACAATATCCTTTTCTAGCAACTATGGCATGATACAACTTTTAATAGTTATGTTTAGACACAAGAAATTGGTAAATGTTAGGCAAAGACATTAGGAATGGTATAATACTTGCCTAAACCAACGACACACAGGAATAACAGACAGGGTTTCCCCAAGACATTTTGGAATTAGTCTGGAATGCATTTTTAGGGGTCCTTTGAACCAGTGTAAGAATTTGACACATTCCAGCACTGATTTGATTAATGTATTTTCAATTCAATTCAATTCAATTTTATTTATAGTATCAAATCATAACAAGAGTTATCTCGAGACACTTTACAGATAGAGTAGGTCTAGACCACACTCTATAATTTATAAAGTCCCAATAATTCTAGTAATTCCCCCAAAAGCAAGCATTTCAATCAGGAGAGACTTCATTACCAAATATGAACATATTTATTGTATCGACCAACACAATGGGAATTGTATAATCTCTGGAGATTGAACTCCATCGAAACCATAGGCTATGTCATAAAAGGTAGATGAACCCAAACATATCCCCCGATGGAGTCCAGGCACTGGTGGGGGTGATGGTGATGAAAGTGCACAGGAACCCTTTGAGAACCAAGCGCTGACGATAGCCGAAGAAGTGGGCAAGACTTCCGGTGGTTGAAGGGGAGGAGGCGGGACGCACTCTATCCCTGAAACGACAACTGACAACTGCAGAGGAGAGAGTAGAACAGGATGTCACGCTGTGATAGGTTCGTAACAAATGCCCAAATGACTCTGATTGGTTTAACTAACGACACAGCTGAAACTGATTGACTACTGACAAGTGATATGCCAAAAACAGCTGATCAACTAGGAGTGACGAAAAATAAATATTAAGTCTTCCTGTAAGAACTTACGCTGAGCTACATTTCAATCAGGAGAGACTTCATTACCAAATATGAACATATTTATTGTATCGACCAACACAATGGGAATTGTATAATCTCTGGAGATTGAACTCCATCGAAACCATAGGCTATGTCATAAAGGGTAGATGAACCCAAACATATCCCCCAAAAAATTGATGACTAGTGAAGAAGACTAGTCGGCATATACATACCACATGAGCCACAGGAATCTGTAGAACAAACGAGAAAGCAAAATTATACAATTGCAGTAATTAACAAAACCAGAAAGAATAGGCTAGTGCCCACCACCATGAAAATAAAAATCGGCTAAGCCTGAAGCAAATTAAATCTTGGCGATTGACGGTGTAAGCAAAACCAAACCTCAGCATATGACCGGCGCAAAATAATGAAACAGATGGAATATTGGCCAATATCCATAGCCATCAGACCTGTGAATAAAAACAAAATAAGAAAGCCAAATAAAATGGCGGCAAGAGCTGTAACCAAACCTCGACGAGTGCCGGAACAAAACAAAACCTCAGCCGTTAGGCCGGAAAAATAAGAAAGGCAAATAAATCTGCCACGGGAACAGTGGCGAAATAAAATGCAAAACAAGGAAGTAAAATAAAATCTGCAAAGGGATGGGGAAAAATAAAAGCAAACAAAAATATGTAACAGGGCAAACAGCCGTAACACAATGGAATAACTCGGCAATCAAGCCGGTGCAAGTTCGCTTTTATTATGGCCCGAAACCTGATGAAAATACAGCCACTGCAGATACAATCACATCTGGTCAGTGACTAAAGAGTAAATTCGGAAGGACAGAACAAAATGTCATATAATTCACCCCCACCAGTTCTATGCATGCATACCCACCATTAAGGTGTCAGGGATCTCTGGTTCGAGAATGTTAGCGACATCCGACGGATGTAGGATGCGAATGCAGAGGATGACCATTGACCAAGCTGTTGTAGAGAAGTATTGGATAGGCTATGCCCTGAGTAGCAGCAATCGTAGCAGCCCCTATCTTAAATGAATACCCCGAATATGCTGGGGATAACATTTTAGATATATGATTACTAATTTCAAATGCTGATTAAACCAACAACTATGCATAAGGAAAACCCAGGAATAAGAATAGAGGTGAGATTGAGTAAGGGTGTGACCTACCTGACAAATATCCAATCAATAGATTTAAATGGACAGTACTGTGAGTCTGTCCTCGCCATGACAATAGACAGGCAATAATCATGAGAAAAGGTTAAAGGCGATACTATTAGAAACACAGATAAGCCCTTCCTCATATAAGGCAAGCCGAGTCAAATGAGAATGAAAGGGAATTTTTGATTTAATAAATAGTCAACTCTGTCAGAGAAGGAAGCACTACTGGTACTGGGCAGATGCTCAAATGGTCTGAAATAAAAACGAGACAAGCATTAGCCACAGAGATATAATGCCTAGGGCGTAGCGAGCAGTAATAATAAAATTGTGAGTGACTGCTGTGAGTGATGCTTCATCAAAAGGCATTATATTGTACATGAAGAGCGCCCTCTATACTGTCAATGACACTCTGATTATCACCCATGACAGAAATCCACTTCGGTCTATGACAGCCCCCGACGCGGCAAGCTATAGAAACGTGTACATTTCATTAAGTTCAATGAAAACAGCAGGTGAGAAAGTGGAAGGTCTGTGGCCAGCAAACCACTGCCCTAGAAAATAACCCCCAAAACCCTGCGGAAGGGGCTGAGGCTGTGAAAAACTTAGCGGGCATCAGCAGATATCTAGGAACAATGAATTCGAAGATCAGACATAAGAAACTGCAATCAGGATCAAAATTGATGGAAGAAGGGGTCGAGACACCATGAAACGGCCAGGTCACGTGTCCATGATACATATATCAAACTGAGTTTGAGAAGTCATGTGTGAGTCTACGCACGGTGAATGAAACCTGACCCACTGCCGAAGACAGCCATGACCGAAAAGTGGGAAAACCCTGTGATTATGAAACCAGACCTACCACTGGCTCCATGCATCCTTACCCGATAGCCAGACATCTGTGAAATGCAACTGCATCACACGTACAGTACTACGTGGAAAGTTTGAGAGTTCTGTGCAACTGATAAAATAGGCTACAGGCAGTCACAACCATGTGCATGCCCAGCTAGGTGAGACGTAGGCCAATTCAGTTTAGTTCAAGTCATTTATATAACACAACTATTAAAAACAACCACAGTTGACCAAAGTGCCGAAAAAGCACAAAAAACAGAGAGATAAACACAACCAATACACAAAATACAATACGAAACAACCCACAGTAGAAACAGGTCAAGGAATTACGCTCAACTAGAATGGAAAGCCAGTGAATACATATAAGGTCTCAAGCAAGGACTCAACGTGTCAAAGGCCCGAGTTGGTCTTAAATGAATAAGCAAACTATTCCAGAGGTTCAGTACTGTCATAGCAAAGGCTCGGTCACCTTTGTGGTCTATAGCCAGCAACGATGATTGACGTTTTGACACAGATACAATATTGCCAATACCATCCATATATATGTGACAAGGGGCTGACAATAAGGACTTAACAACAGTCCACAGTGCCCCTCAGATTAACAGCACCCCTGCTACCTGTTGAAGAAACCTACCTAAAATACAACGCTCGAAAGCACATAGTGAACTAGTAGATAAGCTGTGTCCTACAACGAAAAAAAAAAAAAAATGCTCTTACCATCTTGTATTGATAAACCACTACCAGACAATGAATATAAGCCTACGCTACTTGCCATAATGAGCATAAGGCACACAGCAATATGTATGCAGGCAGCAGATGCAATAAATATATTTAATGCCGAAAACATCCTTCATGCGTGCTGCTTGAAAACAGCAATAAACTACTGATATGATAGCACTGAGACAAATCACCATTGCTGTCATTCCAACAGAAAAAGAAAATGCCCCTGCCCAGTTCAGACAAAAATTAGAGTAGCCTAAAACAATAACCAAAACAATTACCGTAATTAAACCCCCCGAGACAGGGAAAACACGACTTAACCAGATGTTTAGACAGCACCATGGAACATAGCACCGACCCTTATTTAACGTGGGCGGCATCATGAATGAACAAAAACACAGCCTGAGGAGACAACTTAACTCAGCGTGCGATGGTCCAGCTGATTCAAAACGCGCCGATTCTTCTCCGTGGGAACCGGCCCCTGCCGACAGCCTTATGTCGGGCAGCAACCCGGTGCTGTGTAGGTCGGAGCAGTGTAGAGTGGCGATTAGACGCTGACGACCGAGATACCACCCCCGACTGGAGGCGTGTGTGAGCAGCTGACTTGCTGGGACTTACGCTGGGACCACATAAAGTTCTGCCAAGTCACTACCGTAGTAGCCCGGTTGATCCCCCTGAGCAGCAGAAACACTTGCTTGACGGGAACGAGTGCTAGAAAAGAGTCGTTTTTCTGAGAAAGACGTCAGCTGTCAGCACCACAAGACACGTACGTGAACAAATAATGAAGTGAATTCCAAACGCATTCTATTCCTGAAACGACAACTGACAACCGCAGAGGAGAGGATGGGGATGTCACGCTGTGATAGGTTCGTAACAAATGCCCAAATGACTCTGATTGGTTTAACTAACAACAGCTGAAACTGATTGACTACTAACAAGTGACATGCCAAAAACAGCTGATCAACTAGGAGTGATGAAAAAGAAATTCCTGGAAAAAGTTCTTACAGGAAAAAGTCTTCCTGTAAGAACTTACACTGAGCTACATTTAGTGTGACAGTGGTGAGGAAAAACTCCCTTTTAGGAAGAAACCTCGGACAGACCCAGGCTCTTGGTAGGCGGTGTCTGACGGTGCCGGTTGGGGATGTGATGAACAGTGGCAATAATAGTCACAATAAAGATAATGGAACAGTGACTACAAAATGGTAGTCGTAGTAGTTCATGTCATAGCAGGGCACTGCAGGGCGTAACAGGATGTAGTGTGGCACAGCAGGGCATAGCTGGACGTAGCAGGATGCAGGAGGACGCAGCAGGGCCCCGCAGACCGTAGCAGGGTGTAGTGAAGCAGGACCACGGCGACAGCTGCAACCGAGATCTTGGTGCCATCGTAATCCAACGAAATATGCTGGGAAAAAGAAACATAAGGACTCCAGGGAGTAAACTCCTCAGAGCTAGGTTAGTAACAAGCATTTCTGGATCTCCTCACTCCCTAACTATATGCTTTATCAAAGAGGAGGGTTTTCAGTTTATTCTTAAAAGTGGTGACGGTGTCTGCCCCCCAAACCCAGACTGGGAGCTGGTTCCACAGGAGAGGAGCCTGATAGCTGAAGGCTCTGGCTCCCATTCTACTTTTAGAGACTCTAGGAACCACAAGTAACTCTGCATTCTGGGAGCGTAGTGCTCTAGTGGGACAATAAGGTACTAAGAGCTCTTCAAGATATGATGGTGCTAGACCATTTAGAGCTTTGTAGGTCAGGAGAAGGATTTTAAATTCAATCCTGGATTTTACAGGAAGCCAATGCAGAGAAGCTAATACAGGAGAAATATTATCTATTTTCTTAGTTCTTGTCAGAACACGTGCTGCAGCATTCTGGATCAGCTGGAGAGTCTTAAGGGACTTATTTGGGCAACCTGATAGTAAGGAATTACAGTAGTCCCGCCTGGAAGTAACGAATACATGGACTAGTTTTTCAGCATCGTTTTGAGACAGGATGTTCCTATTTTGGCAATGTCACAAAGATGAAAAAAGGCTGTTCTTGAGGTTTGTTTTAAGTGGGTGTTAAAGGATATATCCTGATCAAAAATAACTCCTAGATTTCTGACAGTAGTGCTGGAGGCCAGGGCAATACCATCCAGGGTAGCTATCTTTAGATAATGAAGTTCGGAGGTGTTTGGGGCCCAACACAATAACTTCACCATAATTTGAAGGCTTATTTACAAGCTGTTCAAAATTACAATTACAGTTGTGTAAAAACAAAGGGTTGGACATTGGCATTCTGTCCTCTGCAACTGATATTTAGCTGAGTCAGGTTCTGCTCTCACATCTGCCACTTTGTTTCCTGCATTAATTCCTGCTCACATTTGCACAATTATGAATGCTCACACGATTATGACAACTTGAGTAGATCATTAAAAGCCCTGAGTGGAGATTAGTACTAGGCCTGTTTTGTCATTTGACAGAGTCAGAAAATCAACAAATATCTTTGTACATGATGATACCCCAGTCCCGACTAACACCCATACCAGAAAACAAATCTACTTGTCCAGATCTATATGTCTTGCATTGTGTTTTTGAGGACGATTGAATGTCAATCAAGTATGAATGTGTATTCAGTAGCAAAGTGTATAGTTACAGCTTCCATACAGACCAAACTTTTCCTCCCTCGGGACCCGACAGTGGATCGAAACAGAGAACAGGAGGAGGTGGCAAAAGGTAACTGTCGCCTGCCAATAAATCAATACACTTCTTTATTACTTCAGAGAACAAAAGGCTCTGCACCAAGATCGATTGCACCGCCGAGGAGCCTCCGATAAGAAAAAAATATAAATAAATAAAATTCTCCTGGCATTTGGCTGCTCCGTCCCCACGAACAGATCAGCATCAATTTATTACTGATGTGATGGTTCCTGCCTGATGTGTTTTTGTATAAGCACAAATCAATCCTGAGTTTATTAGCCGCTATGATGCATTGTAAAATGACATTACTCAGGGTGCCAGATGAATGCCATTCATTAGGAAGTACGGCTGCATCGACTGTGGATGTGCAGAGAATAAGAAAGAGAGAGAGGAGACAAAGAGGGTTTGAAAGAAAAAAACTTTTGGTGGTTGGGGTGAACTTTTGTCTATTAATAGGTTATGTTCTTCAGTATTAATTATGAAATAGATTACTAGATATAGCAATTATGGTATAACAATAATTTCTCAGAGGAAAATAAAACAAAAACAAAAAGCATCCTTATTTAAACATTGAAGATAGATTGACTGATTGATTGATAGTCAATAAAGTATAATAGGCTGCATGGTACAAAGTTGCAAACATGGTACAAACAGCACAGAGAAATAACTTATTTATGACTATTTAAGATGTGCTTTAAACTCACTAATCTCTGATGCATTAGCAAGTAAGAATTTCAGTGTTCAGTGTAGCTGGTTGTTGTGGAGACTACAACAACAAAACGGATATGCAAATAACGTTTCTAACTATTCAAGTACACTGTTAAATGTTTCCGTTAATTTACACCCAAATTCCAACATGATTTACCTGTTATTTTTAATAACTGCGCCTTACTGTAAATTTTTAGGGAATATATGTTAAATAACACTTCATTCATGTTATTTAACACCTCATTGTTAAATAACATTCATTTCTGTTATTTAACAGCACAACCGAAAATTCAAATATGGCGGCCAGAGTTAGATGGTCTGGTATGGTCATGTTTTGGGGATAAATGCAGAAAAACGCAATTTTATGCTTAGCTAGATTATAAAAAAAGTTATTATTTATCATTGGAGAAGTTAGCAATTTAATTTCGTTTTTGTAGGTTGCTAAACAATGACTAATTCAATATTGTCGACGTTGCAATCCATTACTAACAAACTAAATAACCTATTGTATGCATTCACTGAATGAAGATTAGACAAATACAACACCTGATTTCTGTACTGCAAATGTTATCAAGAAAAATCTTGCTAGCATATTCCCCAGATAAGAACGTTTGCGGTGTTTGTTTTGCATGCGCAAAAACGTTTGTTATCGTGTAATAGCCTTTTATTACCATATTCATACCCTACACTCCGGATTTTAAACGAGAAGGCCTAACATTTAATTGACGAGCTGCGCTCCAAATGTGTGTGTGTGTGTGTGTGTGTGTGTGTGTGTGTGTGTGTCCGTCCGTCCCCGGCCTGTTCTTTCTGACCACGGTGTAAACATCCGTATGACACAGTCGCCAGCAGGCGCCATATCTGAATAACAGGTTCATACAGTATTTTTTGCATTCTGGGAAGGAGCGTAGAAGAAGGCATTTGAACCTGCAACGAACCACACGGCCATCCATCTCGGAACATCGCGGATTTTGGTATCGATCAAAATCACAATAATCCGGTGAGATTAATTAGAATTTCTTGAAAGTCATGCATGGTTTTAACATGTATCAGTGATGTTGAATGACGCCACGGACTTGCACCACATGAAATGAACTAACTTAGCTAGCTGCTAATGAGCCAACGTGATTCAAGCTAGCAACATTTCGATAGTTTGTCCATTAATCTTAGAAAACAATGCACTTATTTTAATGTGCATTCATGTATACGGTCTAAATCTATAAATAATAGGCTAACGTTATGCCTATAACGTTTAAGCTAGCATTCCTGTGGTCAAGTTTGTGTGGCATTCTTGCCACATGCACGTCTGGTTAAAGCAGGTTCATCCTGAAAATCAAAGGGCTAAAATACATCAATTTACTGATAGCTGTTTATGATGCTAGATAGTTGGTTTATGACTGTATTTGATTATTTCATGTAAAATGCTCGTCTTTGATGGGTTATAGCTGTTTGGGCTACCAGACATGCTGCTGTGACCAGGGTGGGACATTAACTTGTGTGCCTGGTGGATGCCCAGTGTTACCAGCCTGTCTGTCTGCCTGCCTGCATGAAATAGTTTTCCCTTTGTTATCAATGCGCCACTTGTTGTTCTTTCTCTTTTTCTTTACTTCGCCCTCAACAGTTTGTACATTTATAGCTACTGCTGACTCCGCCACGGGCCTCTTAACACCGGGGATATGTCGCCACATTTTTTTAACCGATAATTTTCCTTTCGTCTGTACCTCAGCTCAGCTATATGTGTCACGGACTAGCGCTGAAAACCACTCCACCCGCCACTGTGGCTTGTATACAAGGCAAAGTCACCCGCCACTTTGAAAAAGTACCCGCCATTGGCTTGTGGCGGGTCTTAATTTCCCACCCTGGGTGTGACTACTTTACGTGGTAGCTAAAGCCTATATGCTTTCCGACCGGATAGTACTTGTACTTTTTAGAGGAAAAGTACACTTCTAAGCAGTTCTAAGAACTACTCTCCCCCAAAATCTTTTTTTCTGTTTGCATTCCCACTGGCCGAGTGGCCACAGGGACTGGAAAGCCCTACAGGGGGAGGTAAATCCAGCAAAAACAGCCACTACTGATTGGGCTAGTGCCATATGGGCTTTCCGATCGGAGGGATTTCTGCAGTTCTTAGAGCTAAACGTTCCTAGAACACTTTTTTTGTCGTGTTCCGACAGGAAATATTTGGGGATTTTTAAGTTCCTCTGGCCTCAGTAGCGTACTTTTTTAGCTCCTACTTCAGAACAGGGTCTTTTCCCTTTTCCCTTTTCCTAGGTGGACTTGATTGGTCGAACTTATAAGTCCCGCCCACTGCCAACTCGGAACTTGCAGACAGAGCAACAACGGGACATTTTAACAATTTTCACCATCTTATTCATCATTAAATTCACTTCTGACAACGTTTTAGGCGAGAAATTAACTGTTTAGATTTTGAATATATATATATTAATATATCGGCAGTCTTGAGAAAATTTATGCCGAATTGACAATTTGCTTCAAAGTTTTCGGAGTTGAGGAGCTCCATGAAGTGAGGCGACAGCCAGCAGGCGCCTACCCCGGCCTCTAGCTCGTCACTGGGCCAGTCCTGCTCAGACACCTCGCTGTGAGCTGGAGGTCTCTCAGACCGCTCTCGTAAATAAGAGGCTTTTATTTTGCCGTTGACGGTTCGTTTGTTTAAATATCACAACACATGTCCATCATCAGATTAACGGGAACCTGTGGTTAACTGTCTTCTCAGAGTTAAACTCCACAAGCGTGTCCGTCACACACACACACACGTCCACAGCGCAGCAGGCAGAGGCGGGGTCTGTTCCGAGTATAGCCTAATAAAGCCCCGTCTGTGTTGAGCAAAACATTACGTGAATTACTACGAGAATGGACGTGCATTTAATATAGGAAAAGTGCACAAGTATCACACTTTCTATTATTTTGTTATTCTTTCTGTTTTGTGCTCTGTTCCTGAAATTAGGTTTTGTTAGGTCAAGGCAGGTGAAATTATGGAACTCATATCTCTCTCTCTCTCTCTCTCTCTCTCTCTCTCTCTCTCTCTCTCTCTCTCTCATATACAGACCCAAGACTTTCCAAAGGATCCTCATTGTGTGCTTTGAGAAAATGGTTAGTGGTCTATGCAGTGACGGTGTTTTTATTGTTAATTGCTCTTTATTGACCAGGATTTCCATGAAGTGTTAAGTCTAGGCTTAAATGTATTCATACATGTTGAATTTCAGTGGTTTGGTAACCTTAAGTATTGAGGTTCAGTATTTTGTTATATTGAACAGTAGGGGTGGAACAGTACATGTATTCGTATTGAACTAAAATGGTACGGGCGTCTTGGTTCGGTCCATGAATTTACACAGAGAATACACGGTATAAAAATAAATAAAACTTGCATGCAAATTCATTTATGTAATGCGGAACTACTGTTAGACATGCGTTTCTTAAGGTCCTTACACACCAACCAGACGGGCTGACCGTCGGCAGAAAAGGCAGTCGGGTCCCCGAGGTCCAAAAAATGCCTCAGAACACACCGAAGAGACGCCAACTTGAGCATAGGCTCTGCACTTGCGCAAAACGTCATCCGCTCCCCATTTCCGGGTGAGTGCCGACTGCCCTGTCTCTGATAGAGGAGACACACCAGCCCGATAATCGGCCGTCTGACAGTCTGGCGAGGTCGGTGACTCGAGTCTGTTCGGTGTGCTCCGTGCCGTTGGCCGTCCGAGGAGCCCCCGGCCTTCATTTGGGCCGACCCGACATGTTTATTTGGAGACAGGGCAGTCGTGACTCACCCGGAAATGGGGAGCGGATGAGCTCGTCCAATCAGCTGCCGGTTTTCATTTTCTAGGAAATAATCAGACTGTTAATGGAAACAATACAGAGCAGCGCCGCCTGCTGCTATGGAGACGTATTACGTGCAGAGCGTACGCTCAATTCGGCGTCGCCTCAGTGTGTTCTGAGGCATGTTTTGGACGTCGGGGACCCGTCTGGTTGGTGTGTCAGGGCCTTGACTGAACATGTCGGGTCAGCCCAAATGAAGACGGACGGACAACGGCACGGGACACACCAACCAGACTCGAGTCACCGACCTCGCCAGATGGTCCGACGGCCGATTATCTGGCTGTTGTGTCTCCTCTATTAGGGACACCTAATCTGTAGCCCTGCCCTTAGCTCTGAAGCTCCCGAGCTCCGCCTACATGTCGAGTCAGTCGGTCCAGTGAGTCCACACAAAGCAAACTAGTCCCTTCCATATACAACCAAACACGCACATAGCTGTATCCCTTCTCGCCTCGACCACAAATGGCCTCCAGGTCCATTTGCTTTGCTCCAGTATTAGCTGTTAGCTCCGCCGTTAGCTGTTAGCTCCGCTATTTGAAAAATAAATTGCCTTCTGCATTTTTGTTTTGCCTTTCCCTCCATTGTACCGAACCGAACTGTGACTTCTGTGTACATTCCACCCCTATTGAACAATGTATTTGGGTTTAAAAAATGTATTTGCTACTTTTAAAGCCATGAACATGAGATTTATTTGTGATTAATCAGCCTGTGTAACATTTTTGGAGTGACCAGGAGTCAAAGGGAATGTCCTTGGTTTGAGTCTTTTTTGCTGAATTTTAGCAGTTCGGGGAACATTAAATGTTGAGGTTTAGGGCCCTATCTTGCTAGTTTAAGACCGACGCAGTTGTCAATTTCCCGTCCAGCGCCCGCATTGTTTAAATAGCAAATTCACCTGCGCCCATCTTTGCACCCATGGGTGTGCTGGTCTTACAGGGAGGTGTGTTCAGGTACATTCTGGGATCTTGAGGCAACGGGAAGCGATCGCGCCATTGACCAACAAAAACCTGGCCTAAAGTCAGTAACGCAGCATTTCATTTTTATTTTAACAGAGCATTAGTAAAATGCTCCTAGGCTCGTGCACAGCACGTGCACACTATGCTTGTTACACACACAGGGACGCACAGCAGCACACACACATGCAGAAGATTACAAATAAAAATATTACGGTGTAAATCCTCCATCATAACAGCAATGCTCCAAGGTCCAAACGCGCCTGGCTTTTAAAGGGAATGGGAGATGATCTCTGATTGGTTGATTGCATGTTGCGCCCAAAACACACCTGATTAATGAAGACACTAAGGACAACCCTTTAGAACCATGACCCGGCACACGGACCCTTTTTATCAGCCGTCAAACTAGCAAAAGTGGATTTGGACGCGCCCTAAACACACCTGCACCAGGCGCTTCACGCTGTGCGCTGAGAACGTTAAAATAGGGCCACAAGTATTTTGGATGTCAGCAATGAACATGATATACTGTATTTTTCTGTGATTGATCCTATCTATTTGTGCCTACATTTGTATGTATTTAACTTTCAGTGTTTGTGTTACAATAAATAAGTTAATTTCAACACGGAACTATTCGTTTTCTTTCACTTAAGTGTTGTGATGTATTATGCCTATTCTTGTATTAACTAAAGCTAGAATATGTATATTACAATCAGTGGTAAACATTACTATGCTAAAATAATTAATAATACATTTAAAAAGCAATATTTAATGGAAAATAAATGGTGATTTAACATGAAAATAATAACCCTGCTGCCAGTAATTTCCTGTTTTTTCTGTGATTTACAGTAAAGTCCTGTAAAAAAAACATTACGGGAGTGCACTGTAAAAAAACATTAACAGGAATAAACTGTTAAAATAACATGAAAATAATGGTAACCCTGCTGCCAGTAATTTCCTGTTATTTAACAGGGAAATAATTAACAGTGTAGGCTGCTTAATAAAAATCAATCATGTACACTCATTTTAGAATAAATAATAATAATATAGTGCATCTCTAGTTTTTTATTCTGCTCAGTTCTATTTATTAATTTCTTTATCTAAAGTAAACAGACAATGGGTCTTAGAAAACACAAGCATAGAGTGTCCTTGCAAGTCAAAGCACACAGAGTGGAGGAAACAGCATGGAGGAGAGAGACTGGCTCGAACACTGCTTCTACTTTCATTATGGAAATGTTCTTTTGAACGTCACACACAAAACAATAAAAAACACTTTTCATACCGCCCAACAGAAAACAATTGTACCATGTTGGAGTTGAAATGTCACTCACAAGTCATTAAAAGCACATTGTAAGCTTATTTTAGAGCGTTATCATTAATGTTACTATACAGCAAATGTTACATACAGCACTGCATTCAGGGGTCACTAGGTTTAGTGGTTTAGTCCTGCTGGGAACCTGCATGGCAATCTAACACAATACTATTCATAATGTATCATACCATGTAATAATGCATAGCACACTTAATATTTGGAAGGTAACGCATATGCAGCGCAGAATTATATGGTTGCAAATGCAAACAGATATGTTTCTGTTCTTTTCTCTGTCTGTTAACAGAGCGAGGGAATCAACAGAGCACATCTGATTACACTTGATGAACCCT
Organism: Zingel zingel; assembly: GCA_023566125.1. Lineage (NCBI taxonomy): Eukaryota > Metazoa > Chordata > Actinopteri > Perciformes > Percidae > Zingel > Zingel zingel. Next base: position 36,428,464 of record CM042322.1, on the reverse strand, counting down.
GTTGGATCGAGGATCAAGTGACATCTGCATTCCCCAGAGTCCCCAGAGTCCACATGGCAGTGACTACAGAAAATATAAAATAAGGAGGGGAGGGAAAAAGAGAGCAGTTTTTCCTGACATTTTTCATACCGATAAATTATAAATTGCTTTCACTACTCCAGAATAAACTCCAGCAGCTTCTCTGTGATTGTTTCCACCGCCCTGCATCAATGCAAGTGATAGTCAATAATCAGACTTTAATATTAATGCGCAGACCATTCTGGTCTGCAAACACGCATTTAGAGATGAGATGAAAGACACATGACAAGACACACAACAATGTGGTCGGGTTTAATGGGATAATTGGATGCGAAACTGTCATTACACCTGGTGAGTGACTGTTTGTGAGAGGCGAGTGGCTAGACAGCAACAAAAAACCAACCTAATCAGCCTGGCCCACTGAGAGACATTTTATGCTGCAACATCAATTACAAAAGAATTGCTTCAGGGATCCTCTGGCCAGGCTTTCCGATGCATCACTTATTAGACAATACTTTGCTGTGACATGTACTCATCAGAGGACTGAGGCACCGGTGCTAGACTAGGTCATTTATTAATTATTTGAATTTGCGTCACATTTTTACAAATACTCTGCTCCACAGTCAACGTCTGAGTCTGTATGTGTGTGTTAGGTTAGTGGAGTGGGAAATCCGCACTATTTCTTCTCTGGATAACTGAGGCCATTTAGTGCTGTGATGGTTGAATAAAGTATTACTTAATGCTTCACAACCATCAGACTTAATAATGCTAATTATGTCCAAATGCAGTACTTTAAATTGTGCTCATTATGTAATATTTCATGAAGGTAATGCAGGTAGGAAGACCAGCACACACCTTTTATAAAAGGGGAAATCAGCTGTAAAAAGAGTTTAATGAAAATGAAACGCCTATTCATTTTTCAAACTATTGTTAGGTATGTATCTTACCACAGTATCAGTATTGTATGATGGGAGTAATTTTGTACTATAATAGTAGTGGTGGGAGAGATATCCAAATCTTTTAAAGTAGTAATACCATGTACCGACCCACAATTGTCATAGAACTGTTAAAATTTCCATTTTTCTCCAGTGGTTTGACTTTTCTCCTTGCTGCAGTGATGTACAGGTGTACACCCCATGAAATCACTGTTGGATGGAGTTACAGGTGCACCAAAGCACACTTCTGACCATGCCCAGTCAGAGGTGAAACAGGCTTGAAACATTCATCCAGAGAGGGCAGCACAATTCTGCTTTTTAACCTTGTGTTAAATTACTCCATCAGGACATCTCATCCATTTTGGCCTAAAGATTAAGGTTTAAAATGTATTACTGACCTGGAAGCAGACCTGGCTTTCATCAGACGAAGATCGGCGGTGAACCAAGGGGCAGAGATGGAAAAAGAAACAGATCTGTTTTTTTAACGGAGCAAGGGAATTAAGAATATTATGGAGTCCAGGGTTGTAATAAGAGACCAGATCATCGGGGGTGGATAGATTGTGAGTGTCAGGGACGCAGAAGGAGTGGATACTTGAAGTGACAGTGGCGGGGTTGATATTCTTTATATTCTGAAATGAAAAAAGGCGTGGTATTTTAGAGATGGAGAGAGGGAGTTTCACTGTAAATGAGGGGAGAAAGTGGTCAGTTATGGGGAATTCATCAGCTGTAAGGTCACGATTGGAGACACAGCTCTGGCGATCCGCAGCCCTCCGGAGCAGATACGCAGAGCTTCTATTTTTGCCAGACGCCATAGAGCTCCGCAGCAATTCAGCACAGTGCGGGACAGGAAGTCGAGGTGGTTCTATTCTACCTGAATTCGCGAGATATCGTGGGTCCTCGTGACTTCAGCTGTCAGTTATGGCCGCAGCCGTTACGCAACAAATCCGGACCTGGTGGGTATTGACGGACGGCGGAGCACGGAGCCGATACGCAGCGGAGCCAATACGCAGCCGTTCCGCATTCGGTGGAAATCCAGGGTTAGGCAGAGTCGACGGCCAGTGAAAACGGCAGGTGAGGCTCAAACCGGGAACAGAACAGGTGAGCTAACAGTGAAGACTCACACAAACTGTAGTGCCGGCAGATCGTAGAAGTATTCCAATGAAGGCAATTACACTGTCCGATTAGGTCATAAAACCATAATGAGTCTGGAAAATTAAAAAGATAAAAGGTTACCGGCGAGCAGCGGCAGCAAGTTGTGCCAGCGTTTACTCGTCGGACATGTTTTGCACAATCACATTCGTTTATAACAAACAAAAAGAACAAACAACATGGAGACAGCTAACGGAGGCGATCAACGATTGCTCTGACTCAGGCAGCTGTCGTACAGAGAGCGATGTACGAAAAAAGTGGAAAGACCTCCTGAGCAGAGCGAAGAAAGTCCAGTACTAAAACAAACCATCCAACCGGCGGGTGTCCTCCCCCTAAAACATCAGTTTATAGTGACATAATTGTGGATATGTTTGGAGAGGACTCCCCGGCTTTTACTGGTTTAGTCGGTGCGGAAAGCGACGGTACTGAGCTGAAAGAGAGTGCTGTCTCTCCAGGTTGTCCATACAGGCAGCGAGAGTGTGAATTAGGAAGGTGTGTAAAAAATGTGCTTGGATTTCAACTTTACGCCTGCTACTGACTAGGCGTAAGAATAACGCCCGGTCTTAGCGAGAAGCAAGCTTAAGCCAAGATGGTGCAACTGGCGTATCTATTAGGTCGGAGTTAGAACGCTGAGTTAAGACCTAATTAGTTTAAGATAGGTGTAAGCCCTGTTGGTGCAACCGGCTCCAGGAGCCTATCTAGTATGACTCATAAGGAGATGCTATTTTGCTTATGACTTATTAAGGTTAATGCCACACGTTGATCGTATCTTAATGATATTACAAGAGAGTAGATTGTATCACTCCCATTGCTCCTCTGCTCCTCATTTGACACAAATTTAATTGAAAAACCCTAAATCAATAACATATTCCAAGATCAAATGGGATGATAATATGTATCGAGTTTTCCTCTATTATCACAAATCTCAATTTTATGTAATGATAGCCATTATTTCTGTGGATTTGACTGTATTATTTTCCTCAGTCATACAAAGCAACATCACATACTATATGTGCCATGAAGTGGAGGCAGCTTCTTCACTGTGCTTTTTATGATTTTTTTTAAGACATTTTGTTAATGCTATAATTGCTACAAATCACAAAATTAAATTCAGCATACATAACTGGTTGAAATAAACCAAATCTTATTTTAAAGCATTTTTGTATGCTTGTTAATAAGCAGATATCTTCTTATGTAAATAAAAGAGCTAATCCAATTACTTCAGAGGCAGACAGGTCTTAACGTCCTTAAGAATGATGATTCAAGAATAGGCGAGTTCATGAAAAAAGCAATTCTTCTGTTGAAAAAGCTTCCCCATTAAATGCGCACACACTTCAAATCAAATCCCGGGCAGCCTGGAGTGCTGGGAAATTATCATTAGGAGCCTCAGTGGCACTTGAAATGTCGCTGTTGACGCGCGCAGGATGCTGCAACCTTGTGGTGACATGCGTCGGCAATCAGAGAGAGAAGATGCATACGAAACAGCCGTGATAATTAAGGTTGAACAAACAAACATAATCAACCCCCAATCAGGCTGTATAGTGGCAAACAACTCAGCCTGAAGAAGACTGTGTGGTTTGATGTGAGAACATTCAAATGAGTATTTTGCACTAAAGAAACCTCATACATGAGATGCATAGAGCTTCAAACGTTTTGTCGTAAACCTATCCCTAGTGGTTTCCCAATCCCTAGTCTATATTGACAATGTCTCACTTCCAGTATTGTTCAGGTGCCGCTGAAAATTCCTACATTCCTACATACATTACAAAATGAAGTACATTCATACTATGTTTGACGGATGCAATGCACTACTCAAATGGAGGAGCTGTTATCCCACCTGCAATTCCCTACTTGCTATAATGTCCCCTAAGTTCCATAGCCTACTTGGGTCATGTGATGCAGCTGTGCTATCTCCATTAAAACTAAGCAAACTTATGGAGGGTGAAAGAAATCGTAATGTCTCCCTGAACAATCTTGTGTGTAATGACATTCACATTCAACATTCTGCACACATCGCATGTTTTCCCGCTTGTACAAATTGGTACAATGGATCGTCTTTTGGATAGAAAATAATTTTTTTTAGGCACAGACTGAATTGCCGCCATAGTATTGAGTATCGAAAAATGCCTCGTCATTCAATACCAAATTTCAATACCTAAGGAATAGATCTCATCAGCGTCAGTGAGTCGATAAGCATGCAGCATGCTTTTACCAAGATCTAGTCTACATCCAGGACATTCCACTTCCGGGATTGCTCCGTTGCCGTCGGAAACTTAGGATTTCACTCTTTTCAGCCGGATGTCCGTTACCTTCCATTTTGTTTCAGTTGGAATTTTAAACTCTGGTGGATTTGTGAGAACTATGGTTAACGGCTCCTCAGATCTCTGCAGGGTAAATCCAGACAGCTAGCTAGACTATCTGTCCAATCTGAGTTTTCTGTTGCACGACTAAAACAACCTTTGAACGTACACATGTTTTGCAGCGAGACTAACCAAGATCTAATAAGGCTGGTGATTGGCTATCTAAAGTTACACGTCAAGGAGGCATGCAGGACACACACTATGTTACGCATAGAGACAGGGCTGTGTTGTTGTATTTTGAGAGTCCAGACTACAGTGTGCGTCACATAGTTGTAAAGGAGCATCATGTAAAATGTTGTAATATATTTTTGTTAAAATGGATTTTATAAAATTGGTATTTCAAAAATGATTGTTCAGGAACCAGTATCAAATTCCAGGTATTGGTACCGGTATCGGTATCGAAAATCTTCGACTGATACCCAGCCCTACATCCATTGGTACACATGTTCAATAATTTCCTGCAAGTACAAAATGGTGATGTACATTGATATTTTGTATACTATTAGCAAAAACAGTATACCATGAACATTAGTATACAGTGCATACTACATACTAATTGTATACAGTATGGCATTGGGACACAAATCCAATGACAATCGGTACAGTACACAGTGCATACAACATACTGCTGGTAAATGTGAAATTGAGGCAAAACAACTGTATCCAGTGTCATCATGGAGGTCAAAAGAAGAAATGGATGTGTATAAAATCGAAAACATAAGGACTAAAAGCAGCGCTAACCTGGAACCATATTGTGGTGAGTCTGTAGGTCAGAAAACATGATGATACATGCTGCCCAAACCTCCACATGGCTGGTTAAATTACCTGACAGCCTGCTATCTATCACCTTATGAACTGTGTTGCCAGTATTGCTATAAGAAAAATATAGACCCATACAGTAGATGAGATTACTTGTCTCTGACATCAAAATGAATCAAACTGGTAAAGCAGAATTTGAGAAAGCGCTAACATTTTAATGCAAAAGATTAAATTCAAATATGGAGTTCCGTCCTACTCCTAATCTCTTTTTTCTTTTAGCTTAATGACTTTTTTTCTTTCGCGGAGGCATGAAATTCAGGGAAATAATGATGAGGCAGGGACACCTCGGCTTTAATTAAGAAATGCTATCATTGTAATCATTTTTATTCATAAACAAGAGTTAAAAGCTGCAAAAGATGCTTTAGAGAGAGGGATATATTATTGATTGAAGGAAGAGATTAGAAATTAATGACCCATGTGTCCCAGATTGAATAATCAATTTCAATTAATATCAATTTCACAGTGCAGCTGCTCGGTAACAGTTCCCAAGATCGGCTTTGGTGCTGTTCATTTTTCAACTCTGGTGGAGAACACACCCGTAGAGGGAGTGCAGGGACTGTGCAGGGGGGAATCAGCACCTCCCGGGGGCACAGGACACGGTTCTCTATGTCTCTGATCCTGTTCCTCCACAGGTAGTTAATGTGAGTCCCATTGACACCTAACTCAAACCACCCATTGTTTTATCTCCAATTGAATAAAATCTCAACAGCACATACTGACACCGCATTTTGCTCCTCCTCCTGGCAGAGCAGAGAGCAAGACATTGGAAGAGCTCGGTGAGAGAATACATCGCAAAACCATCCATCATTCAAGTCTTATTCGAAATGACAATGATAAGGTGCTTGAATGTGTGTGTCTGCATGCATCTGCGCATGCAACTACATGCTGTGGCGAGGTAACAATCTCCCTTAAGACGTGCAAGTGATATTTTGAATCCAAATTGAATGGATGGGGTGATTGCCTCACGAGAACGGTATAGTGACATCTCAATAGGCATGCCCTTATCAGGAAAATAATAAGGCTATTTTCATGACCAAAATTAGATGCGCAGACTGTCAGATGAGAGAGAAAAAAGTCTGAACCAATTGAACCAAAGAAGATGCTTATTAGAGAGGTTCAATTTGCATATATTGCATGTCAGACATATTGGCAAAAATGTCAAAAACTAAATAAAAAAAAGCCCTTCTTTTGTATCTGCTGAAATTGCTCCTTGATCATAGTGAATGAATTTGACAGAACGGTGACGTTATGGGTATCTAGCGGAAATAAATCATTGCTGAGACATTTATCAGACATAGCAGTAGTGCATGTTTCTCTGCCAGATTGGTTTGACCACGAGGGGAGTGAGTGGAAAGGCTATACTTCAATGCACTTTGCACCAATATCTATTTTCTTACAACCTATTCTGAGATATATACACTGTGAACCCGAATGTTCAAAGTAATTAAAAAAAAAGTTATACTAACTTAATTTTGTCAAGTTGGTGTAACATGTTCTTCATTTTTGAGTATTGTTAACTAATAATGTTTGATTAAATGGAACTATTTTGTGTATAAGTAAGCATAACTTAAAAACACAACTTCATATAATTAAGTAAATACATACTAAGAATGATACAGTCCTGTTATTTTATTTAATATATATATATATATATATATATATTTTTTTTTTTAAATAGGGATGATTTAAAAATAAACTTAATTTATATAGCATGTTAAAATACAATAAAATCTCAAAGTGGTTCACCAAATAAGTAAAATTGATCATAATAAATAAATTGCAATCAGCAAATGGTCTGAAATGCATTAGACATTAGTGGAGGACAAAATGTATTTATTTTTTGCATTTTCATTGTCATCAGTTTAATGTAGCCTATATATATCTTTTATTTTTATTTAAGTGTTGGGCACTTGCAGGGATCATTTTTTATGCCGAGTTAATCTCTGATTCAACCTGCGAAGCAGAAGGTGGCGCTAATTTGCATACTACACTGATTCCTTACCGCTCTTTGGAAAAAAAACAGAAGAAGAAAAGTTTGAACAACGGAGCAAGGCGGGAAGCAAACAACAGATGGTAGGCTTGCAAAAAGTTACTACCTACGCAGCAGCAATAAGCATCACTGGGCTTACTGTAAGTTTTGAATGTTAATATTCATTCACTTTTACTTCTTTTATACATTATACATTTTTACATGTGTTTGTCTCAGAGAGTGTAGAACTTCTCCAACCCCCCGCCCTTCACCGGCTTATCACGGGAGTCTTGTAGGGATTGGCAACTTGTCAGATATAGGTTAGCTGCTAAAGAGCTAGCTAGCTACTTAGCGCGACCACTAACGTTACACACACGTTACCACTACCAGACTCACTGAAGAATTTTACGACGGATGAATCTAGTAATCACACGCTCATTCCCCGCTTAAAGGTGGTGTTAGGAAATTAGTCGTTAGTAGAACCACTAACAGACACCTGGTATGTTAGTAGAGCCACTAACAGACACCTCATATGCCATAGTTAGTTTTTTGTTGATGAAAACTTTCAATAGTTCACCGCTAAGGTCCAATATCATATTAAAAGAGCATAATAGTGCCTCAAACTGAGTTCCTACACTGCAAGTCCGCGCTCTCTGTAGCTTCTAGGGACGCTCGTTTTAAATTCTGTGTGAGCAGACTGTCTGACACACGGAGATTGCTGTTAACAGAACACGAGTCAACTGCCCATGCTCGCCCACTTGTGCTGCGTCGGTTTTAAAACAAACGACCCTGCTGGAGGCAAGCTGCTTTTCATGACAAAGATGAACAAAGTAAAAACCCTTAACAGTAAAGCTTTGGTTTGTAGAAATGGCATTATTGTTGATTAACCATGCAGTAAGGTTCAAGTGCTGCTGCTTTTCTTTACAGTAATGTTAATTTTGCTTGATGGCTTTAGTAACTTGACACTTTGGGGATCAAATGAAAAGATCATTAACAGGGAACATTTATAAATGGAAGTATTTAGAATTTGACACTCTTTGAATGCTTTTAATTGTTTAGTTTCAGATCAGTTTATGCCTTTGCATCTCTTTGTTCCAGTTTCAAAAAGTTAAGGAAGGTAACTGGAGATGTGATAAAGATACCAGGTAATCCAATGAATGTGAATTATTCTAAATTCTCCCCCCCCCCCCCCCCCCCCCCCCCCCCCACACATTTCATAGGTTGAACCATTGGAACATTGAATTTTTTCATTTTGATTCAAATGAGCTTTGTGAATTTTGCAATTAGTCCACTTTGTGTTTGCCATTTGCCTGATTGCATTAAAGATGTGAACAGGTTATTTGTGGACATATGTTCTGATTGGACTGGTTAAAATCAGCTTTGTTCAGTAAACTCTTCAGTATATACAATTCTGTTTTATCTGAATAGGAAATCCATGACATCCACACCAAGCACACTACCGTTCTCCACGCCCTTCCTGTGTATCTGCGCAAGGACGTCTCTGGATTTTTAAGAACCTGCACAGTGAGTCTCCTTAAGTCACTAACATATTCTACTGTGTATTATCTAAACAGTTCATCTAAATACTAACTACAAAGGAACTGTATTGGCGTTTTTATTCAATGTTCAGTAAAACATTTTCTTGTAAATGTCCTTGGTTTCATTCACCACTTAGATTCTCTGGTAATTTGGCTGAGTCAAGTGTGGATCTTAAGAACATATGAACATGGATCTTATGTTTTTCAACTCTTACAATGAGACCCAGGTCTCTTTTGTAAAAGAGGTATTGAATTTCATTGGGACTTGGTTAAGGAAAGAAAAATTGTCATCTGTTCTGTTCCATGTGTTAGTTTGTGATCAGTATCTCTTTTTCATTCATTCAGGATGAGTCCGATGAGCCAGAGCTTGATGTTGTTGCAGTGGGCCTCATTACTTTCATCAGTGACTATGACACAAGTCCAGTTCACTACCACCCTGTGAGAATCACTGTCTTCATTGAAAGTTCCTGGTAAATCTTTGGACTGATCTATGCACTACACCTCAGCTATCCCAAAGCACTGACCAACACTTTTGAATTCACTCAAAAGATTTTACTTGGTCTAGAAAGTGGTAAACTACCACCGAGGATGCAGACCCTCAAGAATGACTTAATGATGTAGAAACTCATCTGAAAAAAGGCTGCAGGGTAAAGCATTACAAAAGGCTAGTTCAAAGTTATGTCCATTTGTCTAAATAATGCCTCAAAAAGTTACTGCACTACTTTGCAGGTGTTCAGCCAATAGGCCCAAACTACACAATATGCCTTTGTTCTCATTAATATAATGCAAAAGTAACGCTAATGTTTTAATGTTTTTCTTAACCACTGTGGGCTGCGCAAGATGACCCACATTCACTCTGCATTTGATACTGGTTATGTAAAACATTTACATTTTAGAGTTTTAAGTGAAAATGTTCTTAAACAGTTTATAGAATTTTTGAAATTTCACCCAAATTGCTGCCCTGTTGGCTTACTCAGGAATTACTCAGGAAGTGGCACATGAGACACAGCCATCTTCTAACCGTATGCATACTGGGAACTATATTCTCAGAAGGCGAAGCACTGCTACTTGGGTGGAGTGATTTGCTTGCAGAACTCCAGGCGAACTCTCTGCTCTTCACCACGGGGCTTGTCAGGTGCAAATCACTCCGCCCAAGTAGCAGAAGTAGCAGTGCTTCACCCTTTCTGAGAATAGTTGTCAGTATGTATACGGTTAGAAGATGGCTGTTTCTCAGCAGCTCGCAGTGGGTGCGTCAGACAGTTACAGCACGCACGGAGATGAGAATAGTATGTATGGACTTATCTAACTCTGGGGGATACAGTGAATAAGCTAAAGTCCCAATAAGTCAGCGTGTTCCTTTAAGTGACCAGGAACACATTTGGAAGGCTAGAATCAGAGAATTTTGAGTTTTTCTTCTTAAAAATCTCTCAAATGTATTTATTTATTTATATACAATTTATTTAAGTATATTAAAAAAAAAATGTTACTCTATTTATTTGAATTTATAAATGTTTGATTATTTCTGTATTTAATTTTAAATGTAACTGTTCAAAAGCAGACTTACGTGACTTTTAGATATATTAAGTTAGGTAAACTTAATGTAAGTGAGGCAATCAGTTGTCACAACATTTTTAAGTTTTGAGTCACATGTTTTTAAGTAAACAAACATAACATATTTGACTAAAGTGTACTTAAAACAATGACAACACAAACTAATAAACATTGAGTTTGGTTAACATAAACTGGTGTGGTAAAACTGGATTAATTGCTAAATTGGCCAAAGCCCATCGTGCTGCAGAACTCAGTGAATTATCTGCACAGCTTCTCATTCCAGCATTATGGCGTCCTCTATACAGTCGAGGTTGGGTCTCAGGCCTCAGCTCAAATTCCTCGAAAGTCATCTTAGCGGTTAACTTTTAAAGTGCATAAAGAAGAGACTTCTGACGGATCAGCCCTGTCTCAGATGGCTTCAAATCGCCTGGCAGATCCCTGTCAACCACTCTTTGAGATGCGAGCCAGAGGGGCCAGTAATCTCAAGTGCCTTTGACACTTAAGACAAATGGCGCTCTCAGCCCATGTTCCAGAATATTACAACGCCACAGATGGATGTGTGTCAGACTGTTGCTTGCACAGACACACAGGAATCTAAATAGAGCTGTTTTCATCATCACCATCATCATCCCCATCATCCCGTTCACGTTCACTGATTCCAAAAGGCGAGTGTGGGGTGGTTAGAAAGACTTATCATTTGCTCAGGCAGCGGAGCCTTTCAAAATGTACAAGCATTAATTAAGAACCCATTATGAGCCCAAATCCATCAGAAATATGGACATTATGCAGAGTGACACTCCATTATATGAGCCTTCGTTGTGTTTTGTATGCAAGAGTTGTAACAATTTCTTGTGGGTTTATGTAAAAAGAGCAGCAAAGCCATCTGTTTGGTAGCGGTTCAGGATGCAGAGTGAATATTGATAAGGACACCAGTGTTCTTGGTAATGTGTCAGCTCGCAGCTCCATCAGATAAGCCCGAGCACAGTTTATCGTGTAACGTTTTGTCATAACTATCAATCTGGCACCTGTAAAGCATGTGTTTTTCCACTGGGAATCCTAAATATACTTACATGACAAATCCAGCTAAATTACCGTCCATTGGCTCTACGGAGACTCATTTTCTCAAGCATTTATTCCTTCCAAGACTTGAAATTTCCATGCAAGGTTGCGCTCACAGACGATATTGATTTTCCGATACAGTACATGTGTGGGCACAGCTTTCACATTGAAGTGTCGGTCAGTGAGCGATCCAAGTTGAGATGTGAACCCTTGTTCCAAACAAGGTTATTATAGTTTTGCATTTTTCATTATTTTTTTATTTTGTTTTGACTTTTTGTTTTCAAATTCAGTTTAGTTTTAATTAGTTTTTAAAGCGGGTTTGCTAGTTTAGTTTTTAGTTTAGTTTTTGAAAATGCTTATTTTTTATTAGTTTTAGTCTTTTTTGGTAATATTGGCTTATTTGTCGGGGGATTCAAAAAGGACAGAAAAAGTATTGTGTAATAATAACTCAACAAAAATATCATACAATTTTAGAAATATGTATTCAGTGTATTCAACAATAACACCAGTACCTAAAATGTAGCCTACATATGGTCATAAATATGTCAACAGTCTACAAAAGACGCCGCAGTAAGTGCAACATGTGTAAGTGACGTGTTCCAGGAAATAAACCAGTAAACCAATAAAACAGTTGTGTAGACATCCCAGTATCAATCCACATATTAATCTACGCTTCCTTTTGGTGGTCCTGTGTATGTACTAACCAGCAGCTATCGGGTCGCCGGTGAAAACCCTCCTATAGTGTTCTCTGTCCTGCTGTTGTCTCTGTCATGCTGCCTGGCCCTGTATCCAGTCATCCATGCCCGTAACGTTAACGGGGTTAGCTTCTGTTTCAGGGAAAGGGGGCTTTGCGTTCTCCTTTACCTTGTTAAGGTAAGCTAGGTTAGCCTCCTAGCTTGTGTGCCCTTCTCAAATGTACTTTCAAATTCGTGGGATTTTTCCCTGTAATAAATTGTCCACATATTTTACCACTTTCCACTGCAAGGCACTTGCTTTTATCTGACACAGTCATAATCAAATAGGACTGCCGCTTTCTTCCAACTTTCGGAACCGCCATGATGCCAGGCGAGGGGCACGGACATGTTGTGTTCAATTTGACATGGAATGTCGGAATTTCTGGTTTCCCAGTCGGAAACTTTTCTACGGGAAATGTCATGGTCGGAAAGATATGTTATTTGCTCTATGAAATACATCGACAAAGACGAAAACTAAGGACATTTACTTGATAATTTTATTTTATTTTAGCTAGTTTTGCAAACAGACATTACAGTTTTAGTTTAGTTATCGTTTTTTTGTAATGCCTGATTTTTATTTTTCAATCAAGTCAATGTTTTTTCCCACCTAGTTTTCGTTATTTCGTTTGTTTTCGTTAATGATTATAACCTAGGTTCCAAATATCCATTCACAGACCAACCATTTTTTAAAATTTTAACAGGGTGAATGACTGGCTCTTCTCCAGCTTTGACTCTTTATATAATGAAGTCTGGTCTTCTCAAAAGAGCAAGGTTATATTAAATGTGTGAGATCAGAGCGGGTAGCACATTTCGAATATGTTCAGTGTTTCTTGATGAGAAGCTTTCATTTCAAGGTGAAATCATTGAGTAGGATCATGTGGAATAAAGAACCATCAAAACGCGTCAGAAGGCATCAGGATCAGAGCTTGATAGGATTTTGTTAGGAAGTTATTATAGAGTGATTATTGATACATCACCTTTGAATATTATATCTGAATATTTACAGGGTCAGATAGATTCATGAATAAATCAGCAGACAGGTCAAATGAAAGACACACAGCTCCCAACAGATCATTTTAAGGTTGTACAGCTCGTTCTAATCTTCATCTTGAGCCTTCATACCACAATCAAACGGAGCAGAAAACGACAGCAAGATTCATCTCAAATCCCTCTTAGCCTTAATCGAGCGCGTTGGAACAGATGTAAACAAGGACACAGACACATACTGTACAGTATGCACACAATTACGCAAACTGAATTATATTTCACTATAGGGCAACTAATCATCGTCAAATAGTCTATTGGTTTATTCTATATGGTTTACCTTTTTTTGAAATAGTTTGATCTATTAATGTAAAAAGAAAGTACGACTAGTGACACATTCCCCAATCAAAGGGGACATATTTATTTTTGTCAGACCAACAGACTAAACCCTCATAATTCAGAAGCTGAAGCTGCAAATGTTGTCATTTTTGCCTAAAGGGGAACTCATGATCATTTTTTTCAAATCAATACGCTGGGCAGCTTGCTGAAAGAGTTGTATACTGTTGCCAAGGGGCTTTGAAGGGAGACTACAAAAACAGAAAGCCTGAGTATGAACTGAAGGCATGAAGCTTCGAGGCATGGATGATCACACATGGTCAGTGGCGAGAGCTGTGCTCGTTGCTAGGTAGGGCACTTCAGAGCACCGTGCAGAGGCAAAATGTAGGTTCATGGTACCAACCGTAGACTGTATATTAAGATGGATGACATGTCAGAATCAAAATCAGAATCATCTTTATTGGCTAGTCTCCACTTCCTCCCACTGTGCAAAAATATCTCGGATACGGGCGCTGCCATCTTGTAATTTTGGATGCAGAGTCTGCGCAGTAGTGGTCAGGCGGTTGAATGGCTGTACTGAAGACCCGCCCTTACACCCGCCAACAAATTGCGAGCCAATCACAGCTGTCAATCATGATTTTTCTTTCGATGCTACTTGGCACTGGGTTAGTTTGGCCCTGATATACAGCCCGAGACAGTAGGGCCACACTACTGAGCAGAATTATCATCACATCACAGCCTCTGCAGATTCTATTTGAACTTTCTTTCGCAAGTTCTCATCTTAATAAAGGACTTCTATGATTTATCAATGGTCAAAACTGTTATTAATTTATGTTGATCAATGAACAATCAATTGCCAAATCATTTCAGAGTCTATACTTTCTCTCTTGAACCATTATTTAACTATTTAAAAGTCAAATGAAGAATGACTACACATTTACTTCTAGTGACGATTATCATGTTAAACAAACATCAACAAACAATCAGTTCTCAAGGAAATGAGCTTGGTACCAAGAATACATTTAATGTAAAAAATGTCTGGAGTATTGTGATTGCTTTTGGAATTACTGACCTGGTGGAAACCTGATTAAAGCTAATTGCTCCCCAGCGTGCTATGACTGAGCATGACAGATTGCATGGTTACGTACATTTATATTTACGCCCACATAGCCGAGTGTGAATGAACACCTCTGTGGGTGCTGTCAAGAGGGATTCCAGATGAGGGCTAATGTGAAAGCTATACATCATGTTTTGATCACTATATTCTTGAGAGCTACTCAATGTGAGCTGGTGATAAACTGCTGAAAACCCACATAATCTCTCCTTGAGCCAGCAAGCATTACAGCGTTTTTTTCTTGATAGGAGAGATTATTTAATGTTTAAAAGTAATGACCTAAAAACACACCGTACATGTCAGAGTCGGTATTTTTTTTATTCTTGTTTTCACTCGCATGCATGTCTCACACACAAATATCCAATGATCCAATTCCATCTTGGTTCACTCAAAACATTCTCAGCTCAGATCTGAGGATTGATGCAAATGTACGGTAGATCGCCTCACTTGCGTAAGGGAAGTGCATTATGCATAAACTGTGTGAATAAAAACAAGTGCAAATCTGATCTTTTGATTAGACTGGGGTAATGTGGCGGTTATTAAATATTCAGAGATTGTATCCTCAATTCTCAGCTCTGAATTCATGTGAACATTCTCACCGTAGTATTATGTATCACACACTAATATCCACTAAATTAAATCCCACTATGTAAGATGGTGGCTGTTACATATAATTAATTTTTTCATGTGGAGAACAGTCTGTACAATGTGTTATAACAACTACGGAGCGGATCGCACAAGCAAATAAAATAATATTTGAGGACCGACCTCATCAAAGATGATTTCAAATATTTACACAAAACTGTCAAAAGACAATTAAGGAAAAAGATGAGACCGTGCCCTGTGAATTTGCATTTTGAATTCTTTTATTTCATAAATTCATTGTGTTGTTTTGGTACATTTGTAATTATGTTTTCTCGGCGGTCAACACTATTTGTTAAACACCTCCCTCTGATGCAGCATTCAAAACAACAAAGACAACACATTCTCCAACTTGCAAAGAATTAGGAAAAAACAAATAAAGGCAGACAGAGGTAAATAGTTCCCCAAGGGGAACCAAACCCAGCTACAGTGACGCCTCTACTGGCTTTAAAAGATAATAAAGACGATTACAGCTCATGTGCTCCTCAGAGGTTTTAACTATTCTAACAATGCAGAAAATATCCTGCATTGTCCCTATAAAGCACCATACACATGTCAATACAAATATTTCCCTGCATGCCTAATGTTTTTCAGAAAGGGCTGACTGATGTCAGTAGTATAGAAGCAACAAGGAAAGCTACATGAACATTCGTAGATAGAACATATCAAAATGTACAGATTCCTTACCTCAAAACTAACTGGTTAAACTATATTTCCATGTGGAAAAAAACATTTCAAGTTGCTAGCAGTTACCTCAAACTGAATGTGATGTAACACTATGAGCAGCTTAAGGGAATACAACTTTGAATTATAAATGTTTTGACACACTTTATAGGCTGAACAATAGTCATGTCAGGTCTATTCTTGTATGGTTAGACCTGACTGCACACTTTGTTTTAGTGTTGTGACAGCACAAAGAGAACTATCAGCAATTACCAATTATGAGGATGAAATAAAAGCATTGCCTGGCATGTGTGTTAGCTATCATAGGTGGCATAATTAGGACTAAGTATAAGTACATGTCAGACTAAAGTTGGTAGAAAAGGAAATGACAAAAGTGACATACAGTAGATGAAAAGCAACACTTTTAAATGAAGTACCTGTTATAAGAAATATGAACATGAAAAATGATGATATAATGAATTACAGTTATTGTATATACTTTATTAGCCCATCTCTCCTCCTTTTAAAGTCCAAAGTATTCTCCACAACATTTTGATTTAGGTCTTGCAGACTAAAAGCTTGACCTAACAAATGTATATTGCATCAATGTCCACTAAGTGAGTGATAGTCACTGTGAATTAAAAATATCATAATGAGCGCTTTCTTTACTCAAAAATGAGAGAGAAAATATGTATTCAAGGTGAACTCTTCAGCAGTTCCGTTTCACCACACAATGTCATGGCACTTTAAATATCAATGGCTCAAAGTCATATTTTTCTCTCTCTGACCTTGTTAGTGCCTGCGTTTGTCACAACTGTGGGTCATCCGAGTCTCAGAGTGAGCAGGGAAGCTCTCTTAACATTACAGGACCTTGAATGTCCTCAAGCAAGACATCTCGCAAATCTCTACACCAGCTCCTGCGTGATTTCTCTGTTGACCTACACAGACCTCTGTCATGTGGAAGGAGACAAGAACAAGGAAATGTTACCTGCATGAAACAACACTCTATTCCTCTTTACCTCATACACCCTCTCCATCCATTCATATTTGGCCATATTAGAATATTACCTTCTTCTTTCAGTTCAAATCAACCCAGATATAGGAAGAGGAGTTTGGTGCCTGAATGATTAAAGCAAGTACAGCCTTACGAAGGACAAACATTACACAAGACAAATTTTTGTAGCCTATAAAGTTAAAACACTTCAAATGCATCAGACTGTGGGGTCTGTAGAACCCTGTTGATTAAGCTGCATCGCATAGTAAAACAATGTAAGGCATGACATCAATAACCTACACAATACTGACCTGCATAACAGTTTAATGTAGAATCTTTAATGCCTAAGATGTACCTCGATTTACTGAGGAACCTCCAACAGTGCTAATGAAGGACAGCATCAATTGCTCATTGATACAATGTGAAACATAAACATTGTGTATATGTCCTGCCTGTATATTCAAGCCTGCCGAAGATTATATTGACATATAATTTGCCTATAAGTCTATGCGTAATCCACGCTCCTTCCAGTCATGACGAAGTGCTTTGGAGCACGTCGGAATGCAACAAAACAATAATTTGGAGATGGGAGATGAACATTTGGTTTTTCTGAACCTTCAATGAGTTCTGCCATTTTGTACAATTCTGTGGCATCTTTGTTTGAAGGTGGTTCACCTACAGTGTTGGGGAAGTTACTTTTAAAAAGTAGTGTTTGCTCGTTACTCGTTACTTCTTAAAAAAGTAATCTGTTACTTAGTTACCCCTATGGAAAGTAACTTTTTACTTTACTCGTTACTGTTACGTTACTTTTAAAAGCAGGCGTCTCTGGCAAAGACTGAAGTTAATTATACAAAAACTATCTTTGACCATAAAGCCAATCTCTGGTGTATCAGTGAAGTGTCTGAACTCCACTGCAGACTGGATTCTCTACTCACAGAGTGACAGCTGATTCATTATGATCGAGTCCATAGTGGGTTGAATGCACTTCGGCAGGTCATCTGCTTTACACAGTATTAGTGTATGTAATGTCTGTATCGACTTGTACCGGTCGCGCAGCCAAGATGGTCCGTGCATTGTCGTAGACACATGCAGCCTCTTTTCTGGAAATCCTTGCGTGTCCGTGCAACCGACACAAGTCCAAAGCAGTCCGCTGCGTGTATGCATGAGGCCATCTCCACCGCATCCAACTGGGAGGTTGTCAGCTTTGTCTCTGCCTGGCTCAGAGCGCCGTCCAGCAAAAGCCGACCCAGCTTAAAACGCTCTCAAAAGTTAGCTTTGTTCTCACTTGCCATGATTGCTCTTCTACCAGCCTCTGTCACGTCCCGTGTGGGGCTTGCGAGCGCACAGCTGAGAAAGCAGTGTTGATGTCAAATGTCCCTGGGAAAAGTAACGTTGCGCCGCACTGAAAAAGGAACTACGTTTCGTTACCAAATTTTCAGTAGTAGCGCGTTACACTACTTTTTACCCGAAAAAGTAGTTGCGTTACTGTAACGCGTTACTTTGTAATGCGTTACACCCAACACTGTTCACCTATAGTTACAAAACACTACCATGGCTCACCTATACCTACAGAACACTACCATACATACAGGGCTGCATGATATGAGGAAAATGACATATGCGATAACGTTGTTGAATATTGCGATAACGATATTACTTGCCATAAATAAACACATATTAAAGTGTACACAGTAATGCCTTTCTGTTGCTCTCAGTATTCTTCTAAAACACAAGAAATTGCTTTTTTAATTTTAAAACAAATAAAAGGAAATTTTTTTTAATATTCTTTTTTTTGACCAAATTGAACATTGAATTAAAACATAAAAGGCACCACTTAAAAAGAATGAGTTACATTTTAATTTGCAGTTTTTTATTTTCTTTCAACTAACTAACTACAAATCTCTTAGTGTCTATTGCGATATGTTGCAGCCTTACGCAATATGTATATTGTGCTAGTTGATATTGCGATGACAATAAAAAAACGATATATTGTGCAGCCCTACATACATACAACTACTATAAAACCATACATACAACCAAGACTGCCTTCTTGAGAAAAAATGACAATTGGCCATTGATCATTATACTACTGCAAAAAAGTCATTCAGTTGATGAATTGTTGACACCGGAGATCATGGTTTGCATTCCATCTCAACACACATTTTCTTAACCACTCAACCTTAAGCATGACTAGGATTTAGTTGCCTAGATGTGATTAATGTACTGCTGCTATGTCTTTTTGCAACCAATGGTATCACCAGATAAGCCAAACACTCATATTGTTCCGTTTATAGAGCCCAGCAGGTATCGGGAGATTATTAGGAAATGCTAACCTCAAACTCATTTGTGTGTGTAAGAGTTATTAATGTGTACGCATGAGTAACAATTTGGGCACACAAATTAGTAATACATACCCTCTAATATGCAATTTGTGCACACAAATTGATTAATTTTGTCTCTCAAATGAATAGTTTCAAGTAATTGTAGCAGTGGGAACTGAAGTGAAAGGTTGTCATGGCTCCGGTCAATGTCTTTGTTGTCAAGTTTCAATTGCTGTGGTGCATCTGAACCACTCTTGTGTTGACTTCGGGTCACATTGGCCCGTTTTAAATTTTTGTTTTATATCAGAAAATATTGGACGTAGAAATAAGTGCTCAAAATGTGTAAAAGAAAAATTTTAAAATTTAAAACGTTGGAAAAAGCAAAATCAAATTGTGAAAAAAGGTATCACAAATGTCAGAAAAAAAAGTGTTTTTTTCAAGGTTGAAACGAAGACAACACAAGGGTTAATTAAATTGTCTTTGGGTCCTGTAATGTGCTGTGACTGACCAACATATATTACCATACAATGACAATACGTACAAGCTTTAAAAGCTTATGTGTTATAAATCAGACTATTTCACATAAAACTCACTCATGTAGCTTATTTCTGAAACTTTAATAAAAACGTTAGCATCATCAATCAGAATGGGAGTCTGCTATTATTGTACCAGGCATGAGTTCAGCTGTTCCTTATGGGAGTACAGGAGCCTTCAGGCTGCATGTTCTCCCAGAGAGCTTTGCTGTGTTTAGCAAATGCTGAAGAAATATAGGTGGCATTTCTCAGATATCCTGGTACCTTGAAAATAGCATTCCATTCTAAAGTATGAATCATAATCAGGCAAACCTGTAAAAAAATGAAAAGAGGGATAGTGAGAGCAGTATTTATATGTTCCACTTTGAACTCAGTGCTCTTTATTGGGCTCTTACTGAAATAAATGCTCACCATCAAAATTCCTCTAAACATATTAATTGCTCGATTTGATGAGACCTACATTTGCGCTCTGCACCTGCTTACTAAAACAGTGCACATCCTGCCTGGCTGCATTTTCTGAGTCATTATCGCTGTGCCACTGTCGAGTGGGTTGCCAATTTTCAACAGTCGGGATAACTAGGAACAAAGGGAACTGAGGTATTCTCAGCCACCGTTATGAATGTACTGTATTTATATATATATATATATATATATATATATATATATATATATATATATATATATATATATATATATACATATACACACACACACACACACACATATACACACACTACTGGTCAAAAGTTTGGGGTCACTTAGAAATGTCCACTCCATTCCAGCTGAGATCAGTTGTTTTTTTAATGAGGGCAGCAGTTTTCAGATTACATTATGTGTTTACATCATGTCAAAAGGGTTCTCGACTGTTGTAGACAGAAGTGGCTGAAGAAATGCTTGAAATTCCATGCTTTTTGGTCTAAATGTCATACCCAAATTAAAAGTGGTACAGCTCCCATATACAGTGCCTTGCGAAAGTATTCGGCCCCCTTGAACGTTTCGACCTTTTGCCATATTTCAGGCTTCAAACATAAAGATATGAAACTGTAATTTTCAGAATCAACAACAAGTGGGACACAATCATGAAAGTGGAACGAAATTTATTGGATATTTCAAACTGTTTTAACAGATAAAAAACTGAAAAATTGGGCGTGCAAAATTATTCAGCCCCCTTAAGTTAATACTTTGTAGCGCCACCTTTTGCTGTGATTACAGCTGTAAGTCTCTTGGGGTGTGTCTCTATCAGTTTTGCACATCGAGAGACTGACATTTTTGCCCATTCCTCCTTGCAAAACAGCTGGAGCTCAGTGAGGTTGGATGGAGAGCGTTTGTGAACAGCAGTTTTCAGTTCTTTCCACAGATTCTCGATTGGATTCAGGTCTGGACTTTGACTTGGCCATTCTAACACCTGGATATGTTTATTTGTGAACCATTCCATTGTAGATTTTGCGTTATGTTTTGGATCATTGTCTTGTTGGAAGACAAATCTCCGTCCCAGTCTCAGGTCTTTTGCAGACTCCATCAGGTTTTCTTCCAGAATGGTCCTGTATTTGGCTCCATCCATCTTCCCATCAATTTGAACCATCTTCCCTGTCCCTGCTGAAGAAAAGCAGGCCCAAACCATGATGCTGCCACCACCATGTTTGACAGTGGGGATGGTGTGTTCAGGGTGATGAGCTGTGTTGCTTTTACGCCAAACATAACGTTTTGCATTGTTGCCAAAAAGTTTGATTTTGGTTTCATCTGACCAGAGCACCTTCTTCCACATGTTTGGTGTGTCTCCCAGGTGGCTTGTGGCAAACTTTAAACGACACTTTTTATGGATATCTTTAAGAAATGGCTTTCTTCTTGCCACTCTTCCATAAAGGCCAGATTTGTGCAGTATAGGACTGATTGTTGTCCTATGGACAGAGTCTCCCACCTCAGCTGTAGATCTCTGCAGTTCATCCAGAGTGATCATGGGCCTCTTGGCTGCATCTCTGATCAGTCTTCTCCTTGTATGAGCTGGAAGTTTAGAGGGACGGCCGGGTCTTCGTAGATTTGCAGTGGTCTGATACTCCTTCCATTTCAATATTATCGCTTGCACAGTGCTCCTTGGGATGTTTAAAGCTTGGGAAATCTTTTTGTATCCAAATCCGGCTTTAAACTTCTCGACAACAGTATCTGGGACCTGCCTGGTGTGTTCCTTGTTCTTCATGATGCTCTCTGCTCTTTAAACGGACCTCTGAGACTATCACAGAGCAGGTGCATTTATACGGAGACTTGATTACACACAGGTGGATTCTATTTTTCATCATTAGTCATTTAGGTCAACATTGGATCATTCAGAGATCCTCACTGAACTTCTGGAGAGAGTTTGCTGCACTGAAAGTAAAGGGGCTGAATAATTTTGCACGCCCAATTTTTCAGTTTTTTTATCTGTTAAAAAAGTTTGAAATATCCAATAAATTTCGTTCCACGTCATGATTGTGTCCCACTTGTTGATTCTTCACAAAAATTTTTATTTTATTTTATATCTTCATGTTTGAAGCCTGAAATGTGGCAAAAGGTCGAAAAGTTCAAGGGGGCCGAATACTTTCGCAAGGCACTGTACTCTGACACTCTGGGGTGTGCCTGATATCCACTGACCACTGCAATAAAACCTACCACCAGTACACTGTACATACTGTAAACTCTCACCCAGGGCTTAAATTGAGGTGGAACACGCAGGAACATGTTCCGGCACCTCAGACGTTGGATCCAGAACTTTTTTTACCTCCTGTGTCACTATGAAAAGTAATCGCCTAAATGAAAAAAATAAATTACTGTTTGTATAGTGTTTAATGTTGTCTTGTTAGTCTTTATTCCCCAATGAAGTTCCACAAAAATCTTGTGTTTGCATTTTCGATGCGTTTTGAGGTGCATTTTCAGGGTAAGACGGAGGGGGGAGAGGGACGGAGGGAGGGAGGGGAGGCACTTCAATAGCGCAGCGCTGCACTTCAAGTGACACAAGCGCCTGTGCTGGTTGACATTGCTGTTATAGCCTCATTTCACTCAGGGGAAAAATGTCAACAGCAAAAAGACAACAAAGTTTGCTTAACTTTGTCAAATACGCTGGCCAGTCAGATCCCAAACAAGCAAAAAATGTTTCTGCCGATCAAGAATGTGGAGATCACGGTGGGTGTTTTGGTTAATTTAATAGTTTGATGGATAATTGCTGCTTGTGAAAACGATTGTTGGAGTGTATATTTTTTTTTTACATTTCGCACCGATGCAGTGCATGTTCTGCAATAAAAATAAACATTGCCCTGATGTACACACAGCGTTGTTTAGGTTTTTTTAGTCAGAGAATCTACGAAGGCAGTGTCTTTTTTTTGTTACGTTACCTCCAACCCCTGTTTTGAGTCGCCGGATCCACCGCCCCTCTGCGCTCGGGACCTCCCACTTACTGCTCTCACCTATATCCCCATCTCTATGAGCATAAACTATGACCTACCTACCTACCTACCTACCTACCTACCTGTGGCGAGTGGGACTTTTTGGCCCGCTCAACGCCCAGACCCAAGGAAGACACCAGCAACGCCACCTAGGGAATTTCACCCCGAGAATAGGATTTGGCTAGCTCGATAGTTAAACCACCAAAATACAGAAAACCCACAGGTTCGCCTTATGCATGAAGCCAGAGACGTAGTTCCATTAAAGAATATATATATATATATATATATATATATATATATATATATATATATATATATATATATATATATATATATATATATATATATATACACACATATATATATATATATACAGTGCATACGGAAAGTATTCACAGCGCTTCACTTTTTCCACATTTCGTTATGTTACAGCCTTATTCCAAAATGGATTAAATTTATTTTTTTCGTCAAAATTCTACACACAATACCTCATAATGACAACATGAAAAAAGATTTTTTTAAATGTTTGAAAATTTATTAGAAAACAAAAACGAAAATATAAGATGTACATAAGTATTCACAGCCTTTGCTCAATACTTTGTTGTGGCACCTTTGGCAGCAATTACAGCCTCAAGTCTTTTGGAATATAAACCCACAAGCTTGGCACACCTATCTTTGGCCAGTTTCGCCCATTCCTCTTTACAGAACGTCTCAAGCTCCATCAGTTTGGACGGGGAGCGTCGGTGCACAGCCATTTTCAGATCCCTCCAGAGATGTTCAATGGGATTCAAGTCTGGGCTCTGGCTAGGCCACTCTAGGACATCCACAGAGTTGTCCTGAAGCCACTCCTTCGATATCTTGGCTGTGTGCTTAGGGTCGTTATCCTGTTGAAAGATGAACCGTCGCCCCAGTCTGAGGTCAAGAGCGCTCTGGAGCAGGTTTTCTTCCAGGATGTCTCTGTACATTGCTGCATTCATCTTTCCCTCAATCCTGACTAGTCTCCCAGTTCCTGCCGCTGAAAAACATCCCCACACCATGATGCCGCCACCACCATGCTTCACTGTAGGGATGGTATTGGCCAGGTGATGAGCGGTGCCTGGTGTCCTCCAAACATAATGCTTGGCATTCACGCCAAAAAGTTAAATCTTTGTCTCATCAGACCAGAGAATTTTGTTCCTCATGGTCTGAGAGTCTTTCACGTGTCTTTTGGCAAACTCCAGGCGGGCTGCCATGTGCCTTTTACTAAGGAGTGGCTTCTGTCTGGCCACTCTACCATACAGGCCTGATTGGTGGAGTGCTGCAGCGATGGTTGTCCTTCTGGAAGGTTCTCATCTCTCCTCAGAGGAACCCTGGAGCTCTGTCAGAGTGACCATCGGGTTATTGGTCACCTCCCTAACTAAAGCCCTTCTCCCCCGATCACTCAGTTTAGAGGGACCGCCAGCTCTAGGAAGAGTCCTGGTGGTTCCAAACTTCTTCCATTTACGGATGATGGAGGCCACGGTGCTCATTGGGACCTCTAAAGCTGCAGAAATATTTCTGTACCCGTCCCCAGATCTGTGCCTAGAGACAATCCTGTCTCTGAGACCTACAGACAATTCCTTCGACTTCATGCTTGTTTTGTTGTCTGACATGCACTGTTAACTGTGGGCCCTTATATAGACAGGTGTGTGCCTTTCCAAATCATGTCCAATCAACTGAATTTACCCAAGGTGGACTCCAATTAAGCCGTAGAAACATCTCAAGGATGATCAGTGGAAACAGAACGCACCTGAGCTCAATTTTGAGATTGATCGTTAAGGCTGTGAATATTTATGTACAAGTGATTTCTTTGTTTTTGTATTTTTAATAAATTTGCAAAAATCTCAAACAAACTTTTTTTAAGTTGTCATTATGGGGTATTATGTGTATAATTTTGAGGGAAAAAAGAAATGTAATCCATTTTGGAATAAGGCTGTAACATAACAAAATGTGGAAAAAGTGAAGCGCTGTGAATACTTTCCGTATGCACTGTATATATATGTATGTATGTGTGTGTATATATATATATATATATATATATATTATACAATTACTAAAAACCTCAAGTATGAAATACCACTAAAATACCACAAAGGTAGAGAAATGGGGGAGATCCGTGCTGAGGCCTTACCAGTGGAGCGACAGGGTCAAGGGGTGTGGGATCTCAGGGAAGGATCACCCCAATCACACGTGAACACTCGCACACACACACGGTGGTGGAAAACTACAAATAAGCCAAACGGGAGGGAGACACCGCCACCGGGGACACCGACACCACCACCTTCGGCACTCAGCAACTGTGGGAAAAAGACCACTCAATTATTGGGGGGAAAATAAATCAATAAACCAAAAATAAATGAAAAACCACTTCTATCTAAGGCAAATCTAGGCAGCCGAAAGTGACTAATAGCTGCCTAGAGCCAAACAAAAATAACCAAAGATTAACAAGAAATAAACCATAAAGTTTAAAACAGAAATTAAAGTCTTTATCATAACTTAAAAATCACTTAATCCTAATTTAACAAAGAAACCTATAAACATAGGTCTCCACACACATCTATCTATAAATTGCAAGGATGGCTGTCTGTCTGTTATGCGCATATCTCTCGAACCGTTAGTTCAATGGATTTCAAACTTGACAGGTGTCTTGCTACGGGCACGAGTAAAAGCAAGACCCAAGCAAGACCCAAGTTTGACATTGTTTGGATTAGAAATGTATCAAAAATATATTGTTAAATATATAGGTAAAAGAAGCACCCATTGGCTTTTGCCGCTCTAGCCGCTGACCACTCCCCCTCTCGCCCTGAGGACCAGAGACAGAGAGCAACGGAGCTTTGGCAGCTAAAATGTGACGTACACCTCAGACCCACAAAAATGTGCAAAGTAGCACTACTTTGGACTGTCTTTGACTTTGAATAAACAAACGTCAATTCATGAATTTAAGGACATTTCAGAATCCCACGCATGCAAAGCACAACCAGCTACAGACAACAAGTGCAGACAGAGCGTGATGCAGGCTATCTATCTTATAAAGCGAGACGTATCTGTATATATGTGTGTCCGTGTTTGGGGGCATGTTTGGGGGGGAAGGTAACCTGCACATCACACGCAGACACCACATGCAGAACGCTTTAGAACAGCAGGGGGACTCTTTTCCTGATATTGTATTAAATTGCTGTTAGTGCTGATAGTACAGCTACACAGGGCCTACAATAGAACGGCCGATTACTTAAACACTCCTGTCCGGAGAATACCCAAGTGTGACAGGGAGACGCTGCAAAAGACAAGGCACGCTGTAATGCCCATCCTAACACAAAAGAGGTCTATAGGTAACAAACTAATTAGCAACACTGCATTACCTGTCAAATTCCCGTAACCATGCCACGGGACCCAGAGCGGAAATGTGGCTCCGGCAACAAAGAGTAGAGAGTGTCAAGAGGACAAACCCCCTGCCTATATAACATGCAGTTACTTCATGATTGGTCCAGAGCGTGAGTGTGATTGAAAGCCTAGCAACCAATCGACCTGCTACATATCTATCTATCTATCTATCTATCTATCTATCTATCTATCTATCTATCTATCTATCTATCTATCTATCTATCTATCAGCATTCTAATGATGGGATTTTATGTTGCATAGGACAATTGGTTGGTTAATTATGTAGATTATATTGAAGATGCATAGAATGCTGTTTTATTTGTCATGCAATTGTGCAAATTGTTGCACAATAACATTGGCTTAGTGCAGTTAATTCCCACCTGCCAACATTGTTTTCCCTAAGCACAGACTGAGAACTCTGTCCCGTCCTTAGCAACAATAATGACATACTGTATGGTCAAGCTAGAAAACCTACCTGCTAATGATGGAGGCTTAGATCATGCAAGTTTAGGTCTTGTTGGATCCTTCTGTGGATGTGGAAGACATTTTTCAGTGATATTCATGGATCTCAGATGATGGTTCTAATGACTTTTGTGACTCTGACTTTTCCTATAGTCTACCATGAGCTTGATATTTGTGGTTTTGACTGAAATGCCTGCACTACTATTGGCCCCATGTCATTTCGTACAGCCATTTTTAATCTCTAGTCTCTTTCAATCAAAAAGTTATGCTTTTCCATGTATCATTCTATAATTAATTAATTAATAATAATGTTAAGACACTGTGTGCACACATAAAATATTGCATATTGACATTAGCTCATTGTATTTATTAAGGTGGCCCATAGCAACAGTAATTGCTTAAGCTAGCATACTGCTTGCTAATGATGGAGACCATGTGGGAAATATGTAGTGTGTCTGATTGATTTATGTGTATTATTTGCTAGAGATTACAGTTTAAACACTAAAAGGAAGTAAGTCATGCTTACAGAGTGGTTTTGACAATCTACAGCATCATCTGCAGTGAGCTCATGAAGAAACGCACTGAGATACAGCCTGGAAATATGACAGTCTGTCTCTCTGTCCCTCTTCTCCATGCAGGCACATTCCTTTTCCCCCATGCCCCTTCATTGCCATTTTCCATCCATCCACCAGATGCCCTTGGACATCTGCTCATTTCCCTATCACCTGACTGCCCCACCCATCTATACGTATGTTCCCACTTCCCCTCAGCTGCTTTGCAGTTGCCAGGTTTTCCCCACCCACCCCCTCACTTGCATCTCATTCCCTCATTAGCCTTTCAGTTCATATACAGGCCCAGTTTCCCTGCCAGTTTGTCCAAGCTGCTATGCTACATTCTTGATTCATGCCTCTGTTTTCTGGCCACCTGTACCCATTCATGCACCTGCCTGTCTGTTTACCTGCCTGTAAGATGATTTCTTCAATAAATCACTGAAAATCTTTATTTTTGCCTGGACTATCTGCATTTGGGTCCTTCCCCTGTTGCCTCGCATACTCCTTGAAAAAACTTTTTGTACTGTCCCCAAATGTCCCACAATAATTTTTGCCCATGGCATATTGTTGTAAGAGCACCAGCACAGTTTAGACTGGCCCGTGAAAATTCTGTTCTAAACTTCTCAACCCAGAGTGTTTTCTCACCTTTCACAGAACCATAATGGGTTTGGCCGGAGCTTCCTCTTGTGCTGGCACAGAGCTCCAGGATACTGGAGGTTAATCTGGCAACGTTAGACTCCTGCTCACCCAGACAAAAAGGGGCAAGGGGAAACTGATAATCTCCCCTTATTGAATGTGAAAAAATGTGATTTATCCAAAGAGATCAGAAAGTCTCTTTCGTTTTGTCCATTTATAAAAAAAAAACAAAAAAAAAAGCAACTCACACATACTGCACAGTTGCTCATGGGTGGTCTGAAATGAAAAAAAGTAAATGAAAAAAATTGTTATGTTGATATCTGCATGAAAAGTGTGACCCAATTACGCGCTGAACCATTAATGAGGCCTGAATGAGGGCTGGAGGTTTGCACTGAGCAGTCTCAGCCTATTTGGGACTAATGCCTGGCATGGCAGAGCGCTGGACACTGGTGAGATCAGCTCTGCTCTGAGATATTGCATTGACCTCTGCAGCCCGCATCCCAGGATTACCTTGACATCTGCTGGGTGGGTTTCAAAAAGCTAATTAATCCCTGCTGACCTGAAGTTTGGCTGTCTGTTCTAAAAGCAGCGCTAGTCTCAGGGTAAAGACCCACTAGGTCAGCCAATAGCTCCCATATGACTTATTCTTGGAAGACGGCATGATGCTTTTCTTGGACAGCTCTATGGAAAGTCAGAAAAAAAATAATGTCACATATTTAACTAGAAATTGCCATTTTTGTCTGTGATTTGTTTCCCTGAACCTATTTTTATATATATATATATATATATATATATATATATATATATATATATATATATATATATATATATATATATATATATATATATATTAAAATATATATATTAAAATATATAATATTCAAACATGTTAGCGAGTGCTTATTTTAGTGGCTGAGCGACTCCAACTTCACATTAGTATGATTTTTCCCAGCTTTGTTTCATGGCCTCTTCCAGCCCACTGAGTACTGCAAGCAGTTCCCACTATGAGGCATCATTAATATTTATGAATAATGTTATGCAAATAAGCAAAAAAATTATAAATAAACAGCCAAAACATTTGGCAATGTCACCCCTTAAAAAGTACTATAGGGCCCTTGATGGAGCTTGTGATTTTTCTTCCATGACATTTGTAATTGTTAGTCAGAAAAAAAGTCCTCAAGGGAAAGTGATATGCCCCTGTGGAGGTATAGTTTCTGCAGGTTTAGTGTGAATTTTTTGAAGATATTTGCAAATTTATTGCTCTAGTTTTCAAACAGGTGAAGGGAGCCTTGGGCAAAATTAGGTTTATCTGAGCGATGTTTGTGAGGTATTCTGAGGGGAACCGATAACCCTTTCCGTTTGTCATCGCACAGACGAGCGTGCTCAGCTGCTGCGCCAGGGGAAATTACTAGGTTGTTGTCTACATACAAAATCCACCTTTGAAATGGGATGGTCCTCAGGCAAACATGTCAGATTTTTTCGTGATCAATAAAAATGTGGTCTTTTGTGCCAGTGAAGGTCAGACAAACAGCAAATATGAATATATTTTTTGCCATATGAACAGCCTTCTTTACATAAACGCTGTTTTAGGCTTGTTATTGAAATATGATGAATATTTGGAGTTCTGCTTTTCCAATTCCCAATAATGGTCCACTCTAGCTTTAATTTTCTAATACCCAATTAGCCTACAACAATTTAAAAATCCTCCCTTTATTTCTACAATATCTAACCACAGTATCTCATGTGGTCAATATTCTGTCACCAGCAGTTGGTTTCATTTGAACATTCTGTTGCTAGTAGCAACCACTACAGGCACATTTCCACAGCAGTTGCGCTTTAACTGAATTTAAAGGCCCAGTGTGTAACGTGTTGTTCATTATCAAAATCTCTGTTGCCCGTTCCCATACTTGTTCAAATTTTTCATGAATATTTACCTCCACCATCAATTCCAAGTCTTCCTTTTGGCTTGAAATTGTATGTTTGCATTTGCATGAACTGGGGTAGACGCTCCATATTCATGCTCCATCTTGAAATACGTTAGCCGGTAAGGGACATACAGGACATACTCACAGGTTCTGCTAATGCTGCTAACGGGTATCGTAGCTTCCCGGCCACGAAACGTGGAGGACCACACGTATTCAAATTTCAGGAACAGGAGTCTTCTTCTTCACCCAGAAAAAGAAAAAGGAGATTGAAAAGAGCAAGAGAGTTGGTTGCGATACATGATCTCAAACCTAGATGGGAGAAATTCCTACACACTGCAGTCATCAAATATTCAGCTCTGATAATGTGTGTAAAACTCCTTTGTATGAAAGCATGCAACCGAGTAAGACACAGGCATACAAAGAGTAGCTTGTTATTGCATAGACTAAGTGGTGCAGGGATGTAGAAGATTAGTTGAAAGTGGTTTGGAGCACCCTCGCCTGTCACTTAGAAGCCGGCACACGCCCTTCTTGACGGGAAGCGGAGCGCACAGACCAAATGGATTGAACAAGTACATTTTCCTGCTGCGCGCGCTCTCTCTGTACTTCTACAAACCTACACAGATGCAACCGTTGCCTTGGCTTGCCATGTCGTGTGCACACGCTGAACGGCGCTCTGGGGGGTATTTTACGGGATCGCAGCGGCTTGCTGGTCTGGTGTGCCGTTCGGTCCACTATACGCCGGCCGTGGGTTGCGACCCAGTGGCACAGTACTCCAGCCACCAGTGTTACAATATAAAGGAACGCCACCCCTGCCAAATCGGCTAGTGAGAGTGACAGTGTTACACACACATTTGGTGGGTTGGCGGGTGTTAATGTCAATCCCTGGACATATTGTTAAACTTTAACTGTTGACTGTTACTTTGTTTCTTCCCGGCATTATGGACAATGCAACTTATTTGACAGTCTCTACTTTTGCGAATGCATTTCCTTGTTACTGTACTATTTCATTCTATTTTTTCCAACATGATTAGTCTAACTTTTGTTTATGGTATTTATTTGTATCTGATATTGAATTTGTTGTTTCACAATTTGTTCCAGTAAAAACCTGAAAGGCCAACTCCTGTCTTCAACCTCTCAACAAGTGTGTAGGCAAGTGTAGCTGTGCACCGACATGCATAACGAGAGTAGATTTAAGATTAGGAAAAGACCTCCAGCGTTTACGCACTATTTTTCAAGCAATTTGATAATAGAATGCCTAAACATCTTTACATCATTTTGGAAAAGCATGATAGTTGCCAAGGAAAAGAATCACCCTGTAGAGCCCACATCCTGTTTTGCCCTTTTTGTCTAATTGTTCTCCAACTGTCTTTACTATTCTGTAACCAAAACACCATGAATGTTGAGCATGACTTCTTTTCATTCCTGACACCTAAAAAGTGTCAAAAACATGTCTGATGTTACTATTATAAAGTTATATAACGTAGAGTAGGTAGGGTAGGAATTTGACGTAAACAGCATTACTAATCTTGAAACCTATTTTGAGAAGAGTTGAATTGACAGGATGAATGGCAATATTTGTGTCTATTTTGGTGAAGTTTTATTTTAAAAACCCTAAAAGACTCGGGGCTTTTGAGAAAACATTTGGGGCTGGAGCCCCAGTAGCTACCGCCTCACTCCGCCCCTGGTGATCGGCTGTTCTAACTACATTCTTGTGGTTTCTGTTGGACGTTCCCCCTGGTGAGTTGAAATAATAGGTTAAGAAAGAGCAATACACTCCCAAATCAAAGAGCAAAGATTGAAAAAATGCTACAAAGTTATTAGCAAAATCTATTACAGTGCAGCACGAGTGTTGTCATCATTTTCAGCATCTGCTTCTGATCTGCAGTCCCCCGAGACCTGCACACAAACAGTTGCTCATTCCCCATCTAGTTCTCTCCACCAAGTCGCAG
The DNA here is from genome assembly GCA_023566125.1 of Zingel zingel. NCBI lineage: Eukaryota > Metazoa > Chordata > Actinopteri > Perciformes > Percidae > Zingel > Zingel zingel. The sequence goes on along the minus strand of CM042322.1, from coordinate 36,396,410 downwards.
CTAATATCACTTGTTCTCCTGTTCATGGATCTACTTTGGCTCACAGAAGGAACCCTTCAAAATGTTTAGTTTTAGTTTATTTCTACAAAGATATAAAGTACATATCGATTTTAAAAATCAATTTCAAACAAACAATTCCAGTGCAGGTGAGAAAAGAGAAAAAAAAATGTAAAAAACAAATAATTGAAACACAATAATTCCTCTACAAAAAATAATAAGTAAGACATGCAACACAAGTGAACAAACTTGGTCAACATAACAGAAAAAATGTACATGTAAAAGACAAAGCAAACAAAATACCATAGAGTCAGAAAAAAGTACAATCAACAGAAACGATCTCAACATAAAGTTTACAATGAAATTAGAAACTTCTTTAACCCCTGCGTTGTCTTCCCCTTCTTCGACCATGCAACGTTTGTTTTTTCTGGGTCAAAATTTCAAATGAAAACTTTTTATCAACCTTTTCGACACTTTTGTCGCTTTCCCAGATGTTTTAGTCACTTTTTTTCTACATTTTTGTCACTTTTCCCCACATTTTTGAAGCTTTTTTCAACGTTCTTTTATTATTTTTTTTTTTTCTTCAAATGCTATAAAATTTACTAAAATACCCAAATTCAATGAAAGTAGTGAACTGATCATTTATTTTACTTGTGATAAGCGTTATATGGAATCATCCACGTTATTTTTTTGGACAATTTGGGTTGAAAGAACCCCACATTTCTGATATAGAAACTTTTTGAAAATGGGTCAAATTTGAGCTGAGGACGACAGGAGTTTAACTGTGATCTAAAAGCTGGCAAAGAAATGTTTTTTCGTGACATATTCAATGAATTCCACAGCAGTGGACCTAATGTCAAATTGTATTGTGAAGATCAACGTCAGACTGAGCAATCCTGGGACGTCTACACAAAGACTTGGAAGTATGGTGCATGTCATCTGTGACAGGACCAGTATGGCAGCTATAATGCTCCCTCAACAAACGGTCAAGGAGCAGAAGTGTCAGGAATAAGAGTGATGAGAGCATTGTAACGTTGTCAGATGGTTAACATGAGGCCTGAACCTATCTGCAGCTCCCACGGACGGGGTCATATTGTCTGCGTCGTCTCGTTTGACAAGAATACGAGTCTGATGTCCTTCAGAGTAATTGCATATCCTCAAAAAGAAATAAAGCATCGCCCAATGACTGATTTGACAATTGTGAAATTCCGAAAGTCAAAGTGGCTTTTTCCATCAGCAGTAATAGCCCATTGTTGTTCCTGCTATTGTTATGTTCTGGTGTAATCATTGTGTGACGACAAAATAAAGTCTAAAACAGTGAGGAAGAGGAGGAGGAGGAGGAAGAGGAGAACGAAGAGGGCTTGAAAATACAGAAAGAGGAAAGTCTAATCTCTGCCTCTCTTTGTCTCCTCTGTGGTTTGGTTTGTTTTCACTGTGCTGATGATACAAACACCATTTGCGATAAGTACCATATGAGGTTAATGTATCATGAAAAGTATCGGATTCAGCGTTTCTCATAATCCTTGATCTGATTTTACGGATGAACAGATTAATATACATTACATTAGAAAAAAAAGAGAAGGATTTTCCTCTCGTCCATGCAAAAATCTAATAACTATAAATGTACCATGGTGACTTTTTGGATGTTTGCTAAACTGAATGCACTGGGCCGTCTAATAACATTAGGGAATTCATTAAGAGGAAAACTAAAAATTGTTTGGTTGTGTCATGTGAATGCTTGGCATACTCACTAGAATACATGGGTATTAAACTGTACAATACAATAGAATGTGGGGAATTCCTGTGTAAAAGCCATTGATTGGAGCACAAACTCCCAAAAACCAAATTTCTCTGATTTAACCCACCTCTCTAAGAAAGTCAAAATGTTCTGAATATATTTAAGACATTGACCAATGGTAAAAAAAAATAAATAAATTGCAGTCCCTTAAGTACTGTATACTTAAATGTGTATATGATATGCTACTCAATACAATATTTTAGATGGAAATGTACTTTTCAATCTACTGCATTTTCATGCCAAGAAAAAATAGTTTGGGATCAGCTGTTGTATTGATGTTTTTCTTCTTTTCTTTAATAATGATTATTTTTAAAACATAAATACTTTTGGGTCCCGAAAGAAAAATAATGAAATTATTCAAAAGTCCATTTAGTCCATGTCCCGACGGTGTTGTATGGCAGGGGAGAATACTTTTTGAACTGGATTTTGAGTTTGTTCTCTGCAAGTGACCCTCGATCATTATTGAACCACAACAGTGCAATTGGACTCTAAATATTCCGGGAAGCCATTTTTCTTTCAGGCCCTCTGCAGTCTACTCAGTGGGTAGATTGAAGAGGTATAGAAGCAGTTCTTGTTTCAGTGTCAAGTAAATAATGTCTATTAAACTGGATTAAACAAACAGCAGGTTGCTTAAGCGAAGCTATTATAGAAATTAGAAGGTTAGCACTATTGGAATATCAGCTGAATATACTATGGACTGATTAAATCTGTACACATTTTATGCTAAACTGCCAGCTTATTTTAACCAATAACTGGTGATTACTTCTATTTTTGCTGAACTGTTACTCAGAGGTACCTTTTGTCTCTTCCTGCCTTTCAGTTGTCAGTCTGGTCGAACCATTGTACAGTGTTTTGTTCTCCATGTAAGCTACAAGACAAGCCCTTTATACAAAATAACATTTATTTTCTAAAGAAGACTTTCTGCAACCTAAAAGCATGAAAGACCATTCAAACATATACAGTAGACCTCTCAGACATCTGACTGCAAGCTTTTGTGCCATGCGAAACCAAACTTTTGAAAGGCAGTGTAGCCTACACATGTTCACAAGAGTAAAAGTTAGGGTAACACTTTACTTGAAGGTATTAATAGTGACATGACACTGTCATAACTATGACATGACACTGTCATGGACGTTATAAACAAGTCATAAACGTTTCAACTCTTCTGTTGAAACTTCTGTCAATAAGTGTCATTCGCTTTTTGTCATGACAAGTTGACATTGTTTGGGTTGTCTTGATTATGGCAGCTTGACATGAATCAAAGTGACAAAGTGACACAGAAGTCATGAACGTGTATGACTTGTTTATAACGTTTATGACACGTTCATGACAGTGTCATGTCATAGTTATGACAGTGTCATGTCATGATTATGTCGATAACATGAAGTGTTACCAAAGTTAGTAATAGAATCCAATTAGCCCAAGAGTAAATAATATATTTTTTAAAAGGGTTAGCTTAAGAAAATAGAAATAATTTAAAAAAATAGTATTTTCTTGGATGTATCAGTTAAGGCTTCATTTACATTGCTATGTTTTGGTTTAAAAACTAATCTCTTTTGCTACATTTACACCTCACATTCACATTGCTCTGGTGCCCCTAAACTGGAGACATTTGAAAACACCAACCAGGTTCATATTTTCATTCAGTCAGATTAGATATGATAGTTTTTAATATTTTTATGACACAAATTATGGGATTCCATTCTCAACCAGCTAAAGGCTGCTCACACGTTACTGGATCAGTAATAATAATCCATAATAAATGATATATTATAATATAACAATGACAAATCTGCATAATACGGCTTTTAGTAGATTATTCTTTATTCAGAAACTCATTAGCTTCCACAACGTGTCTTCCTGGGCTCCACAAAAATAAGAAGACAAAAGAATTGACAACAATTTGAAATCGCACAGTATTAACAAGAGTAACTATAGATAGAACAAACCAAACATAATTGGAAATAAAAACTGAAAATTTAATTTCACAACTGAAATGGTAAACTGTTAACATTGTATGATGAAAACAAAAACAACAAGAAAACATCAATAAACAGAATTATAAAAATAGGAAAAAGTCGCAAACAAAAAAAGACAAACATATCATCTTTCTGTTTTTCTTGGGAGGGATCATTTTCCAGGCAGAGGAAGCTTTATGAAGAAAGGTTCCGATCATAGGGACCAGGCCCGGATTATCCATAAGGGGACTCGGGCCAGTGCCCAGGGGCACCAACCATTCACAACCAGTGGGGGGGCACCACATGACACAAGCTTTAACAATATTTTCCGTAAATGGTTATTATTCACTTAAAATTGTTGAAAGACCATACATTACTTGTTTATGAACACTAATTTCACAATAATAATAATATATTATAAATAAATCAATATTACATGACCACTATCACTCCCCTCACCAATCTGTCAGAGTTGAGTTGGTCCACAGGTACGCACAAATGTATCATTTAGGTGGGGGGGTGTTAACAATAATCAAAAGTGGCCAGTTTAACACCCCCCCCCCCCCCCCCCCCCCCCCCCCCCACAACATATTTTTTTTTATCATAATAATGAATGTAACATATTAACTGTTATAAAAAAATTATAAGTGGTTGGCTTTCTTGATTCAATGTAATTGGCAAGCAAAGAAAAAAGATTTTCACACAAACCCCCCCACCTCTGGGTGAGACTTGGTTGCGCCCAACGTTCCGTAGCACGGCCAGCACGGCCAGCACGGCGCGTCGTGAGTTTATTCAGTATGCAGAGAAGTAAAAGACCGGTCCGCAGTCTGCGCTTCTTTTCCTAGAACTCGTATTTCTTTCAGAGGACTTTGTGCAATAAATCCATATTCTTATATCTAATACTGATAGTCTTTTGTCCATATCTTATTCATTTTAGGTCCTTTTATTGTCGTTAGCTGTGATGCTAAAGCAGTTTTAGCTTTCCCATGATGCTTTTGAAAGTTTTTGACCAATCAGAGGAGTTGCTTTCAGGGCCCGTGAAATAAAGTCGGAAAATACATATTTGACCTACCCACAATGCTGCAATACATAGTATTGATTTTGGCTTTTTGAATTGATAAAGTTTGAATATAGTGCTCACTGCTCATATGCCCACATGTATGTAGTTGGATAAGTTAGTAAATTATATTTGAGAAATCCCCTTGATTATGTTTGATATTTTTGGCAGGGGGAAAGCAAGTGTTGGTTTCTCTTTGCATAATGAAAATGCTTAGTTTGTTGTTAGTTCTTTTGGCTTGTCTGCTGGGCTGATATACTGATGTGTATTGATTTTGACATTTTGAATTGAGTGCTGTGCTTTTTGAATTCGACATTTTGAATTGAGACATTTGAATATAGTGCTCACTGCTCATATGCCTACATGTATGTAGTTGGATAAGTTAGTACATTACATTTGAGAAATCCCCTTGATTATGTTTGATATTTTTGCCAGGAGGACAGCACGGGTGAAGCGGGTGGTGTATGAGGGGGTGGGGGGCCTTTGAGGTATAGTGCCCAGGGGCACCACGTTGTCTTAATACGGGCCTGATGAGGACATGGTACATTAATGGCACATGGTTTAAGTGAAATATACAAATGCTACGTATTCCGTCATTGCGACAGAGCACATGGAACACACACCAAAAAGGGCCAACATGCTGTGTGGTATACGTATAATTAATAATACATATCGATTCAGTTTCTGTGAGAATTGGTGTCAGCAGAGGCTCACTTGGAAGACAGGCTCAGCCATTAATTGTAAGTATGTAAATGTGAAAATGTTTAGTTTCAGACAAAAGCTTTTGCCAACGGAATGTAATATAAAAGAAGTGACATTTATATTAAAGCGTTGATAAACTCCATTCACAGATTGCCTCTCTGTAGGTTACCTTGATGGGGCTACAGTGTCGCAACACACAGCGAGGGTAATGTCCCTGGCCTTGCTTGTACATTGCACGGTCTGATGCACACATAGCCAACGGCGGCACACCTCTTAAAAGGCACTGGGCATCCGAGTGTGTAATGATGCCAGGGGTGTTAGGCACTTTACAACCAACCCATACCTTCACCCACAACTGAGATTAATTGCACTTGATTGACTATATCAGATGAGCTTCTGTTTCCTGCTCTCCCATTTGGAACATCCCAGAATTTATTGGAAGACCTCTGCTTACTCAATATATATCGAGCCCTTATCAGAGAAGGTTCTAATTAAGCTCCATTTCTGTGTTTATTTCTCCCTTTTTCACCCATCTCACACCCACAGGTGGAGAGCAAACAATCTATTATTGTGTTGACATGCAGTGTGCTGTCCCTGACGTCGATACTTTGCAGAAGGTTGACGGCAAAAGCAACAAACCACTTGTATTGACATTCCATATTGTCACAACAGAAAGGGGAGAAGTTTTCATAAAGGCGGATGAACTATGTTTGGATGCATATCATGTCCTTATGATTACAGCTACATTTTTGGGTATGTGGTTATACTGACAGTCTATTAGAAAACTAAAATAAGTAAATCACTTCGAAATGGCAGTTCAGTTTGATTCTATATTTGGTTGGACCCAAACTAGTCTCGCTTTGCCAGACCTTCTTTCACAGCGCTGCAGAGGAGGGTCTGACTAGTCCACACAGCATTCCAGAATGGGAGAAGAATGTGCTCTGGTTTATTGGCATTTCTTTAAACCAATCACAATTGTCATGGGCGGAGCTACTGCAAAATAGCCTTGGGAGGGAACTTGTTTTGGTGGAAAATGTGTACGTTTAAAAGTTGTTTTAGTCGTGCAACAGAAAACTCAGATTGGACAGATAGTCTAGCTAGCTGTCTGGATTTACTCTGCAGAGATCTGAGGAGCAGTTAACCATAGTCCTCAGAAATCCACCGGAGTTTAAAATGCCAACACAAAGAGAGCGAAAGGTGAGGGACATCCGGCCAAAAACCGTGACATCTGGCGGAATTTCCAGCAGCAAGTGGAGCGTTGTGGACATAGACTAAAGAAACATGAATAATTATGCTAGTAAGCTTGAGCTGCCACAATTAAGTATGAACAGATCATAGGCTAGTTAGGGTGGAAAAATGTACAGCATTTTTAAAGCCAACAACCTAAACGACAAACACCTAAATGACAAATGGCTTGTTGGGAAAATGAAAGCACAGGTCATTCTTTAGTGTGAAAGGGAACAAAGACCAAGTGGTTTGTCTGGTGGGGACGGACACATTTAAGATTTGCTCTCGGCTGAAAATGTCTCATGAAAACATAACAATGTCCTGCACTTTCTGTAGGTCAGTGAGTACGAAAGCTATGATTGTAGCAATGTCAACTTTCACATCTTCTTTAGACAAGTTCTTTTCCGCCTTAAGTCAACTGAAAAACGTGAACTCGGATTACTCAATGGAATGTAAAAAAAAACAAAACTAGGCATTGATTGGCAAATATTTCGTGTCTCTGACGTCTGGTGACATTCAACACACGTTCTCAACTTTTTGTAGGTTTCCCAGAATTTGAATCAGGGAGCAGGTGCATGCAGTAGTTCAAAAAGAACAGATTACAATAGATTTTGTATAACTTTTGCAACAAACCCACAACAGAGGCACACCTGTCGCACACCTGTGCCATTGGGGTTGAATTAGGAGGAGAACATGATGAATAGTAGGCAGGGGCTGGCATCAATCATTGCACAAGTCTGACTGCTTTCAGCTCTGAGAGCAGATTGTCTTGAGGCCTCTGAGAGAACCACATTGGACAGTGATACTGCCTCTGTTCTTTATAACGGGGTCCAGGTCTCTAATTGTTTGCCAGTATGCAGCTGCCTACTGACATTTTGTGTTTTGTGAACTGGAATGTGCACGGCCTTGAGAGAGTCTCATCTTTTGTGTGCTCCTCTGTCATATTGATGAGACTAGTTACCAGGTGCATTTTGGACAAAAACTTGCAAAAAGCATGCATGTAACCAATGCAACAACCCCTTACAGTAGATGTTCTGATAATAAACAGCCTCAACAATAAAGCTGTCTCAGGGTACATTATGTCTAAAAGACTTCTATAAAACATATTGTAAAAGCATGATGCATGGATATGAATCTAAACTGGATGTGAAGTAAATCACAGATGTACTGTATGTGTGAGGGGGTGGGGTTAAGAAACACCAATGCATCAAGACAGAGCTTTCTGTTAATTTTTTTTTGTGTTACCAACACTCACAGAAATGTCTTGATGCAGTCCTCCCCCATTAACACTTGTTTCTATTTCATCTCCAGTTCTCCCCTCCTCCGCTCTGCTCTCAGGCCTGACTGACAGCCTGCCGTGTTCTCTCACCCTCCCTCCAGGTGGCCGAGGAGACAGGTGACCCGTCTGGTGTAAACCCCCACACGGACCTGTGATTTCATAAGGAGACCTCACAGTGACAATGGTGGGAAAATCTGTCTATAGAATGTAGTGATGGGAAAAGGAAAAGGGAATAAAAGAAAAAGAAAAAAAGAAAACTTCTGAAGGCAGAGCAATCTGAGATCGAGCAGTCAGATAAACCCTATGAGTGATGGAAGTGATTGGCCTCCAGAGCGAACTAATGAAGTCACACAGTTGGCTTTTGAGCGTGACACCCCATGCTGTTAAATAATGGAATGTATGTGTACGAGCTCCAAATACAAGGAGAACAACACAACACACTATTACTTGAGTAATTTGTAAATAATGAAATCAACTCCAATTTACAGTCTAATTTAGTCCTGCAGGGATTCAATTGCTGCAGCTTCAACTCATTTGTCTGTTTCGACAATATGAAAAACTGACTTGATTACAATTGTAAAGAATTGCAATTATCGAGCAATCATACACATACATATGCACAACAGCCCATCTGAGATAAAAGCGATTAAATACTTTATACCAATAAACACGTTTGACTTACATAAATTTGAATTGAACCACATCAAGGCAATAATTAATGACATAATTAATTCAAATCAAAATAATAAACTGCATTTTGTCAATTAGCTCAGCATGTAGCAATGATTCATTGTGGGACTTTCGTAACGTTTTATCTGCCACTGTACGTAATATCGAGGGGAAAATTCTAAGCAATAACAATAGATCATCCTTCACTGTCTTTTCATAAAACCATGCTGATTTGACCAACTTTCACCACAAGGACACCGATCAGATGAACCCATTTTTAAAGTATATTTATGGTCATATCATATGTGCATGCTGAACTGTCAGTCCACTCCCAAGAGGAATTGCATGGAGAGTGCATCCTGTCCTCACACAGGACATATGCAGGGTGAAGAGATGTGTTTCTCACGGCTGTATGCAACAACATCTCCCACTTATACATGAGAAGTTATGATGCAGTACATTTAGAAAAAGGTGATTTTTAGTTCGCTAGCTAACGTGGATGTTCAGTGTCCCCACAGCATCATCCTCCTTCCCCTCAATTCTATGATGAATTATTCCGTCTTCTGCACAAACCGGTATGATGAAAGGCATGTGCATGTGGGTGGGAGTGGCCAGGAAAAGGGATTGATGGGAGGTGGGAGATGGGGGTGTCAGGGGCTGAGGGTAGGAGAAAATGCATGAATGTCTAGGAGAATGTGCATGATTGTGTTTTCTCTCCCTATATGTCTCTTAATCTCTTTTTTTTAAATCTTCAAAGCACATATTCCAGGAAGCTGCACAATTGCTGGCAGGTGAAAATGTTTATTTTTGTTATCATCAAAAGTAATGCTGGCAGGTATAGTGACTGATGGGAGAAGAGCTTTAAAGAAACTGAGGACACACTAATAAGGATTACATTCACCAAGTATACTAAAAGCATGCTAGAGAGTTTGAGATGCAGAGAAGTGAACGTGGCAATTTCAGCCTAACCTTTTTGAGGGTTTAAAGCTTGAAATTCTGAATACAAGAGCCCATGATCCTCACATAGTCAAGGATAAAGCCTTGCAGTATAACATACAAGAGAAAATAAAAATCAATACGGTGATGCTTTGCCAAAACCGAAAGGTTCTTTGTCAAGAGGGCAGCTCATTTCCACAGCGAAGGCTGTCACTTCCTGTACTCTAAATTCATTAAGTAGACCATAGCTGGTCAGCTGCCAATTATTCCACTACAAAGGCACTTCAGTGCTATAAATGTGAAAGGTGGTTAAATATTTTTTTTCACTATTTCAAATGTTCCCTTTTTAATTTGACAAAAAGTAGCAAGCATCCTCATTTTATTTGGGTTTATTACAATTGATACACTAACTGTCAGGCAAACAACTATATTTTGACCACAGTTGTCCTGCAGTATATCACAATAGGTTAACAACACAATAAATGCAATGTCGAGCATATGTTTCTAATACATCAGTGCCTGATATTTAATTAGTCGTGCTGCCTCAATTCTTATTTGTTTTGATTAATATTGAAAACAGTTTCCGACCTGTTTGCTCAATGACTGGATGGACTTCTGATTTCATGACACTATCTATCCCCATGTTTTAATTATTCAATTATTCAAACAATTTGTTGAAAATTGCAACACATGATCTAACCCTAAAAATGTGAAGAAAGGGGAAGACTTAAATTGCCATGTGTGGTACGTCAGTATAACATTTTACATAATGCCACTGAAATCTGTGAACACAGACATTTCCCTTTCTTATTGTATGGGTGTGTTGTAAGTTAGTGCTCTTCCTGACATATTGAGCTTGTGATGTATTTTATGCCGCTCTTGTTTTTAAGTATTTTAATGTATCCACCGCTCTGTACGACTTATCTTTGGTTGAATCAGAGGACAAAAAAAGAAAACAAAATCTTCTACTGTTTGACTTTCCAAGACGCGTCTTGTCGAGGATTGTCTCCTTGCTGCAGTGTGTGGCAAGTTCAACCAGATGAAATCCCTGTCAGCCGTGTCACCTTATTCCCGGCCAACCCCAGAATCCTTCTGAATTGTAGGAACACAAAGCACAAATTTGTCACCTCCCATCATTTTATCTTGGGCTCCAGGCAGTCTTTCCTCACAAAGCGGCACAGTGACTGCAAGCTGCGCTCAGCCAGGTTTTCCTTTCTGTAGCCTTTCTCCAACAACTAAAAGAGTGGTCTCAATGTTATCAGAAAATTATTCGGTACAGGACGTAAGCCTTCCATATCACCTTATGTTAAAAGCCCCTTTTCTTTTTATGTCTGCACCATTCGGGTAAGCCCCCTTGCCCAATTAGCCATCCTTAAGCCTTTGTACATGTTGGACAAAAGGAAAGATGAATGTTAAATGGGCAGTAATTACATGACTTTCAAAAGCACATGCCATCTCTTCTTTTCTTGACCAATGCAGCAGAAAAAGACAGAGTAGACATAGAGAACGGTCATTTAAATAGCTTGTGACTATGACAGCATCTAGCTTTTAGAGATCAAGACATAATGAGCTGAGACCTACGAGGGCACCTCTAGATGCATTTCTTTCATACACCCCATTACCATGTCCTTGTTTTTTTTCACAGATTCAATTAAGGCTGCTGCATTTGCTGCACATTCAGGCTCAGTAGAGTTTAATGTTTCCTAGTGGGTGTCACAAATATGAAAGTTTGATGAGTGGGGAACATAACAGGGAGTCACAAGAGTGAGGTAACAAATGAAAATGACAATACAAGTGAAAAATAAGAGCTTTCAAAATATTTTTTTATTGCAATAAACAATGAACCCCATCATGGCTGTAAATACATGCTAAAGGATACCGAGCGCAAAAATGAGCTGCTGGGCCCCATTGATCCCCCCCCCCCCCCCCCCCCCCCCCCCTTCCTCTCCACAATATGTTTTTCTATGCAAGAATATAGCTAGCTCCAGATTTACTAATTTCATAGAGAAAGAGAGAGAATACACTTCATTGTCCCCAAGGGGAAATTTGTCTTGGGCATAGTCCTACAATTTGTTGCTTCACAACACAAACATGTAACAGAAAAAACATTCTGAAATTGAAATCAACACAAGATCAAGACATCTTAGGACATGACGGAAGGACACATAGGACTGTACAGACAATACAACATATTAAAAAAGTCACTGTAATAGTTAAAGTGCAAAGTGAAAAAAGTGCTGGTGTATTTATTGAACTTTGCTCAGTTGTGCTAAGATTTACTATTGAAGTTCAGCAGCTTCATAGAGGTTGGGATAAATGATAATTTAGGAAAATGTGACATTGACTCACAACACTGATATAAAGGTCTTAAACCTGCAATAATTGAGTTGGCCACTTGGGGGCAATGAAAATAAGTCGAAAGTTGATATGGCGTGCTAGTGGCCATCTGATGAATGTAAGTCCAATATACAATCTAATTTTGGCTCTTCATCCACTCAAATAGGCAACTTGATTTTTTTTTAAAATCTTTTTTATACTTGAGCAGTTAAATGATTTGTGAAACATCTTCATGTATAGCTTTCCATGGGGGATCTTCATCTTGATACATTTATTTTATTTCTGTGATAACATGAATTGAGTTTTAGACATGTGAAAAATAGGCCTGTTTAGTCATTCTAAGTGAATCAATATTTCAGTCCTAACCTGTCTGTGTGCACAGCTGCAGTTGCTGTAAATCCTAAAGCTGGAATAACACTCACATCATGAGCAGCCAAGACGCTGGGATGTTAGCATCTCTGTCAAAGGCTTATAGCTGAACACATGGGTAGGAGCTTGGGTACTGACTCAGCCAAATGCCACTATCTGTGATGCATGCAATGCCAGCTGTAGGAAGTTACACTTGCAAACAGCTGCAATACTAAACTGTCCATGATGTGTATGTCATGTGTAATATACTGTATATTTGGAATTTTCTATTGAGGAGTACAGAAAAATGTAAAGACTTAAAAGCATGAAGAATGCTGAAGTTCAGACGAAAAACACCAGACAAGAAGATTAGGCTATATTAATTGAAAACAACTTTGCATCATCAGACTGAAAATGACTTGCCGGACCACTTCGAACCACTAAAATCAATTGTTATAGCAGCAAAACATAAAGTAGCACAATTAACCTTGAACTTACAGCAGACATAAGTGATACTTATCTCAATAATTCCACCAAATGCTCATTCAGTAGAGTATCAGTCAGATATCAATGGACATTTTAGGAGCATAGTAGCCAGGGGAAATGGCTTTTCTTTATATTTCTACTGGTCACAGTTGGTTCAGTATTCCAGATCTACTGCAGACAGCTGAAACTCTGGATACTTGGCTTCTGAATTTCACTTGTGATGTCCTCACCTTCAGAGTGGTATCAGCAGTAGGTAATGTGCAGAGGGGACCATCTGGCCTGGCTGACTGGGAGCCGTCATCTGCAGCTCAGGCCAACTGACCTTGGCAGAGACTTGACCTGCAAGTGCCGAGATGGCACTAATATAACACTCCGACCCTGGAGATCGGTAAAATGGGCAAGCATACATTTTAACCAGGAGGAAAAATATTGTTCCAACAACCAGAGCACAGGTGCAATTACACAAATATCTAAAGGAACCAAATGGATACGAACCAAATGCCCTTTAATAAAAGCAGTGATAGGAATTAGGACATATTAAAAACAGTCTGTGAGGCCTTCTTCAAAGCCAGTGGGACTTTCATTAAACAGAAGAAAAAAATGGTAAAGTAGATTTACACAATTTTACTTTGATGGAGGCTGAGATTTATCATAATTTAAATTAAAATAGCCTTCAGTGTAGTGTACTGTTTAGAATAAGGACCTTGTGTCCTTCTCAAAGAACTTCCCAAATGTGGTTTCATAAGTTTTTCAATGTCCAGAGGGCTCCTGAAGTAAATGTATTTGTTCCAAGCTGGGAGTCAAGACCAGGGTTACTATGAAAATGAGATTATTTTAAAGACTTGAACATCAGGCTATTTTTTCTTCAAAGACGATCAGTTTTGAAATGAATGTCTCTGAGGCTTATATATGGCCTTCCATGATCTGCATAATTCTTTGTTTGCAAACAGTCCATGACTTCGACCTACTAACTGTGAATTTGGAAACTCGAAGTCTTCAGCAGAGTCTCATGTCTGTGTAGCTGTCCAATTCTACCTTCCAAAACAGAGGATGCAAAGTTTCGGTGACATTTCTCTCACAGTCTGAAGCCTAAAGAACATCCTGGCCCTGCAGATTCATTTCTCTGAGCGAACAATTTACTGTTGTCGGCTGGATCCAGTCAACTTGAACGATCCCTGTAATTCCCTGAAGGAAACACTCCAGCTGAAATGGAGCATTTTGTTTCATGGACGGTGTCCTAAAGACTGATGGCATTTTCTCAGACACCTCCAAAGACGACCTCTAACTAATCTGGAATGCCACGTAAATGCTAAAATCTTCCCTTGTCAGGAGCAAAGTCACATACTCACCCTTGTCTCAATGTTTCACATTAGCATGTGTCTGCATGACAGCCTGATGCATTATAGAAACATCTGTATTATTGCTTTAAGTTGTTCTTTTATCATTATTTGAAATGTATATATTCATTGGTAAAATTTGAAACCCGTGTCTCACTCAAAACATCGTGGATGGTTTTTGTTCAAAGTTTATATGCGTGTGGAAGGACCAGAGACACAAAATAACACCCCAAATCCCAGAAAAGTGATTTTTTTTCAAAATATGGGCATTTTAAAGAAACATTGATAGGAAAATATAGATATGTTTGGCTGTTGACAGCCTTTGGTTGTGAAAAAGAGACGTATTTCCCTGGCGATTTCGATCATAGGAAATTAATGAACTTCCTGTTCCAATGTTGATCGCGTTGCTCGGTAAGAATTGCTGCCATGCCTAACAACTTATTTTAATGTATCCAACATAACTGATGTGGACATACATATAGGCCTACTGTAGCTGTATCTGCGTTATAAGGGGTGCCATTTGCAGTGTGTATATTGAAAATCATTATGATTTTCTCAGTGCTGTACTGTATGTCTCTGCGGTGTCCAATGAATGAAAATGTACGGATGTGCACAAACATGTGAAATAAGTGAAATTCATTCACAGTGCACAGGGCTACACCGTCTCCCACAAAACTGACATTACATAATGGAATTGTTCATAGTGGCAGCACGGTGCAATTCTCCTCTACAAACTCAGCCTGCACCCTAATTTCACAGACATTTAAGGAACAAGCTCATCTATAAAGACAGCTGTCTCACCTGCCAATTAGCATATGTGCGTGTCAAGGGCATTTACATATCTCTGTCAGAATACAAAACAATGAAGGCCACTTTGCCTTTAAAAGTCATTAACTTCACACAAGATGCAATTACAATGGATCAATTTTGCTCTGGCCTTTGACAGCAAGTGTCTGCTGGTCCCTTGATGGCTGAAGATAGATCGGACTGGGAAGCTAATGGCTCCAGCAGAGTGTTTACAGCAGGAATCCCAGATGGCCCACTAGCATTTGTTTGACTGTGTATCTTGATCAAAAGGTTAATGTAGTGATATTTAAACAACAAAGGTGACAAACGGCACACATTTCAAGTGCTCCAAACATGTATGCACCCTATACATTAATTTTCATGCAACACAACTGATGTTTTAATTTAATATTAATTTGCTACACCAGTGAGATTTCTCTTGATGTGTCATTGCGAGATTAAGACTATGAGTATTGGTCAAAGGCTCACTTACATGTTTTGTGTAAGGACATTTTCCATTTTCCAAATGTTGCGAGCACACTGCCAATGAGTTAATGACACAAGGTAGCCCGTTACTAGATGCACTCGGGAAGGAACTTGTTTTGTTGGAACATGTGCTCTTTCAAATGTTATTTTTAGTCCAAAAATATCCCTAATGCAGAAAGTTTGTTGTTGTGCAAAATTAAGGCAAATCCTCCATTGTTACAGGAAGGTAGTTATTTTTAGGTGGAAATGACTTGGACTGCCTTTTCATCCGCCCCCTTCGGGCTCAGATTTCAGTAGCTTCACTGTGTGGATGACATCCCTGATCCCACTTGTGCAGTGTCACAAACAAGCCAATCTCTACCTCTTGTCCCTTACTGCCTCTTCATGGAATTGTTATCTATTGTTTTGTGCAGTGTAAGGATTTCTGGCATATAGAATGATGAATTAATGTAATCCCTTTACAATAGCTTATTTGCATAGTTGTTCCGCCCGGCAACATTAATTATTATATGTACAGCACCGTGGATGAATGCCTCTTGTTTATCATTATTGTCACCTAATTGTGGTAAAGAGACATGTTTTTGGTTGTGTTATTAGAACCATACTTCTTCAGCCAAAAATTCTCATCACCTGGTCCTTCAGGTGAGCCCATTACAACTGGAAAACCCAACATGAACACACAAACATGCTGTGGCACAGTTCAGCTATTTATTTTTGAGAGGAGCCATTTCATTATGATTTCAATTCCCTCACTGCCAAACAAATGAACTGCACTCTCAGATATTAAATTAATTGTAAGACTGGCTATGGGCTGCTGTGCAGGGCAAGCTCTGCTGTCACAGTGAAAATGTAATTTATGCAGTGCAAATGAAGAGGAATTACCATGCCATGATTCTAACACCCAACACTGAAAAGAACATGTTGCGCTCACAGCAACCCCTCTTTTTGACGAATCCCAAGCAACCCATTGCGCCATAATATATTCTCTACTATGTGGGACCTATTTCCTTGTTACATTTTTAATGTAAGTTTGCATCAAAATGTTTGATTTCCTATTCTGTTGGGGTGTTCTCTGGGATAAAATGAAATGAATTAGTTCTCAAAATAGAAATATGTTAGATCAGGATATTTATTGAGAAGATGTCACAGATAAAATGAATGCATTACCATGTTTTATCATGTATTATCAAGTGTCCATGGGATTTTTTTGGAGATTTAATTTTCATTAGTTTTTTTCCTTTTTCTCAAAGTTGTTTTTGTTGTTGTGTATGTCACTTATTCCTGTCTATCAGGAGTCTATGAATAGAATAAACTGACGCTGTAGAGGCTAAACCCAAGCTTTAAGCCCCTGATGTGCTCTTCTACGGGTAGAGTAATTGACGCACTTTTTACCTTTTTTATCAATGAAAGTCCAAGTCATATTTGCAGTTAACACCATTGATTCAATTCATTTCCATGCTCATTCTTTGGTTTCCAGAATATTACTGCTTGTGTATGCTTGTGTGGTGTTGGTGTGCGTGCGTCTGTGTGTCTGTGTGGTCAAAAACTGTATGTGCTTCCCGGTTGCATCAGAGGAACAAAAGATTGGTTCCGATTCATACCAAGAGCACTAATTGGCTCTTACAGACGCGCTAGATGGTTTGTTACACAGGACCATCTGAGAAGTCATCATTGGAAACGGTTTCATCCGGCTGAATTTCCCGCGGCACCTGAACAATCCCAGAAATGAAACTTCGTTGATATAGACTAGTTTTCGTGTGATATATGTACGATATCTGATCGCGGGAGAATTGTGCTAACGATTGACTCTTACAAAATAAAAAAATAACATGAAAAATGTAAGATTGTGCAAAAATAAGGGGGGAAATCATAAGAAATCAATTTAAACAACACTGAATTGGTACATATGTTAGAAGGTGGTAAGATAAGCCCGAAGGTACAAATCGGACATATCTGAATTACTATTTAAATCTAAGTCTGTTGACATATTACTATCTCAAAAAATCCCAAGGCTCTTGCATTTTACTTGTTCAAGTGATTGTTCTATATCGTCACAAAATGTAAGTGTCTGTGGCCAGCTGCTTTTGAACCAGATAGAGAGGCACACACATCTACATCTTAGCCGCCAACTTGATCAACACCACCTGCCATCTGCCCCACAAGAAGCAAACTTTATGACGAATTGCGTCAATTCACATACAAGGAAACAACGCCGCTTTCTTATAATGGAAGCACATGGGTTGCTGTAAAAGTCCTGCCCTGCTGCAGGTTTGCATCCATGCATCTCTTTTTGCAGAGAAAAATGAGTCCCAGGGGGGCCCTTGAGGGACACAAGTGTCAACTTACACACTTAGAATGAGTAATTGAGGACCAGGCCCATAAATGCCTCCACTGACCTTTGGGTATTCATACACAACGTGCACAGAGAAGGGGAAGATCATGCCAGCATTAATTGCTCCAAAGCAGACATGTTTTGTATGCGTCAGTAAAAACAGAAGAAAATATGAAATAAGTAGCAGATGATAAGTACAAATGATGAAGAGTGTGTGTTTTGGGGTCAGGAGGGAGCTAAAGGTGGAGGGTGGGTGTTAGAAAAACAAAAAAAAGTGAGAGAATTTGAATGTGTACTAAGGCTGTCAGTGGGTGACACCTCCAGGCTTGGATGCTGGTTTGTTCACAATGTGACAAGGTCAAGTTCTGTTGCCTAGCACTGAAGACGTATATTCCTCCAATTTATTTTTTTTCTTTTTTCAGGCAACACCGTGCAGATGAAGCAGCTTATATAAATCCTGTGTATAGCCCTTTGTTTCTGCTCAAATACAGCTTTCTTCCAGCTGTCACGGGGGAACGGATTGATTGCGTATTATCTTTGATATTTTGTCTCTCTTGTCATTTTGAAGTCAGAGATCAAAACTGAGATGGTACACAACAATGACAGTGATCTGCTTAGACAACAATGACAGTGATCTGCTTCGACCTATCAAAAGCTTCAAAAGCAAAGAGGCCCAGTGCCACACACACTCCGTCATCCAGTTGACCCAGTTCTCCTACACTCTGGTGGCAAACACAGCGACGGCATAATTCATTCTGAGACTAAAATCCTTTTCTTGATCGATGGAGCCATCAACGGTCAAGTTCACTGTTGCAACCTCTGCTCCCGCCGTCTATAATGTTGCCGGTTTGTCCTGTGCTAATTGGCACTTTTTAGTTCATAAATCACCCCAAAAAAAAATCGCTAGCAGCCCCATTCTCTGAGATTTAGCTAGCTGCATTCAGAATGACCTGAACCTTCTCATTAGAGAGGACATGCGGTATTCTCCTTTTAGTTATCTGTGCTGAGTAAACTGCCTGACTTTAATCATCGGAAAAATAAGCTTAAGGGTCTGGGCCATCAAAGCGGCAGCAGCATATTTTTCATTGTCAGTTCCTATGATACTTTCTGTTGCACCTGATTCAGAGATCAGGTAGGATCACAAACAGAAAATGGATGAGACTACCTGACGTGCAGGAATGAAAACAAATCACTGCCCAAGAAGAGGAGAAAATTTGGGTGTTCATTTATTTTTATACCAGTGCAGCGCACAGACATAATATATTTAATCAACATCATTGACATGCTCTCAGCCCGTGAATGTAAATGAAAGTTGGATCGGCACTGAATGGCTACAGAGAGCCTTTAGAACCAATAAGCCAATGCATGAGTGACCCCATTTTTAACTTTGACACTGGAGCATCATTTCAAACTCCTAATGGAAAACAACATCAATGCCAAGTGAAAAGCCTGACACCATCATAAAACTGTAATAACTTTTTTTTTTTAAGTTATTACAGTTTTTTTAGTTTTTTTTATTAAATTAGCATTCTGTGGAGTACCTCTGCTCTGCCAATGATCATTTCATTCAAGCTGTAGTCTTTTAATTACCATCTTTCTAAAATGACTTGAGACAATTTGCCCGGAGGGGACCTCTGAGTGTTAGAGTGGGCTAAGCATTATTTCATTAGTTGTGATAATATTTATTTAGTCATTGGAATTTATGGATGACAGGACTTTCAACACAGTAGGAAGGAATTAGAGTGGGTGGCAGCTCTCGCTGGTGGTGGAGGTAGGGTGGTGGTGACAGGTTCCTTTTCACAGTAAATAATAAGCTCATTAAATGGCTGAAATGTTTTTAAAAGCTATTATCTGCCCCATTTCACTTTAATTAGCCAACTGTCTCTGAGACGTGCATGCACCGCTTACACAAGATTTACTTTTTTGTCACACAACAACAGAAAGTTGAGTGAAACTAATCTAACACAATGGCAATGCCAGTGGTTTGACAGGTGAAATAAACTAGGGAATTAGTCATCCTCGAGAAAACGCTTAGAGGCCGAGAGATATGTTGGTTTTTGCTTGTGATAAACATGTTTGGGGTGATTTTTTATGCAAATGTGTTTACAACAGAAATCCAAGAAAATAAATAAAAATAAATAAAACTACTTGATTAATAGAGGATTTTTTTTCACACAGAAACAGGCAACATGCAAAATGCAGGCAGCTATCTACCAAATATGTTGATGTAATAATTCCATGGCAAAACATTTAAACATCCTGTACAATATTGCAGTTGAGTCTAAGAGAGAAAAAAAGACCTGCAGGCCATTACCCTTTAATAGATGTCTCAGAATCAGCCTTCTACTGTGAGCTGAATGTAATTAAGTTGGGTCTAATACTTTTCATGTGGTAATTTGCCCAGTTGGAGAAAAAGTAGCCAATGCTGATTGGTCATTCTGCTTCTCAGCAGGGCTCAGGAACTGTCCCCCTAATGAGAGCGCCACGGGGCCATAAAGTTTCAATCATAAAATATTAAATTCATATTAACAATTGGAGTTGAGGCCAAGTCTGTGCAGGTATAGTACAGTATAGAACCAGCCAGTGAGCCCAAGTGAAACTGCATAAAATACTTTATTTAAATTCTGACGAGCTGTTGGTGCTAGATTAAAAGTCAGAGGATCAGGAAAGTTATTACAATTTATCCTAAGGGCAACGTGAATGTGTATCAAATTATCAAATTCATTGGCAATCCTTCCAATAGATATTTTACAGAAAACAACAAATGTCAATATTGAGGTGCATGGCGCTAGAGGAAAAGTCATCTGGGAATCATGGGTATCTTTACCAAATTTTGTACAAATCCATCTTGTGTGAGTTAGATAATGTGACAGTAGATGTTGAGATATTTCACATAATGAGTGAAAACTTTGACCTGCTGGTGGCGCTCGAGGAAAGGTAAGGTGATCACCAAAGTCACGGGCAC
Source organism: Zingel zingel (assembly GCA_023566125.1). NCBI lineage: Eukaryota > Metazoa > Chordata > Actinopteri > Perciformes > Percidae > Zingel > Zingel zingel. Next base: position 36,375,710 of record CM042322.1, on the reverse strand, counting down.
ACCGACCAATCGACACAACGCCATTGCCATCCCTAGAGCGATTCCGCTAGCATGGCTAAAAACAAGATGGCATGTTTCAGAATTAATCTGAAAAGCAGCATCTGTTTCCGTTGCCAGTCAAAGCTAACAGTATTCTCACAAGTCTCGACCACTCAAATTCCAGTTGAATTCCATTTAACCCTTGTGTTGACTTCGGGTAACATTGATTCGTTTTAAATTTTTGTTTCATATCAGAAAATATGGGACATAGAAATAAGCGCTGGAAATGTGTAGAAGAAAAATATTAAACGTTTGAAAAAGCGCAAACTGTGAAAAAATGGCGTCAAAAACGTCGAGAAAAAAAAGGGTTTATTTCAAGGTTGAAGGGAAGACAACACAAGGGTTAAATAAAACACAACTATACATATAATTCCAGCTGCTGTCGTCCATATAATGAAGACATTCAATTACAGAGAGCCAACCTGAGGAAATGATTAAAAATGGTTACCTGGGAGCAGTGACAGGGGAATTAACTAAAAGTCTTTAATTACGCTTGGCGGACATTAATCACACAGAGAGATGAGGTTCATTTCCCACTCATCTTAATCTTCATCATGTAGGTAGTAGTTAAGAGGACTCCTGACTGGGCCCAGATGCACACTGTGCAGCACATTCATACAGTACTGTCCTCTCGCCATTGCCACAGAGACGAGCTGCAAATACATCCCAGAATACACCTTCCAAGAAAACGCAGTCCAAATGTTTTTCTGTTTGCCAACTCAAACTACAACTGTATTTTTCCATAAATATGATGTGATATAGCAACTCACTAACAAAGCCTTAGAAAAAAATGCACTCAATTACATAGATTTACCCTCATCAGCCTCAACATTAATATTTTATTGCTTTTACTTTTTTTTGTATTTGGTTGCAACTTTTTTAGAATAATAACCTGCCCCACAAGAAGCGAAAGAGTTCTGACTTTTCTCCCGTCTTGGCCCCAGTGTTTTCTGTTTAATAATTCATTTGGAGCATATTTTTCTCTCTGATTGCAAACGTATTACTGATTTGAGAAAGCTCTTTTTGAAGAAAAAAAAAAATGTTTCAGTCAAAAGAATTCTGTCTATGGTGAGTCAATATACTATGGCAGCACAGACTATACTGTATGCCAGTGTCAGGTTTCTTTCAGGTAAGTAATAGCAGTGAGCACATTCAAGACCTTTGCAAGTAAATACAGTATGTTTCAATATTCAGATGTATACAGAAAGGATTAAAGAGACATTCTCTATTATGTGAATATCGGCTTAGAATGTAGAAAACTGAATAAAACCTTCACAAATTAAAGAAAGGAAAAATAATATCTCCATTATTATCACATAAATAGATAGAAATTTTCAGTTCAATGTGCTGAGGTCAGACTAACCCAGATCTTTGTCAATATCTGTGTCTGCCTTGGTTGAATATACTTGAAACTTGATACTGTGAAAAAGAAGCCCATAAATGTCTGAGACAAGTTTTATAACACACATAATTCCAATCATACACCACTGTCTTTCCAATATTTTGTAATTTGGCTCAGGCTTAGCTTTAGACAGACAGCTGTAAACTGACATTTACACATACATATAATAGAAGTTGGTGAAAGATATGTTTTCTAAGCTGATGCTGCTGCTGATGAAAAACCAACAAACTGGAACATCACGTCTTGACCTAAAGTATTTTGTGGGGATCATATAAGCAAAATCAATACATCTCTCTGTATAGAGATCTTAATTGTTCCTGAAAAGGATGCATTTAGCTGAAGTTGAAACCTTCCCCCATAAGAAAATATTGCCTTCCTAAACAGAAGTGACACTCAGGCATATGCTTGTGTCTTCTCTGCGATCTAAGCATCTCATTAAGTTAGCTGGCATGGTGCTCTGAGGAATAATCTTCTTTGGCTAAAGCGAAAATTACCAAGATGACCCCCTTCTTTTTTTTTACTGCAAACCTCTACATTGCAAGAGCAAGTGTGCTGAGATTTAAATTGGCGTTTCCTCAAAATGCAATTGCTCACATATCATTTACACTCTGGGAAACATATATCTGTTAATGCGTCATAAAATGGAGTTGATTAACTGTTCAGTTCAGTGTGAGTGATAGAAGCGCATAGCCAAGACAGAGAGACCACGTCAGATGTGCTATAGCACAGGGAAACCATCTTAGATTGGATTCTTCTTTTTCTTTTCCAGCCAGTCACATTTACTTTGTGCCTTCTGTGCGTTAAGTCTAATTGAAGCTCAAAAGCGAGAGGAAGAGATTGAATTGCAGATTGAACTGCATCCCAAGGTCAGTTGAGCATTGAAGAGATACACAACTGCAATAGAAGTGCTGCCTATGGGCACTGTAGATTCTATCGCTCCTCTCAAAAGCAATTATAGATTCACTAATGCAATTTAGATTATTTCCATGTGTATTTTGGCTGTTTTATTGGCTTTGTATTTAAATGCTGAGCTTGAGTAATATTTGTTACATCATGTCACAGTGCATATTGAAGCATGATATGACTTCTTGTAATGTATGATATAAATATGTTTTTACTTCTCAAAGATTATCCATTACACATGGATAAACAGCTCAATATGGTTTGGCAAATAAAAAAAGTTATCTTCACTTCTCATCTTTCTATATCACAAGGTTCTCTACAGATGCAGTCACCATAGTAGAGTTGCGGATGTTTATTTGTTCTCGGAACCACAAAGTCCAGAGTAGCGAGCTGTCTGGAGGTTCACTAGACTATGATGTGTAATAACTGGTTTGGAGCAGCTCAGAAAAAAATGAGTGCATGAATGCAGAAGTTCTAATACATTCTGGATATATGGATGACTCATCTAGTAATGAAATTCGAGCCAAATTTAGGAACAAAATTTCCTATTGCACCACTCCTCTGTATCACACTATGCAGTGTTGCTTTACCTTCCACTTTGCTAGTAAGAGGGCAATAATTGAGTAATATCCTGGCTAGTATTTAAAAAAAAAAGTTGGAAAATGTAATATCACATACATCCTTGCATCAGAATTTAGCAAAGGTTTGAATCACAAGCTAATAACAGTTATGGGGTCGTATGCTTATTTTGCCAGAATCTCAAATCTGATCAAACCACACAGTCCTGCTGAGGCACATTAGCACATTTTTGTAAATGTAATAATAAACTAAATAAACTATTAATTAAACCACCAAAAGATGTTTTTTGTCCTTAATTTAAATTTCAGTATTTAGTTTTGACTATTTTATTTTATAGAAAAATACTTCGGATGGTGCAGGAGGTGTAATCAGCCAGCATGAGTGAAGGTTCTCACTCCCATCGCGTCCAAAAGTGACGCTTGGTCAGGTGCTTTTGGCGTTTGTTATTGACGCAAAAAGTGTCTTTTGGCGTCACATTGGTCGGGATTCTTGGCGTCACTTTTTGACACTCTTGGCCAGGACTTTTGGTGTCACTATTTGACGCTCTGGGTCGGGGCGTACATTTATCTGACATGCGGCACAAGAACGAGACAGTTAGGTTTAGGAAAAGGTCGCGGGTGAGGTTACAAAATGTACATTTTGTTGGGAGTGAGAACGGGTTGGCACAGGGCCTTTAAAGGGGCTGTACTCAAACTACAGAAACAAAAACAGCGTGATGGGATCGCCTCTGGCTCTCATAGGCCGCGAGATACGTGATTTTTTTTCACTTGCTACGTGCACTAACACGCATGCGACTGAACCAGATATCAAAAGAAAGAATAGAAAGGCTCGGATTACAACACATAAACCCGAGCGACTTCGTTCTCTGCTCAGGACGCCATTACTCCACTATATCTTCACATAGCAAATATTAATGTTTTGAATGTCGAGTCCAGCCCCTTTAAATAAATCAAATAAAATTGCTTTTATGAGGGCTTGAAAGTGCAAATGTGATGACATTGAATCAGTGTGGAAATGGCTGACATGAGTTTAAAAAAGCAGGTGTCTGTGCTATCATAACAGTTCAGCTGGTGCATTAAAACTATAGCAAAATTTGATTAATTAAAGCTCATTTATGCATTGTCAACATTGTGCAATCTAGCTACATGGGTACATCAAGCTACATACCAGTATGTAACATGTCAAGTACTGTTTACTGACTACACTGCAGTTTTTTTCTTCTTTTTTGTGAGTCAGATTGTCAGGGCTCTTTGCTTGCATATTCAAAAATGCTAAAGTACTTTGACGAAAAGGCATTTAATTTCTGATAGCCTGATAGAGAGGCTATGTAAGATGAGTCACATCAGCCACAGAAACATCCATGACGGAAAAATCAGACAAATTATAGCATCAAATTGTTATGAAAACACACAGCCGACCCTGGCAGATTGGGGGTTCAGAACACTGCTAGATAAAATATGCCTGCATCTATGAAAAAACAAACCCACCCATTTTTTAACAACAGTAGGCTACAAAATGACTGTCCTTATAGGGACATTTAGGGAAATCAATAAAAGTTTCACATATTCTAAAATGGTTGCAGCCTGTTCTCATGAACCATTTGTTCAAAAAGCTACGAAACGTTAAGCAATGTAACCTCATTTCCACCGGTTGCGGAACTGCTGCGGAACGGCTCCGTGCTCTGCCGTCCGTCAATACCCACCAGGTCCGGATTTGTTCCGGTACGGCTGCGGCCATGACTGACAGCTGAAGTCACGAGGACCCACGAGATCTCGCGAATTCACGTAGAATAGAACCACAAAACCAACACCAGTTTGTTTCCATCCAGAGGAGTAGAGGGGAAACAACTCTGAGCTGTGTTTTCAAGGTGTAGTGCAGAGAAATATGATCCGCCGTGAGCACGGTGTATTTTATTTTGAAAATTAACCGGATGTTTTATTTTGTTTCTGTGCTCGACTTCCTGTCCCGCACAATCTAAATTGCTGCGGAGCTCTCCGACATACGGCAAAAATAGAAGCTCTGCGTATCTGCTCCGGAGGGCTGCGAACCGCCGGAGCTGGGCTGCAGTCGGAACGGAGTCGGAACGCAGCCGTTCCACAACCGGTAGAAAATGGGGGTAATTTGTAAGCATTCCACGTAAGCCTCTTTGGCCGCAGAGAGAGGTGGTCGGGAAGGATGGGTGGGCGTTAAAAAACAGGGCTTTCAAGCCAGGGAGCAGAGTTTGCTTCCGGGGGTGAACTAAAGAGTTTCTTCCAAGGAAATGTGTCTTCCTTGGAAGTGTTTTAATCCAAACCACAATCTTTTTCCTAATATTAACTAGTCGTTTTGGTGCCTAATCTTAACTTTAGTTGCGGCAAAATGCTCAAATTTTGTGGATTAAAGTCAACCGTAATCTCCGCTGAAACAAGCGGCATCTTGTGATGCTGTGTACCTGGCTCAAAATCACCTCTTTTTGGCAAAACACATCCACTAACTGCCGCTGATATGACCGAGCTGTGACGGAGGTCCATGGCCCACGTCGCGAATCTCTGTAGCGGCTTAAACAACTAGCAACTGTCGCTCAGCGTCATGGAGCTCGTAGCCAGCCGACAGTCTCCTAATTTCGTAGGATATACTTTTTGGTTTGCATACATTTTCGTACGATGTCATACGGACCCGTTCATGAGAATGCGTTGATGGTTGATGAAGCAAAATCAGAAATGTCTGTTAATCAGTTCTTCACTGGCAGAAATTTGCTATGAAAAATCCCTTTAAACCATTTGGCTTACAAAGAGATGTAAGCCGATTTAATTAGCTTACTTTCAGTTGTTAACCTTAACATTTGCTGTCATTTATAAAGGTAATTTAACTTGACTCATATCCTGTTAAGGATAACACAGTATGATCTCACAGGTCACCAACAGGGCTAATACTCCTATACTGCACTGACAAATGTGTTCAGATTCTCACCTACGTGGAATGCAGAGTTCCTAATCTACCTAACCCACATGCTGCGTTGTGTGCACATTTCTGCACTTAAAAGGGTGCTACTTTTGACATAATCCAAGTGAAATGGTGTCAAAACATGGTGTGTGTTCTTAGTGTCATTTTGGGTTTTTTACAGACTGAGCTGAAACCCCTGTAAGGTGTGTGCAATCATTTCAGGATGCATTACCTCATGGAAAATATTCAACCCACCCTAGAAAAGGGATTTCATCTAGGTTGAGTGTTTGACTTGGCAATATACAGCATGGCACAATTCCCCATGATCACTAATAAGAAATCACAGCATCTCTTCTCATCCCCTTTAAAGGCAGCAGGCAGTTTCTAATGAGCCGGGGGAGAGAGGCCGCTGCTGAGGAGGAAGCAGTTTCTGGGAGGTACACATATACAGCACCCCAAATATGCTTTCAAGGGCAGATAGTGCTATGTTTACTGTTTAACGGACACTGGAATTAGTGCCAGTCACTAATCATGTGCCATGGTCTTTTAGAAGACAATAATATCAGTAATTATGCTGAAAAGTGCTGACAAAATACCACTTCATATTTATTGTCTGTGCACAACAGGGCGAGTACCTGTCCATGCGTCTGGCAGACTCTGTTGTCTCTTTCAAAAAGGATCTGAAAACATGTTTATTTATGAAAGCCTTTGGTTGATGAGTTTTCACTAGTGTAAATTTTTATTTTACATATGTATACACATTTTATATTGTTTGTTTTATCTATTCTTTGGTACAGCACTTTGTGATTTTATCTGTGAAAAGCGCTTTATAAATAAATTTTACTTACTTACTTACTTACTTACCTGGGACAGCTCCGTAATCAGCGCTTGTGACGGTCTGAGCAGGTTGCCTACATCTAGTAAACTTGTTAAATGTGTTTCGATTTTAATTTGTTTAATTTGAATGATTAAACAGCAATATTTGGTTACATTTGCACACAAAAATACCTCCATTGCATACTTTTGGACACAAAATACCTTTATTGCATACTTTTGGACACAAAAATACCTTGAGCTCATGGTTGGACCTGTATTTGATATTGTTTAACTGTACGCTGAGTCTGTTCTATCTTTCTGTGCGTAGAAGAAGAAGCTCATGTACCTATTTTGTTACATCCTGTTGCGGTTCTGGAAGATTAAACTAATAAATGGAGGTACTGCAGTGGTTTGAACTGCATATAATTACAAAGCACATCAAAGCATGTCCCTCAAATTTGAGAGTTCAGATGAATCACGCATTCCTGCTGATGTATGAAGGCTACAATACTTAACTGACTGAAAGGAAATTACCTTGTACATCCTACTCGCTTATGGATGGCTGATCATTTCTAAGAGTCACCCATTTATTTAACTCAATACAGACCCTTAATCCATTACATTTTAACATGCATTCAAATCTGGACTAAATAAATGAGAGGCAAAAGAGGCAAAATGTATACACAAAGGGTCGCTCAGTGCAATTCTAAAGCCAAGGAAATTGTTTGTTGCACTTGCACTGAGTGCTGATCTAAGCAGGTGGAAACACAAAAGCTAAAACAAGTAACAACATTGCATTGGTAATCATATCCAGGAATGGTAATAGTTATACAAATGAGGCTCATTATGCCTAGCGTGCTGATCAGCATGCAATACTGTTGGAGGATTATAGCCTGATTAACTCTAAAGTTAAGAGAGAAGCAAGACATTTATATTATTATCTGTTATGACATTATAAATAGGACTTGCAGACACACTTAACTTACAAAAGATAAAAAGACATTCATTTGGAATCTGAAAATTGAAGTTTCTATCTATCAGTAACAAGAGGCATCCATGTCTTAACGTAAAAGTATAAAAATGTGGTTATGCTTTTCAAAACTTTGAGACAGTGTTTCAACTCCAACCAGCGTTGCCATTCATCTGATATACTTTTTCAACATGTTAAAAAGGGACTGATCTTGATATGTTTTGCGTGAGTTTATTTTCCTCTCTAATTTCAGCTAAACTGTAAAATCATTCAGATCTGCTTTGTTTAAGATATCTGTACAAAATACCTAAAAACATACCTAAATACTGTAAATAAACACACAGCTGGCGACCAAGCTCGGAAAAAAAATAGTTGCTCATACTTAAACCACAAACCAGCCAGCTGCTCAGCATGCACATGCAGCTTAAATGAGGAAAGGGTCTTTGGTTTGCCCCGAGTAAATAAATACTGGGTTTATGTTCTGTTTTTGAGATGCAAACGTTATCAAATGCAGAGAAAAATGCGTATTCACAGGGTAATTCACATAATAAAGACTCAGCATTAATTTTCTTATAATTGCATATGCTTCTTCTAAAAAATTGTTTCCTAAAAGTGTTATACTGAAGCAAATAAGTAGACACATTAAACAGTTATGGGTTAAGTATAATGTTCATTTGTTCTGTTTTATTGATCATGACATGACATGCCATCGGACAATTTTGCTGTCAACCACATCGAAAAGTGTAAGCTTATGTGAGGCCATACCAGCAAAGGAATTGATATACTGTTGGCTGACATTTCTAAATATCTCGAGAACTTAACCATTCACTATATACAATGGAGGATTCTCCCTGTCCAAACATGCAAAACTTTGCAAAATTTTAAACAGTGTTGCTCATGCATTATTTGTTCGTATTGTTGTATTTTGTATTGATTTACATTTGCAGCAGTATGCTTCAGAGTACTGGTTCAGAGCCTTCTCTATAAAATCCTCATTTTTGTTTTTGCCCTAAACTATGAGATAATGATCCTACACAATCTGCCTTCAAAAACCCTTGAATCATAACCAGCACACCATTAATTTATATCACAAAGATGTATGGGATAGCTTCAAAAGGTAAAGCAAGGGGAGTTTATTTCGACAGAGCTTTGCATAAGGAATAAATGATATTAAATAAAAGCATTGTAAAACAATGAAAAGACAGCTTTAAAAGGGTAAGAGAAATTCAAGAGGAAGTTAGAAAGTGAAAGCACAGGATGGACAACATATGAGTAATGTGAGTTCACATCCCCCTGTGACTGACCCAATGTGCTGTCTCCACCTCGACACTGTAACTGTGACGGCACACCACGGAGGATTTTGGAGGCGAGAGGAAAAGTCTTAGCTCATATCCAGCAGCTGTCTGGCTGAACTGACTGAACTCACATTTGTGTGCCCAAGACCAGAGGTGATTCAGTCAGTGCTGAAATCTTTGAATTAATCTTGGCTCATGTTTGGAATGGTAAATATTGCAATATAAATAAGTGCTGTATGAATAAAGAATTGAAATTGCATTTCACTTTATTCTTGAATCCCACATGGGGTCGAATCAGATCTCATTAAATCCAACCACCCCATACCAGGCTCATTAGATTTCAGCATTCCACTCAAAGTGAAAATTAGCTTAAATTCATACATGTTTTTGTTATAATGGTTTTGAGATATTTTTTTCCCTTTCTTTTTTGATTCATAAAACATAAAAAAGAGAAAATTAAAAAAACTGGTTCAGAAAATCACACTAGAAATTGAAGTTAGCTCAGAGCTGACACTGCCAATATGATACATAGCTAGTAACTACTTTGGTTGATTTGACTTTCAATATTACTCTGCCATATTGGCTTAAAACTGGATAATTTGCCAACAAACTGAATGTAATTGACTGAATGTCATTTAGTATCAGCGATAGACTGTATAAAATATGGACGTAGTCTCCATCTCAGGTTTCTGTGGAGCCAAAATGAAGCTCAAAGTGGGCGGCTACTTGTGGCTAAAGTTGAGCTTTACAAATTCACCCCCCCCCCTCCCCATTCAGTTATCTTGACTCATCTGAGGGGAAATTACGCGTTGCCTTCATTTTTCAACACTGGAGGTTGCCGCTTGGTTTCAACACATTTATGTTGTTAAAATAATGTTCTCAGATTGACTTTGCAGGCAGGGTATTCAGACAGCTTTGCTCATTATGAGCATGATAATCCCTGTTGCAGTCTCAAGTGTAGTTACACAATTCATCTTGCAAGCTCAATGATCTGTTTTGCTCACACTGCCCCAAATTATTATTCTGCCTGTGCCTGTGTGCTCTCAAAGGTTGATTTGCAGTTTTGTGTTCTTTTAAATCTTTTATTGTCCATATTGACTCAGAATGAGATTCAGAAGTGTGAGCGCAGTTGGAGAAAATGTAGCCTTAGCTGGTCTTGGTTTGCTGTCCAACACAATTTCACAGTTCAATTTAGAGGAGGTGAAGGAGCTGCAGAATGTTGTGTAGTGAACTTGAGGTTTGAGCAATTTCATCCATCCAGATATCCTGGTGGGTAAAGTGCTGATTACAGTGGAACTGAAGCAGCTCTGGTCTGGTTTCCAATAAGCTTCCCATCACTGTGGCCCGGGACCAACTTCACACTTGTTTAGGGGGAGAGCAGATGGGGGAGATAACCTCCGTTATAAGGGTCAAATTCGACCATAGGCAGTATCTTTGATAAAGGTTGGTCCACGTGATTTTAGTATATGTGTGATTTCTTCATGTTATTTATTTTTTTAATATTTTGTCAATAAGTATTGTACCATTAGAAATTGTATTTTTGCATTTGTATTTTGTTAATGCAAATGCTTGTTAAGGGCACAAATCGATGTCCAGAATGAATACGATTTAACAGCAAAAATTTAACTTTTGCCTAATTGAATTATTACAGAATGACTACAAACTAATGCCTGCACTACAGTGATTGTGCCAGCCTGTTCTCATGAACCATACGTTGGAAAAGCTATGAAAAGATAGGCACTGTAATTCGTATGATTTCCAGATTCTTTTTTTTTTGCTGCGCGCACCACAATGACTGCTGCTGTATATGAATGCGGCTGGCCGCGTAGGGAGGTGACCGGGGTGATGGGTGGGTGTTAACACACAAGACTTTCATGCCAGGGAGCGGAGTTCATTTCCTGGGAGACCTTCACCCAGGAAATGCGTGTTTCTTGGGAGCGTTTTAACATAAACCACAACCTTTTCCTAAACTTAACTAGTTGGTTCGGTGCCTAAAACGTAACTTTCATCGCTGCATAACGCTCACTTCTTTTTGCCTAAACTTAATCGCAATCTCTGCCGAAATGACTGGCAGCTCGGATTGCTCTGTACCCGGCTCACAGTCACCTATTCTCGGGTAACTGAACCACCAACTACCGCTGACCTGACGGAGAACCATGCAGAGCACGTAGCTGGCGTCACAAAGCTCTGTAGCGGCCTAAAACAAGTAGCAGCTGTAGCTCTGTAACCAATGTCACGTGACCAGCTGGCAGTCTCCTAGTTTTCGTATATCATATGTTTTAGTGTGCATAACTTGTCGTACGATATCCTACGAAGCAGTTCATGTGAATGCGTTGGAATGTGCATATATAAACTTGATCGATGAACACTGATGTGCTTTAATAAAGATGCTTACACATACAGCATTTTAAAATCAATAAATAATCACTTTGTAAATACTCATAACTCACTATGTTGCACCTTTAAATACAACAATTTCAGCTCAACATTAAGTTAAGTTAACCTTTGCTAATTCTGTTTGTGGAACTATGTATTTAAAACAATGTCTACTGTCCCTAGGCTGTTCATCCTATGTGAATGTTAACAGCCTCAAATGAAAGCTGAAAGTTAGCACTATGTTTTTTTTTTGTCTTTGGTGCTTGATACAGTAATAACTCGGGATTCAGATCTTCCTGCAGATGATATAGAGGTTTAATTTATCATGTATCATCAGCACGCTCCTTGAATAACAACATGCTGAGTGAATGGGACAGTTAAAGCTGGACAACCTATAAGAAAATGTGCCTTCTGCTCAGTAATGCCTGTCCCACTGAGGTACAAAACTAATTATTTAGTAATACCAGTCGTGGATGGTTGCTGCAGACCTGCACATTCACGGAGAGGTAATTCAATATAAAATAGATAGCCAATTAAAGGTCAGACAAGATTCAATTTCAAGACACTTTAAGTCTGTCTTGATTTAATAATTGACTTTATGACTATGGTTTTACTTATAATCACAGTGTGGGCTCCTGATTCATACACACCCATTTGTATATCTGTTCTGTTACCTTGTGTACAGCAGAGACAAAGAGCTTAGTGGTAAAGTAAACTCCAGGCAAAACCTAACAAACAAGTCAAAACGGTGTTTTCACTAATCCTGATTGTCATTCCTCTTCTTCAGGAAGTTTTCAGCTGCTGAATGCTATTAAAATGTAGTGTGTAATTGCATGCATGAAGTGGGTATTTCAGGTTAGACTTATCAAGCTTAATATTGTGACAGCGATGCTTACTAACGGGATTCGTAAATTAAATTCAAATGGATGAAATAAGAGTTAAATCCCTTCTCCATTATTTATTCCAAAGCAATGCTAAGACATTGACAGGTGCTAAAAGAGTCTCAGATATTTAAAGCTCACTGTCTGTGTATTTTACACGCTAATTGTGTGCAGACGTAGCCTGCATGGCTGAGAGGAAACCTGAGCCATTCATAAATGGATGTAATTATCAAGAAGGTGCTACACTGCAAAATCTTTGCCCCTTCTACACAAGCACAAAAGTTGCCTTTCACAGATACTGTACAGTACATCTCGAAAGCAATACATCTCATTGCAATAATTCCTGTGACGCACAAAGATGGCTGACCTGTCGATTAATCACCAGAATAGAAAACAGCGGGACCTCAGGGACTGCGATGTTATAGATACCCGATAGCCAATAAATCTAACAGGGACCTATAACTGGGGGCACTGAGGGAAAGCACATATGATAAATGTTGCAGCCTGTAGTCATCTCTTCTCATAAACGCTGTGGTGGGACAAATTAATTGTAGCGGCTAACAACATTTGGGGAAAAAAAAAAAGAGCTCATTATGGAGGCTTACTGAAGGACATATTTACTGTGAGACAGATACATATAAATACAGGGACAAAATGCTGTGTGTGTGTGTGTGTGTGTGTGTGTGTGTGTGTGTGTGTGTGTGTGTGTGTGTGTGTGTGTGTGTGTGTTTACATTATGGGCTATCCTTTAAAACTACAAACCATGGGGATGAATCCACCTGCCAGGTACACTGCAGCAATGTTTCTACAAAAGCAGACATTAATGCCACAAGACTTTCTTCAAATAAACTGACAAATATGCAGCATATTGTTTGAACTATTCCTGACAACAGCTGCACCAACTCTTAATCATGACCCACTGAATTGACTGAGATTATTTGTCTCCTTTACATAGAAAATGGAGAAAGATTCCTGCAACCTTCTAATTTGTTGCACATGTGATCCTATTAATAAATCGCAAGAAAGAGACAAATCTGCATACACTCAAGCTGATGAAACTCTCTTTTACTGAGTCTCAGTCAACCATTTGTCAGAATTCTGTTGTTATTAGTTGTGTAAGTCGTGGCAACTTGTGCAAGACATCAAGCCGGGGCCCGTCTTTGATCCTACAGCCTGTCACATTGCATTCAGGTCTGGTAGAGCGAATGCAAGTGTCCCACAAGGCATGTCTCATGAAGGTACAGCAGGGAAAAGCTGCTTGCTGCTCTCTTTGATGAATCCCACCAAGGTAACGCTTCGACATGCTGGGCTCCATAGTTTACTGCAGCACAATGAAGAGACTTCTTGAAATCTCAGGCCATTACACAGAATAAAAAAAGTTCATAAACTGCAAACTGTTAAAGTTTTGGACAGCCTCGTTCCTTGGCACGAGCAGGAGACGTGTGCATGTGTGCATGGGACCAAAGAGAGGTGATCAACTGAAAGTGAAAAGCACTATTGAATGTCACACATTTGTAATGAACATACTGCACTCTGTGTCTCTATTCTTGTACCTCGCTGGTGTGAAAAAAAAAAAAAACACTGTCAGAAGGTCCCTATTGGGCAAGTAAGTGGTAGGAGGTGAGAATGCCTGTTGCTGAAGTTAACCCTCTCACACTTTTGAGTTTCAAGCTCTTCGATTTACCCAATGGTGCGCAAAACATGCCAGTGGTCTGAAGCACACACCAGATGACTCTAACCCTGATTTACCACTGGGCACGTCTGTGCTGCGTTCCAGTTTTGTTCCGTCCTCCGCCATGCACCATACCACATCGGGAGAGTCTCAGCGAAGCGTCTTGCTGCCCGACTCGCAGATGATATTGTCTCTACAAGTACTTTACAGAACAATCACGTGTTTATTAAGCTAGTAACTACCTTCCACCCCCAACACCCCTGTAATTAAACTCCATGTCTTCTCTTTTCTGGCGTTGTCCTAATAAAAAAAGATCTGTGATGTCTTATGTTTCCCCACCTCCAAGATGAATCTCTCGTTGTCCATGGTGTTGTCCACTGGTTCACTTCCCGCTTGGCTGTCCAAACGCCCCGCAGCTCGCGTGAAAATAAACCTGCCGCGTATCGTTAGCAAAGCGTAGCGGAGAGCCGTTTCACGCACGCTTCTGGGATGCGCAGTGACGCGGCTGGTGGAATATCAAGCAATGACTTGAATGGCTGTGATTGCTTGCGGCGGCCGCGGCGCCTCCAGAACACAGCGTAGACGCGCCTGGGGGAAAATTGCAGTAAGCATTTGTGACAAATGAATGAATAAAGATATAGAGTAAGGTATATGTGTGAGGTTAGATCCTACACTTTCTTGCCCCTTATCGCTGAGGACAAGGGACCTTTGTGAAATCCTATTTTAACTTGGGAAGTCAAGCACATGATATTCTTGGCATTCAAGTGATTTAACACTGCCCAAAAGTAACATCGCCTTGTTCCTTTGAATGTTTCTGTGATATTATAGTCACGCTAGAACAAAACATTGGAATACAATAAAACATATTTAAAACACAAGCTTATGTCCAAACTTTGATTCAAATCCACTCCTTACACACCAACCTACTTAAGGGCACCGTGAGGCCTGAAATATTTGTATGTGTGTTCCTACGCTGCTGTTATAAAGAATAAAAGAGATATAAAAAAGGTGAAAAGCTTGTTTTCTTGAGGAATGCCAGTGGTGTACACACCTGTGCTAACCTAATGTTTAAGCCACAAGTTTATGTCATTTCATCAAAAAACAAACCAGCGGAGAATGTGGAGTGGAGGAGGATTCATTGTTCGCATGCATCCACTCTGCAGCTTGGTGAAAATATTCCCAGACTTTTTGCACGTGTGTCCTTTTAAGATCACAGCTCAGGTTATATATTGCATTATACTGCACTAGATCTAAAAATTAGATTATTTTAAATGTCCCCATGGGCAGGGAATGAGCTGCAAAATGTCATTAGCTTAGAATTACTCCCTTCTTTGAATACCTTCTAGAGGTATTTTACAAACTGCCCTGAGGGAAACATTTTGCTGTTTTACTTGGCTTTGGTGGACTGTGTTTTGCATATCGCTGCTATAGCCTTTATTTATGCCTCTCTTCTTTCACTATTTCCCTTGTGTTGCTTTTATGCGTTCTAACATGTGAAATTATTATAATGTGAAACTATTTATGCTGCCGTCTTCACCAAGACTCCCTGGAACAGAGATATTGTATCTCAAGGTTACCTTGCTGGCTAAATATAGGCAAAATATATATATATATATATATATATATATATATATATATATATATATATATATATATATATATATATATATATACAGTGCCTTGCGAAAGTATTCGGCCCCCTTGAACTTTTCGACCTTTTGCCACATTTCAGGCTTCAAACATGAAGATATAAAATTGTAACTTTTTTGTGAAGAATCAACAACAAGTGGGACACAATCATAAAGTGGAACGAAATTTATTGGATATTTCAAACTGTTTTAACAGATAAAAAAACTGAAAAATTGGGCGTGCAAAATTATTCAGCCCCTTTACTTTCAGTGCAGCAAACTCTCTCCAGAAGTTCAGTGAGGATCTCTGAATGATCCAATGTTGACCTAAATGACTAATGATGAAAAATAGAATCCACCTGTGTGTAATCAAGTCTCCGTATAAATGCACCTGCTCTGTGATAGTCTCAGAGGTCCGTTTAAAGAGCAGAGAGCATCATGAAGAACAAGGAACACACCAGGCAGGTCCCAGATACTGTTGTGGATAAGTTTAAAGCCGGATTTGGATACAAAAAGATTTCCCAAGCTTTAAACATCCCAAGGAGCACTGTGCAAGCGATAATATTGAAATGGGTGAGTATCAGACCACTGCAAATCTACGAAGACCTGGCCGTCCCTCTAAACTTTCAGCTCATACAAGGAGAAGACTGATCAGAGATGCAGCCAAGAGGCCCATGATCACTCTGGATGAACTGCAGAGATCTACAGCTGAGGTGGGAGACTCTGTCCATAGGACAACAATCAGTCGTATACTGCACAAATCTGGCCTTTATGGAAGAGTGGCAAGAAGAAAGCCATTTCTTAAAGATATCCATAAAAAGTGTTGTTTAAAGTTTGCCACAAGCCACCTGGGAGACACACCAAACATGTGGAAGAAGGTGCTCTGGTCAGATGAAACCAAAATCAAACTTTTTGGCAACAATGCAAAACGTTATGTTTGGCGTAAAAGCAACACAGCTCATCACCCTGAACACACCATCCCCACTGTCAAACATGGTGGTGGCAGCATCATGGTTTGGGCCTGCTTTTCTTCAGCAGGGACAGGGAAGATGGTTCAAATTGATGGGAAGATGGATGGAGCCAAATACAGGACCATTCTGGAAGAAAACCTGATGGAGTCTGCAAAAGACCTGAGACTGGGACGGAGATTTGTCTTCCAACAAGACAATGATCCAAAACAAAGCAAAATCTACAATGGAATGGTTCACAAATAAACATATCCAGGTGTTAGAATGGCCAAGTCAAAGTCCAGACCTGAATCCAATCGAGAATCTGTGGAAAGAACTGAAAACTGCTGTTCACAAACACTCTCCATCCAACCTCACTGAGCTCCAGCTGTTTTGCAAGGAGGAATGGGCAAAAATGTCAGTCTCTCGATGTGCAAAACTGATAGAGACATACCCCAAGTGACTTACAGCTGTAATCGCAGCAAAAGGTGGCGCTACAAAGTATTAACTTAAGGGGGCTGAATAATTTTGCACGCCCAATTTTTCAGTTTTTTTTTTATCTGTTAAAACAGTTTGAAATATCCAATAAATTTCGTTCCATTTCATGATTGTGTCCCACTTGTTGTTGATTCTTCACAAAAAATTACAGTTTTATATCTTTATGTTTGAAGCCTGAAATGTGGCAAAAGGTCGAAAAGTTCAAGGGGGCCGAATACTTTCGCAAGGCACTGTATGTATGTATATATTTATATATATATATATATATATATATATATATATATATATATATATATATATATATATATATATATATATATATATATATATATTTTTTTTTTTTTATTTTTTTTTTTTTATTTTTTTTTTTTTTTTTTATTATTTCAGAATAAAGGACATTGGCTATTGGATGTGTGTCGATATCTGTGAGTTAGAGTTCTGGCCAATGGGACAATGTGCAGCTGGAACACTGTTTGCAGATAATCAAGTGCCTTCTTGTGCGGTATCCAGTAACTGCCAGAAGTGCCTGTTGAGACTGCAAGCATGTTAGAGTTATTCAGAGCACACCTGCACATAATGATGCTATGTCATCCATCAGGCAAATACATGGCCCGATTGATCGCAAAAGTATTATTTTATTTTTACATGAAGAAGTAGGATTCACCAGCTTTACGAATGCAATCGGATGACAGTGAGAAAAAAATACGCACATTCAGCAGCTGAAGAGAGTAATTAGCAAAGACTAGAAATGTGTGCCTCATGTTTAGGAAACCTTGTTATTGATTTCTGTCTGGTATAAGGAACAAACTTCTTCAATCATTGAGGAAATGTATGTGGGCAATGTTGTTATAACTCGCATTGGACATATTTAATTATTAAAAACCATCTGTGCAGGAAAATGTACCATACACCATAACCTTTTGTGTCTGTTTATAAAACCAGCTTATTAGGCATTACTGCAAACTGACCTGGAGTTATGCAGTAAACCGTGGTGAATTGAAGGATACACTTGGCTCTGAGATAAGTGTGCAGCAAGTTTTGGGTTCAGTGTATGCATAATGGCATTTTTCAGATGTGGGACAGACAATGTACACTTAGACCGCACCTCAACAGTCCTCCAAAGAACATTTAAATAAGTTCCCCCAAAACAAACTATGTTTACTTTAAAGTGAGAAAGCCCTCTAGCAGTCATAGTAATTACAATATGTTTTCTAGAACATTAATCCCATGTCAAGTCAAGTCAAAGTTTATGATGGCCCAATATCAAAAAGGATGCCTCAAAGGGCTTTACATATACTGTAATATGAACAAACACACAAACATGTATAGAAGTGAGCTACACTACAAACAAAGCATTACATACGGAATATTTGACACATACGATACATACAATAAAAAAGTTATAAGCACGTGGCCGGTTAGCTCAGTTGGTAGAGGGGGCACACATATGCAGAGGTTTATTCCTCGACGCAGAAGGTCCAGAGTTTGAATCCGACCTGTGATGGTTTTCCTGCATGTCTTCCCCTCTCTCCCCTTTCTTCTCAGCTTTCCTATCCAATAAAGGCAAAAATGCCCCCCCCCCCCCCCAAAAAAAAACAGTATTAAGCAACATTAGTAAAATATACAAAACATGTGAACAAAATGTACATAATTGAGAGAAAACGTGCAATATAGTGTAATATAGCTAAGCATGTGCACATACAGTAAACTGAGTATGAGTTGGATAACTGTAGAATTTCTGGCAGATAAGTGAGGTTGCTGGCTGATGCGAAAACATGAGTGGACTGAGCTAGAATTTTGAGATGTTTTGTCCAGACGGAGCAAGAAAAAGGCATGAGCCTGTCTGGTGGTGGTGAAATTCATGATAGGTCCCCCTCTGATATAATAACAATTTAATGATAGAGTGAGTGAAACCTGAAAAAAATCATTAATTCTAAATGAGAAGAAAGGCCATTTTAAATGGCTCTCCAGTGTTTCTCAGAAGTTTCACACAGAGATCTTAGGTGAAAGGTCCAATAATAATAACTTGAAAAAACAGAGTTGATTTTGTTGATTGAAGTTGTTTTTTGGGGTGCCTTTCATTCCAAATAAAATATTCCTTTTTTTAACATAAAAGATCTATTTATTTGTATACTCTGTTTATCTCTATATTCTACTGTAACATTGATATTGGTTTAATCTCATCAACAGAGCATCATGTTTGACGGTATATGTAGATTTTGAAGATTTCAAACCAGTGGAGGTATACTGTATGGCTATTACAGTTTACTTTTTAAATCTGTAATGGCCTTTTTAATCAGCTTTGGCCCAGTGCCTGAATCAAAGGAGTCAATGATTAGCAAATTGGAGCATTTCACAGCGGCGGTGCTCCCTCTGAACCTGCCGGAGCCTTACAGTGATTATCAAGGTATTGGATAAGGTAATTGCTACATTAGCTTCTACTTCCCACTGAGTTGCTAAGTATTCATCCGGCTTGGGTAGCAGCTGAACTTTAATATTGGGTATCTCTAATGTATCTTGTTCTCCAAAAAAAAGGGCAAAAATGATAGGGCAAGTTGTTGTGAAATCATGATTGCAATTAGAGACCATTATTTCTGGTGTAGTCTACGCTCGTTGACCGTAGAAGAAAAAAATAAGATGATGAAAAGAAAGGTCTTGGCATTTCAAAGGTTCGGCTTGGAATGTGTGAAGCGATATGAGGAGTCTTTTTTTTTTATTGCTCCTGAAATAAACCCCTCATCCTCCGACACATGATGGCTCATTAAACCGGTCTACAGATGCAGCTTTATGGCCTGCAGGCACACACAGGAGGCAAGGGAATCACTGCCTGCTATTTGTACCAACATACTGTACACAGGGCAGTGATCAGCTGCATTTTCCACAGGCTGAGTTCAGATTCTCTTAGCACGAATAATGTGAACTGATCAACTTTTTTTGCAAATAAGTCAACATTATCCAGTCACGTGATCTTATTTCTTGGCATGCAACTACATCCTTTCAAACATAGAGTAAAAATGACCCAAACAGAAAATGTACACATTAAACTAGTAATATTAGTACTGTAAATCTTTTCAGTTCAAAAAGGTTACTTTGGGAGTCCAAGCTTCCAGAAAGCAACTGTGGTAGAAACTATCTTATAAAAAGTACTAGCTTGTGTAGATAAAAAAAAAAGTTAAGGGGAGAAGTCGACTGCAACTTCTAAGGAGCAATTTAATAAACCACAGAGCTTCAAATCCTGTTGCATACACTGCTAACAGCAACCAGAATCTAAAAATGACAATTTTTACCGACAAAAAAAAAGAAAAAAACAGGTAAAAGTTATTCTGGTCTCATGTTGAAACATAGTTTTTTTGTGTGTTTTTTTCCAAAGGCTATCCTAATACAGTACTACCATATGTACTTTGAGAGAGTTATTGGTCTCGGTAGTGATACTCGGCCACACCAAGCAAGTCCTTCACAGCGCAACTATACTGTAATAGAGGAGACACACCAGCCCGATAATCGGCCGTCGGACCGTCTGGCGAGGTCGGTGACTCGAGTCTGTTCGGTGTGTCCCGTGCCGTCGGCCGTCCCGAGGAGCCGTCGGCCTTCATTTGGGCCGACCTGACATGTTCAGTCGGAGACAGGGCAGTCGGGACTCACCCGGAAATGGGGAGAAGATGAGCCTCTCAAAATCTGATGAAAATCTTTTTAACGGACCTTTGTTGATCTGAAATGAAGACAGATTCAGAAACTGCACGGCCTATTTCTCGCTTAAAATATTTTCAGAAACACGTTTCGGTGAACTATTTTAGTCCAATAGGAGAACGTATTCTGAACAAGCCGCCATGACAGTCTGGCTGTGAATTTCCGGAGAAAAAAGACCCATGTGACGCGCAGAGCATACGCCCAAGCCAGCGTCGCCTCAGTGAGTTCTGAGGCATTTTTTGGACCTCGGGGACCCGACTGATCAGTCCGACTGGCTTTTCTGCTGACGGTCGGCCCGTCTGGTTGGTGTGTCAGGGCCTTAAGAGATGGAGTGCTCTGGCAATAGGACTTTATTGGGCATCATAGCAGCTATACAGCCAACCGCCATACCAAGCTGGGGAAAGAACCAGTGTTGAAATAATTCAAACTGATGGTCATAACATAAACATATAGCATAGTTAAATGAACCAGAAATGTTCCCAGACGAAACCCCAACTGGACCAGAGTTTCATTTTGAACACACATCACATTCGTAGGTATTTTATGTTTAGTTTTAGGGGTGCTGGTTTTCTTGTGTTTTGTTTTAAAGTGGGACTAATTGGTAAGGTTTTTATTTTGTCTGTTTTTTTAAGTGTAGTTGTTTAACTCTTATTTTTACAGAGTCAGTTTTGTTGTATTTGTTTTAACCAGCATCCACGTGCCCTTTCTTTCATTGTAGTTTTGTGCACCTGTGATTCTGTTCGTCCCGTTTTGAACTCTTATGTTAATACGTTTTCTGTTGCTTTCCTTTATTAATTTAATTTAATTAAAAGAATACTTTTATATGTAATCGTGAACCTTCCTCATTGCAACACTGTAAACGTATGTGTACAATTTGTTGTTTCCAGTATGCACATGCACTAAACTTTACCTACATGTATGTCCATCACGCCAAAATTAATAAATCAAATATTTGTTAAGCTCATAAGGTTGAACACCCTTTATGCGTACTCATCATCCAGTCATCAGTATTTCCTCTTATGAAAACATAAACAATTAACTGTATGACACATCATGGCTGAGCACTTTTCAAGCATCCTTCAGTTGTTTATCTAACTAATTAATAAGCCTCAGTGATTACAATTATTATACGTTCATGGAACTAATTTAATCATCAACCTTATTAAATTATACAATCAGACTAATGGCGTGTGAATGGGGTAGTCACTGCATTAGTTCTCACAGAGTTGTGTCATTTCGCTGTTGCAGGAACCCGCTGTGTTCCTCAGCTCAAAGTACAGCAATATATATGTGTACAAAAGAGTTATGGCATAATGAGTAATATAAACCACTCTGCACAGATATCTTTACAGCATTGTAGCCAGTGCCTGCAGTAATTAGTGCAGATGATATTGACATAATACTGTAAACAAACCTGAGCTCTGCAACACAAAAGGAACTAAGTTCTGCTTCAAAGTTCACAAATAATTAGGTCTCCACAAATTTCTGCATATGTTGCATTGGATTTAAATGTGAATTGGTTGACTATGTTTCATAGATAAGGCTCCTGGGGCAGAAATGTATCAGGGTGGCAACTGACTCCATCCTTAAAAGTCCTTAATTATCCTCCCTTCAAAATGTTTTCGTTTCAGATGCTTTACAAGTGTGAGGGTGATGCTAATAGAGCTTTGTTAAACACACACACACACACACACACACACACACACACACACACACACACACACACACACACACACACATACACATAACAGACACTTCCATCTGGATTTTTCACCTACTTTCTCACCCCATCATTATATTTCTATTAATATATTTTAATTCAGTTCAGATTCATGTTTAGTTTTTTTCTTGTCCCTGGTACGTATACCTCAGTATTAGATTACATTATTGCCAGCCTCCAACCAAAGATTCATGGTTAGAGTTAATATATAAATTCCAGAAGAATAATCATTAAGATGCATGTACAGATGTTTGCTCTTCTAACTTTTCTTCAGACTAGATGTGTTTTTTACAGCACTAAAGGGCAGATGAATTTGTGTTTCCATCACATACTTATCCTTATTGTAGCGGCGACAGTATACAGTAGATGCATGTCACCACATTATTCTATTTTCTTCCTTTTCTGACACATTGTGGGGCCTGACACCTTGCAGTCACAGCTACAGTCCGCATATAAATCATGCATCATAGTCCTTACAGACACTAAGGTTATGTGTATGCTTATTCACAGCAAACATCTTATCCTGGTTTCAGAAACCGGGATAACCTGGCTCTCAAACACTGCATGATTTTGGACCAAAGTCTGACATCAGTAATAAGGATAGAATAAAAAACAATAAATGATAAACTGAATAACTTGAATAAATAGAAAAAAGCACCTGAGTGCAGGTTCTTTGGGGATTTTGCCAAATCAGAAAGTGCTCTGATCGGATACTGGAAGACAATCACAAATAACTGTTGTATATTGATTAGACTCTCTAAATATCTCCAAACTGTCTGACACATGTTTTTTAGACCCAACATTTTTAAATTCAAGCACTCAGCCAAAACATATTTGTTTCCGATGTCTACATTAAAAGTAAGCCAGTTGCTGACACTCAAGTAGTTCAAAGAGCCAACTGGAGGCAATGTTTGAATTAAATGAGTATATGCAAAATAAAAACATCATGCAGCCTAGTTCACATTTTTATTGTGCTTTTTTCCTTTCATATATGAAAATAGAGAGTTTATAGCTTTACTACAAAGCACACACTACACTGTGAGCTCAGCAGGATAAAATCCAATAAACCCCCACTGGATTGAAGAGGAAAGTTCTAGAGGAGCACAGTTAATTTTTCCACCTGCACTATTTCAGGACACTGAATAGAGGGCACAGGACTTTCCCTTGTCATGATTTATGGCAAAGTAACAGCCTTGTTAAAGTAACTCCAATTACCGATCCTCTTTACCTGCTGAGGCTTGCGTCCTCACACCAAGAATGCCTCTGGAAACCCATTTGGGTCAGAGAAGCCTCCGATGGCCACATATCTAAATCAGAAGGAGACTGGCCGGAGCATGAAAGACTCCCTGCCCCCCATCTTTCGCCGAGAAACACTTCTGAGCACTTCTCACTCTGAACAAATGATATCTATTCTCCCTTGGTGCTTGCAGCTTCTGAGGAATCTGTAAAATGTGTCAAAATCCCCTTCTCCACTTTACAGTGACCTCAAAAAGCTTTTTGGGTATAGCTGTTATGTTTTTTTTTTTTTTTTTTTAAGGGACAACTTTTAACCTTCACACAACAGAAAATAGTTATTCAAGTGCACAGTGTTAATGTATGTTCTATATTTTTGCTCAAGTGTTGTTGGCACTCACCTTGATGGGTCATTAAAATGAAAACAAATCCTGGTGTAATGGAAAACTAAACTAAAATATCACCTTGACTATGGTCTTAAAATCCCAAATCTTCCTGAATAAAAAGTCAGTGACTCACTCTGCTGCCCCGCGGGCTCAGCATGTATGGTTCCTCAAATGACTGCAGCACACCCAGAATATGATTGTGTTTCTTTTTTTTTGTTCAACAGGCAAATAATTACTGTCCCTTTTTTAATGTGCATGCTTTTAATTTTTCTCATTAGTACCTTTATGACTAAAAGTAATTAGGGTCCCTATAATTTATGAATATTTTTCATAAAAAAAAATTTTCATAAATTTTTTTTGTCTTAATCCATGCTTTTGAATTTAGAGCCCGATGGAATTCCCTGTATATTTTCAAAAAGATACAAATATAATTTAACATATGCATCTTTAATGGTAATTTTCTGCATTTGCTCTGAAATTGGCCATGGATTGCAATAATTAAGCAAAGTTATTTTGCCTCAAAGTTCACATACACTAGAATAATAATGAATTAAAGGTATAGTGCATAGTTTCTGTCGCCCCCATGAGGAATTCTAAGTAATGACAACAACACTGTCGGCGCGTCCACATGATACCTTCCGTGATCGCGCACCACCCCCACCCCTACTCCATGCAGTTGCTAGTAGCCAAGGAAGACACATGTTAAAAAAAACATGATGGACTCTTCAGAAAAGGTAATTACTCGAGTTTCTGCGTGTGAAAGTCACCGGACGCCACAATCTTTTGAACATAGCCAGAGTTGTGTGGAGCTGATAGTCTTAATCAGCATTGTAGCAACTCATTTGGCAATGGCTCGAATGTAACGGACGTTCATTAATATCACAAAGTTACGCACTAAAGCTTTAATCATTGGGTCTGGTTCAACTGGCCTTGAATGTGTTGCTTATTGTTTGGAGGTAATGCTGATACTTCTGAAGGTGGTAGCACACTAATTCCCACCCCCACATGCACTGACATACAGGGGTGAACTGGTAAAGAAATTCAGCCCTGAATTTATCCACTGGGACTGGCCTGGGGGGTATATATACGTACATATGTACACACATATGTTTTAATACCCTAACCTACGACAACAACAAAAAATGCAAATGTTTCATTTTGTTTAATGTTTTAAGGTAAATAACATTCCAGAAAGTGTTATTGTTTGTCTTATTTTAGATATTATCTTCCATAGAACATTTTCTATGATACATTTAAAAAGGCAACAACAATTTCTGGAGTGTTATTTACCTTAAAACATGACACAAAATGTAATAAACATTTTAATTTAACGTCCATCGTATTGCTTCAGTCTGCTTCTTGAAAATAGCACTGCTGCTGACAGTACGTACATTTTTTTTTTTTTTACATTTTCAAGCCTGTGCCTTTCTTCACAGTGAAATTTGAAACTCAATTTGGAAAGTGACAACAGGCCAAAACATTTTCACAATTTCAAAACAATCATCAAACTCAACATGTCCTTGATCTCAAGGTCTACAACTGAAATTGGAATGAGTGGGAACCGGCCAAAATACCCTCACTTTCCTAAAATGGAATGTTCCCATTTTTCAAAAAATCTTTGCTCTAAAAATAATATCTGCTCTCAAATTCTAAGACTCAAATTGAAAAGAGGTGACCGGCTAAAATGTCCTTACACTCCACAATGCCATTACACTCAAGGTCTAACACTTCAATTGGAAAGGACCAGCCAAAATGTCCTTTCTTTATATATATATATATATATAACCTATCCTATCCTGACATTCCACAATGTCCTCCATCCGAAGGTCCAATTCTCAAATTGGAAAGTGCACCTTCATTAACATTTGAATGGATTAATAAAATGCTGGTTATTTGTTAATTGGTTCTTTGATATTTCGCATTACAGTATATTTCACTAATACATTTGTGAATACCACAAAAAGAAATAAAAGCCAGACCCAACCAAGGTTATAATCGTTAACTAAAATGAACAAAATAAAAAATCATCAAAACATCGTTGTTAACTGAAATAAAAAATAAAAAATAACTAAAACTGTAATGTTTGTTTGCAAAACTGACTAAATGTCCTTAGTTTTTGTCAATGTCTTTCATAGAACAAATAACGTTATATTGTTCAGAGTTGACATTTCTGACCAGAGACCTGTTTTATACAGTCTATGCCATAGACATGTATAGTTTCCAACTGGGAACCCAGAAATTCCGACATTCCATGTTAAATTGAACACAACATAGTCCATCCCCTCTCCAAATTGTGACAATTGTCAACCTAATCATCACCCATGGTTGATGTGAGTTGAGTGGTGAGTGGCTTTCCATCTCTGTATGCACTATTTTTCCACCAAAAAGGACACAGTGAACAGGTTGGTCAACAGAACTTCAAACCATACTGGACACACAGTTTCCTGTGGTCTAATAGAACTCCTACCTGATGTCATCACTGGTCTCATCTCTACATGATGCCATCGCCGACCTCATGTCTGTCTCATTCACTCCTTGCCTGTGTTCTTCTCCACTAAGACATATTGTCAAACAAACTATAACTATAATTATATTACATTATGTAATATAATTTTCCATATTAGTTTTTCCATATTAATAATATTAAGAAATGAATCTGTTGGTATCAAGTGGCTCCCCCTACGCTTCCACCTAATGTTATACCTACCTGTTGCCTTCCCGTGTCTTTCCTGATCCACCATCCTCACACCTGAATGAAATTAACTCACTGTTAAATATAGCAGCCTTAATTCAATTCTTAAATCAGTCTAGTGATGGCATCTGATAAGACATCTATTATGCAGTAAGGTTGTGCTGCTGTTGAAATTACATTCACATTTTGTATTTTAAAAAGTACAAATATGGAGAGCATGCATGGCATTGGTACCATAGGGTTAAACCAAAATCTAAATGTAGCTATCAGCAACATTGGTTTGCATTAAGTTAGCAAACACTAGCCAGTCTGTTAACATGAATATTTGCAAACCTCCAAGTTTGGTAGTGTTGAGAAAATCTAAAATAGACGTGTTCGTTTGATTCCTGAGGACGAAGGAGAGGCTGGGGTTCCAATTGAAAGTTAAAGCAAAAGGTTTAATGAGCAACATGATGAAAATGACAAGTCAATAACAATACAACAATAAAACACTGCCAGCAGCAGACTGAAATGACATGCTTCCTCTTCAGGAATTACATCAGAACAGTCCTGATTCCTTCCCAGTAGCCCAAATTTATCCTAAAGAGTTTGAGGGTGGTTTCCTCAAATTAAATCTTTCCCTATTGGTCAGATGTCTCTCAAAAGAAAAGGTGTAAGTTCCTAATCCATGTGTCTTGAGGCCACACCCGGCCACAGGATCCTACCAAGTTGGTGTCAATTGTTTCCAAACTACAGGAATACTCATTCTTTGTCCTAATCAAGTCTGGCCCAACAGGGGATGGCTCTCAAAGGTGATTAAACAATAGGTCAATAGAGCTTCTACCTTTATGCTAAATAACAGACGTGACTTATTCAATTCTTTAGAAGCTAGGGTTAAGGTGATGTAGTCGAATGCTGATTAGGCTTAATCAGTATTGAAACAATAATTTTCGGCTCAGTTTCAGTGTCACTCAGTCTTACAGCAATTTACATAAAATAAGTTACATTTTTAACCTAAAAGTATATTGCTCTAAAACATCACCAATGTTTTAACTTTTTTAACTTCAACAGTAGCAAATCTATGCATGATTCCATGGTAAACCAGAGTTATTGCATTAGTTATGTTTTCCAGATTCTTGTCATTTATTGTAGTTTTCAGCTCAGCAACCTTGGTTTTGCATTCAACAGCATTCATATTCTAAGCTAGCTGTAAACCCCCATTTGGCTGCTACATTCCCAGTGTTAGCAAACGCTAGCTAGTCTGTTAACATGAATATTTGCAAGCCTCCAAGGACAGATGTCACACTTTAAATCCTACCTGTTGCCTTTCACCATCCACTTATTTAACTGCTGTCACATCCCTTGACATGTCATCTCCTTTTCCCTCTTTCTTTTTCTATTTTTAGCCCCCGACAGCTGTTTTGCTTTATTCATCTTTTTCCATAGATGACAACTCACTACTCGTACGCTTGCTCGGCGCTCACGGCGACCCCACTCCCCCGCTCCCTCGCTCCCTCTTCTATGTCAACATTCTATGATGGGAATCTTATGAGACAGGGTGCCTACTCTAGCCTGTTAGTTATATAACATTGAGGAAATGCAGAAATGATTTTAAACGCACAAGCTACATATAGAAAATATTTAAAAAACATATTTTTATTTTTTTAATAATTTTTTACCATCGCTTCTACCACCCCTACGCACCGCATATAGTGCATACCCACTTTTTGCGCCACTGGGGCCAGGCAGCATGACAAAGACAACAGCAGGACAGAGAACCAAGGGTAAGCCTCTCCCCAGAACACGTAGCTCCTAAGGCACCATTTTGATGCTACCAAGCCATCACCCCCCGTTAGCATTCCATTGACTGCCATTCATTTTGGCGCCACTTTGACAGCAAATAACTTTACAGCTGAAGCGTGTAAATACTCTATTTGTCCATTGTTTATTTCTAAAGAAAAACGACAATGTATAAAGGCTCCATTACCTTGTACCTCACGTTATGGCTCCGTAGCAGACGTTGTTATAAAAATAGGCTAACAATTGTGTCATAACCACGCGACTTACTGTCGCATAGTAGAGGAATTACCATATAGTACAGGCAGTTTCGACTTACATTATCTGTTTATGTTTAATTAACGCGTTAATCGCGATGCGATTAAGGGTCGAGCATAAGGCGTTAATTTTTTTTAAGCGTATTAATCGCATGCCGCCATTTATTAATTTATTTTTACTTCACTCGGCTTTGCGTCGTGCCCAACAGGCTACTATTTTGCCGTACTTCCTTGTAACACATCCTGCTGCTGCAGGAATAGCAACGCGGATTTCGGTGCCTCATTCTGGAGCCACTGATATGTCTGCTCTTCTCTCTGATGCTCTGAGACAGACGTTACCGGCAACAGAAACATCGCTGCCCATGACGCTAGTTAACACTATACTCTACAGCAGCTAACGTTAGCCTAGCTACGTAGGTTGCTTGTGGTGCATTCAAAGTTGTTGTTAAATTCAAATGTGTGACTAGATGAAATATATAATAAACAAATACATATCTTAAAATCAAGTTCATGAAGTCATTTTCTTTGCATTCATTTGATTCCCAATCAAGATCCTCTGGTAAGATGGCTTTCCTTTGTTAATATGTACTTAAAAACAGTTCTGAAATGCAAAATAATAGAATTTTAATCATGTGATAAAACATGCGATTAATCGTGATTAACTATAGAAATTCAACGATTAATCGCGATTAAGAAAATGTAATCGTTTGACAGCCCTATTAATTACTAATGTTAACTAGCATTTTAGTTAGCAATAATTAGCCTGTACCTATGTTATCTCCTTACATATACCTACGCTCTCTGTCTCTGCAAGATTCGGAATGGATGCTCACGTGACATTTACGTCATCTCTTTCAGCTGGAGGCTGTGCAGTAACGCTCAGCCATCACCGGAAAAGTGCTTCTAATATCCTTCACTGGTCTCCGTCCAGAGACACGGGATCTGCTGGTCCAGTTTATATACTGTCTATGCAGAGAACACTACAGGAGGGCTTTCTTTGGCGACCTGATAGCTGCTGGTTAGTAAATACGCAGGAACACTATAAGCGGGATGAAGCGTAGATTAATATGTGGATTGATACTGGGATGTCTACACAACTGTGTGAGTCGATTAACTTCAAAAAGTTCGCCACTTTACTCAACCAAAGTTGAAAACACCTGTTCATTCTTCTTTAGTCTGTTGGCTATTTAGGTTTGTTTTCCTGGAACACGTCACTTACACATGTTGCACTTACTGCGGCGTCTTTTGTAGACTGTTGACATATTTATGACCATATGTAGGCTACATTTTAGGTACTGGTGTTATTGTTGAATACATTGTGAATATATATTTCTAAAATTGTATGATGTTTTTGTTCAGTTATTATTACACATTACTATATCTGACCTTTTTGAATCTTGCCCCTGACAAATAACCCACATTACAAAAAAAGACTAAAACTAACACTAAAACTAATAAAAAACATAAACAAAAAAATAAAAACCCACTTCAACAACTTATTAAAACTAAACTGAATTTAAAAACAAAAAGTCAAAACGAAATACAAATAAAAAAAAATGAAAAGTTCAAAACTATAATAACCTTGGACCCAACAAGGCTATTACAAAGTTGGACATTCACATTAGACCGTATTTGATACACTTGCATTTGTTTTAAAATATCCTGTTTACTTCCCAGACATCATTCTATTTGTGAGACATCTGTAAGCGCTCATATATTTTTCCTGGGCCAAGCAGAATGCCTGTATATGCTGCATTTTGGTACTACCGTCAAATGGCTGCACTTATCATGATAAAGTGTCCTGTTCCCCGACACTCTGTAGGAGATGTACATCAAATTGGTGGACATTTAGAAGTACTTTTCTAAAAATAGGGCCCTTGCTGGAGATGAAATGGACATGGCTGAGCAATCATTCACATTAAACACTTGTCACACACAGCAGAGGAAATGTTTCAGTCTCTTCTTCTAACGGCCACATCCGTAGACCATTGCATTTTTTTGTGCATTCCCTCGCTGCTCATGCCCTGACTGAAGAAACCTTTCACTGAATAATGTGTGCCAGTGAATGCCACCTTTTCATTTATAACTGTAAGAGATCAAATGTGCAGCGCCAGAGGGAATAAGACATCTACCAGCATGCCAGACGGTTGAAGGAGAAAACTGTATCTACAAAATGTGTTGCTTTACAAGAAATATCATATGCAGATACATTTTTGTTTAAAAGATAACAATGGCTTTTTATCGTGTTATTATATTCAGTAATTCTGCTGAGTTAGGGTTAGGGTTATCATATTATTTTCATATTTAGTTCATTCATCTCTTTGTAGTTTATTGAGTTGTTTAAAAATGAACTTGAATAAATGTGTTCATCAAACTGAAGGAATTTGTACAGCATATTGTGCTTTTAAGAGTTTTTGTACAACAATGGAGTTCTGTGGCATGGAGGCAAATACTATATCAATATATAGCCTATATAACACCAGCCTTATCCTTCAAGTCTTGTAAATTAGTTCTCTGTTGTTCCTACTTTTCTTTCTCCCCGGCTTGGTGAACATAACTGATCACCTATATTTCCCAGAATGCTGTTGTATAACCCTTAAAGAATAGCCTTGGTCATCTAGGTTTTACAGTAGATAGAAAATGTACTATGTTGGTAAAAAATGTGAGAGCAGTAGTGATAGCAATGGAAGTCCCAGATAGCTTTCCCCACCCCATGAGAATCTTGCTGAAATAGGTTCCGTTCTATAGAGACCACTCTTAATGTAGCCTGTGCCCTACTGACTGACACCAAAGCCAGATGATTACTGCTGATGCTTTGAATACAAGATATTGTTATCAAACCACATCATAGGTAGTTATGTGGGGAGAAAGACATGTATATATACATTTATAGATAGCACCCACAAGTCTTTAACATTATCACTCTGATATCTTTGAGTCATACAAATATGTGGTGAAGTATAGGAACAAAATCATCTCTGTTACCAGGTACATACAGAGAATTCCACAGCAATGTTCAAGGTAACAAAAAAAAAAAAAAAATGGAAACAATGTGAGTCATGCATTATATAGTCATACAGTGTGTCATCAAAAGGGTATCGTCCAAGTCTGTTGGATATCTCAAGAAATATATAATATAATATAAGATATAGTTACAAGCAACATCAATTCTGTATTATGTGTGACATTATACCTCAAGTGTGCAGTTATTGTGTTGCCTGGACTTCCCAGCAGCTGTTAATGGTTATCAGAGTCATTGTTTTCCAAGCATAGCCAAGAACCACTGTTCAACGATTACCTTAGGACCCAGCTCAGTGACCTCGAAAGTGAGCAGAACATGCTTGTGTGTGTGTGTGTGTGTGTGTGTGTGTGTGTGTGTGTGTACATAACACAGTGTGTGCGTGTGCTTGCAGCAGTCTTATTTTTATCTCTTTTCATCCTGTTTTATTTAACAAGCGTAATTGCCTCATCATTGGTGTATCTTGTTGTTTAATGAACTGATCTAAATGATAATGGCAATGTAATGACACCCCTCAATAAATATTTAATCCAACCACAACATGCTCCGTCACCTTGAGAGGGCCGGCACAGAAAATGAGTGCCCTTTTAATTGACGCTGGCCTGGATAAAGCGACTTCTTGTGTACTCGTTGATTCTGCTATATATTAATTAGCTGTGGTGCTGCATTGTGAGACTTTGTGGAAGTGTGCGTAGGCTTGCCTTGAAAAGCACTCTACGCGTTGTTAGCTCTAATGGTCGATTAGTCATTTTGCAGTGATGGTTGCCTTGCAATGATTACAGTCATTATGCTCTTACACTGTGAAGCTGCAACTGTGAAGGTCACCAAAAAAAGCGTCCTTCCAGCTACACCACACGGCTATGAGGCAAAGCTTTCATGCTCAGACTACAGCAATTTTACAGGAAAACAATGTTAATGTTTCTGCAATGGTGATTGGATGAGCTATAATACAGTATAGTAGATATGCTCATGTCTGGAGTCAACAGTCTAGACTAGGGATTACAGTAAAGGGTAATTTCAGTGTTTTTTTTCAACCCTATTTTCCCATGCATTTGTGTACATGTGGCTAATGTGAACAAAACTCTTTGAAATTGGTCCAGTATTGAGCGAGAACGCTGGAACAGGCAGCAGCAAATCAAATCAAATCATCAAATCCTATAGGGAAAATGCGTATCGTCAATTTCTGCTGGTTTTTTTTGCCACTGACCGGCTCAGATTCTTAACTTTTTGTTAAAGAGTTAAAGAGTAAAATCATTTTTGTTTAACCAGACTCCATTTAAATAAACAGTACTTTTAGCGTGTTTAGAGCCAGCATATTTTCACATGTAACTGGGTGAATTAAGGTGCAGTGGTCTTGCTTAATACTAGACCAATTTCAAAGATTGTTGTTCCCATCAGTCACATAGACACAAAAACATAACTTCAGCTACAGTCAAAACACATTGGTCATATTTCATGCAGCAAATGCAACAAGGAGAAATATGCATAAACCTATGGGTTCCCAACCTGAGCGCTTTATTTTTTCATTTCATTTATTTATTTTTAAAACAGGGACAATGTACAATATACATTAACCTTAGACAGGAGAGATGCATTTTACCAGGTTGTAGCACTTGTGCTAATTTCCACCTGTAGTCCCTGGGCAGGCTGATGTCAACAAATACATTTAATAACACATTTATCCCAAAACCAACATTAAAATGATCATACCCTTCATTCATTCATCAGCATTCATTTACAAATATGCTCCCACATACACATCAATTACTATACATTATGTGAACATGTTTGTTTTAAACGAAGCCATTTTTTGGCCTGATATGAACTATTTTTAAAATTAAATTAAAATTATAAAGTGTTATCAGCTCAGTTGGCAACTTATTCCACTGTCTGATAGCCACACTTGAGAAAGCTGAGCTGTCGAATGCTGTTTTACACCGAGGAATCCTACACTCGCCCCAAACAGTCGACCGAGTTGCTCGAGATGTCATTTCTGAGCTCACTGAGATACATTTTTTAACCGGAGGTGCTCCAATACTATTTATTATCTTGAACAAAAGACAGAGGTTTGAATATATGATAATATTTTCAAAACTTAATATACTATGTTTTTTAAGACAGTGGTGAAATAGCCGAGATTTCTTATCATGAACCTTAAGAAGAACTTTTGTACAATGATTCCAGGGGTCTTAATTTAATTTAATTTAATTTACTGAATTATTTGGTGGTATTAATAATTATTAGGGCAAAAGGAAGCCATTTATCTTAATCAACATTCAAATGAACATAGCATTAACTTTGCATGCAGCTTAAACATTGTTATAGCTGCGAGGGATAAGAAACATCAAGTGTGTTGCCTGTGATTTGTCTTCTGAGAGCCTCATGGAAGGGATATTTGACAAAATTTCATTGTATAAATAACGTAAAGGACTTATTTTGGTTGTGATACATTTATTTTGCATATTAGCCATTTTGGTTTATGCCTAGAACATTTTTTTCCAGTTTATTATCCCGTTTCCTGGAATTAAACTGATGTCTAGACACGTGGGCATCTGAGTGTGAGTCCTAGCTCCATGAAAAATAGACACCTGCTGAATCAGCATCACCTTGACATTGAATGGGAGAACCACATTGTGGACCATGTGATAGTCTCCAGGGAATTTCCTGTGGAGGAATTTGTTTTCTTTTGCTGAACTGAAAAGAAAAAAAAGGTCACTTGGGTATAAGAGCTCTGACAAACTTTGTGACCCCCAACATTTTTATGTTCCATTCATCAGTCAGTAGTGCAGATCCAAGTGAACAGCGAAGCATAAGAGCGTTTTTCAGGTTTCTAGAGTTACGGCTGTTAAAGTGGTCAGCAAGGACACAACAGAACACACAATGTTAATACAAAATACAAACACATACTTCAAAAACTGCTATTACTGTATTTGCGAAAACATTGGTGCTGTAAATCAAGAGGAACTAAAGTGATGTTTAATTGTTGGATATCATCTTTCAGTTGGAACCTTTTTATACTTTATTTATGCTGCATTTCTGCCTTTAATGTCACACAAAATGAAATCTTACCCATGTCAGGTCATGCCTAACCTGGATGAAGTCATAGATGATGTCACACTTAAGGGTTTTTTCAGCTTTTGGTTTTAATGTTAATATGGGGCAAGGAACTTTTTTAAATTATGCTCTTGAGAAATGTGCGAGATGCTGTTTGTGGGCCACACAGGTACATTAGTAAATTGCTATGAATTTGTCCCGTCTAGAATTAATTACAGTCTTTATTCTCTATGAACTGAGACAATTTGTAATTAACATTTGACCCAAGTGCTCCTCAACCTTTCGGCGTAATAACTAATTCATGCAAGCTTGTCCATGTAACCTCATTAGATCATTGTGTGTGTGTGTGTGCGTGTGTGTGTGTGTGTGTGTGTGTGTGTGTGTGTGTGTGTGTGTGTGTGTGTGTGTGTGTGTGTGTGTGTGTGTGTGTAAAGAAACGTAGGTGTAATTGCTGGATGAAAGGGCTGGTAATCAAGCTTTACAGCCAGACTCCAAACTTTATACGCAAATGACCCCAAGGCTACAGTATGTCATGGAAACGTCTGGTTGATTGCTTTACATTTTAGAGCCTCCTGTAAAACAATGTGGTTTATGATTGAATGAAAACTATGGTTGATTACAACTTGGGTTTTGATTTGTGTAGCTCTTGCCATTGTTCTAATTGGTTATAACACTGTACTCACTAAAATAATTGCTGTGATTTTTATGGCGGCATTGCTAAAAATAAGTCTTACACAATCGTACAGGTTTTTAGAAGGTGACGGTTGGTGACAAACATGGAGAAGGTAACAGAGGCATGTGTTCTTCCAGCAAATGTATGGTGCCTATATGTGAGGCTCCATTGCTATGATGTAACAAACTGTACCTGTCAAACAAGTATACATTTTAGCATTTTGAAAATCAATTCCACTCAACAACTTACCGTATATCTATTCCCAGATGCTTTAAAACAAGCAAGGATATGTCCTACTGTAAGTCAGCAAGTCAACTGCTAGCTAGTCTCGCATTGCCAGACCTTCCTCCACAGCGCTGCGGAGCAAGGTCTGGCTAGTCCACACAGCATTCAGGATGGGAGAAAAACAAGCTCTGGATTATTGGCATTTCTTTAAACCAATCACAATCGTCTTGGGCGGTGCCAGGCCCGGACACAATGACAGTAGCTCTGCAAAATAGCCTCGGGAAGGAACTTGTTTTGATGGAACATATGTACGTTCAGAAGTTGTTTTAGTCGTGCAACAGAAAACTCAGATTGGACAGATAGTCTAGCTATCTGTCTGGATTTACCCTGCAGAGATCTGAGGAGCAGTTAACCATAGTCCTCAGAAATAAACCGGAGTTTAGAATGCCAACACAAAGGAAGCGGAAGGTGTGGGACATCCGGCCTAAAAAGAGGGACATCCAGTGGAATATCCGGCGGCACTTGAACAATCCCGGAAGTGGAACATCGTTGATATAGACTAAATGCTAGCTAATTTAGCTAATCTTTCTTATCTAGCTGTCATAGGTAATATTAAAACTAGTCAATGGATTTGTAGTCTGCTGTGTCTTGTCCCTTCTGACATTAGTGGTGGGCAGATCAATCCAAATATTGATAATATCGATACCAACGTTGGTATTGATATCGATACTTTAGTTTTAGTTTCTCTCCAGTATGCAGCGCTGCGGTTTCATCAAAGAGGCGACCTGGCTGTTGGTGACTGTGTAAGTGCTGCTGCTTTCAAGTGCCGCTCCTGTCACACATGCTGTCACAGCGCAGAGCAGACACACTTTTCTCCTCCTCCCCCCTCTTGTGATTTGATGTTGTACCGTCATGTGACTCAGCAGCGCCAGGCAAACAAGCAAGCAAGCAAGCAGCCAGGCCTGGCGGCGGCCAGCAGCCCGCAAACACAAGCAGGACAGAGACAGAGCAGAAGAATGTCAGAGAGGAAGAGGAGCGCTGTGTGGCTATATTTCCAGGGCAAAAATGAAACAACGGCAAGCCGTATAATTTGTAAAAAGGCTGTAAGATACAGTGTTAACACAAAAAATGTATACAAGCATATGAAAATTCTGTCCTGGGTTTTAATTTATTAATAATCTAAAGGAAAAATCACAAAACCACTTAAAGGTCACGGAAATTAATTTAGATTTAGCAATTTGATGATGCATCCACCTTAATTATTAAAAAGTATTGGTATCGTAGACACTGGCCCTGTATTTACTTGGTATTGGATCGATACCAAATTTTGCAGTATCGCACACCACTATCTGACATACAAGTATTAGGTCATACTTATATCTCGATCTGAGTTTGATGTCTGTACTGTAATACATGGGAAACAAGGCACAAAATCCTGTGATAATGATTAGCTTTCATTTATGCACTGAGGAGATGTTTGTTCACACACCCGGTTTGACACAAGAAACATTAACAATGTGTTGATTCTCTGCTGGTCCATGGAGAGGTGTATCATCTCACGCAGTGTGTTTTTTTCTTCCGATTTTCCCAGAAATTGTCAAGCTGAGCAGGTGCTTCATATGTGTGAGAAAAAAAGGAATTAAACATCCTTCATGAGCAAAGTGTTTGTTTTTGTTTGTACTGTCCTCACAAAAAAAAGACCATGACATATGTACAGGGGTTTCATAAGGTTATTTATCAATACCAATGACTCAAGAATTACTGAGCCGGCTGAGATTTATGACTCTTACAAAAGGCTGTTTAGGCACTCATGTCATGTCCTCACTAATGGAGGATAAAAATGATGTTTATATGTCAAACAGGTTTCCATCCACACTGGTGTTTTCGGGTTGATCTGAACAGTAGAAAAATGGTTCAATCTCTTTTTATAATTCTTCTTCTTCGTCTTTCATTCAGCAAAAGGAAGTGTATATTACATCCATCACCTTTGTCTATCAAAATAATCAATCAATCAAATGCTACAAGCTTTTTCACTGACACAGTGACATTATAAGTACAATATAGTGATTTATTTACAGGCAACACCATTGGCCGAGGCTATACAGTATTTGCTGGACTATTATATTAAGAGACTCCTTAAAATCCATGATTTATACTGATTGATCAGAGTTGATAAAATATGTATGTTTAGGTGCTTTTGGTACACAATTGCTATACTAGAAAAAATTGCATTTTTAAAAATACCCTTGTGGATGCAGCTTCAGCACAAGAACTCAGATCCTTTGGATGTGCAAGACACACATGCATGACAAACACTGTCACAACACATAAAGACATTCATGCTATGTAACGAGGACTACAGTTGAAAACTAGCTATCTGGCTAACACTGGC
Source organism: Zingel zingel (assembly GCA_023566125.1). NCBI lineage: Eukaryota > Metazoa > Chordata > Actinopteri > Perciformes > Percidae > Zingel > Zingel zingel. Next base: position 36,337,668 of record CM042322.1, on the reverse strand, counting down.
GCATTTACAGAAATGTTGATTAATGTGCATTGTCCTAATCAAATAAATAAATCTTAAATTTAGCTCTCAGGCAAAAAGGACGAAGAAATGATTCTTATGTATTATTATTATGGTAGCCTAATAAAATTAATAATAATAATTCTTTGTCCATGAAGTCAAGTACATGCAGGAGGAGGCAACATAGTTACTCATTGTTATTAATTATATAGCTTGCTTATCTGTATTATGAAAACAGCATGCCATTATTGATGTCATTTAAGCTGCTGACAGCATTTATAGTGTCCTTTAAGCCCCATAAAGCTATTACAAACGGAAAGGCATATGGCAAACATAAAGGGACAGCATGATGACAAAAGCAGTTTCATGTTTTTAACTAGCAGATGAACAGAGTTTGAACTTTTGCATATTCATTTCTAAATGAAGAACAAGATGAATGTTTGATCTTGTGTGCCAAATTTAAAAAGGGTACATCCATTAAAGAACACAAAACAGGGGACATTTGTTACATTTACAAAAAATAAAATAACAAAATGTCTTTTAATGTCACCCTCGCATAGAGTGTTTGTCTCCTTCTTGATACGCGATTAGTTTTAAAGCACTATGCAGACTACAGTGGGGAGAATTCCCCTGGGCAACAAAGCTGTTTCAATAGCATGCTCAGCACTCATTACTGATGGGAATGAATCTTTGAAACACTAACCATCTGGAATGAATAACGTGTATATATATATATATATATATATATATATATATATATATATATATATATAGACGACTGTGTATATGGTTGACACACAATATAATTGTTATAATAATATTTTTTGCATCACTAGAGTCCTGCATTGTTGTGAGTTAAGAGGTAGCAGCAGAGCATATTTGTATTTCAAAGCTACACAGAATACCTTGCAGTCGACTGTTGTCAAGGAGAATTATAGTAAACCTTCAAAGAAATGGCACATCTGTAGACATCAAAAGCACTTTCCTTTAGGGTGAATCACGTGAATAAGTTGGGATATAAAAACCTCTAAATGTAAATAGTCGGTGTTCACAGCTGAGGTTAGGACTATGCCGTTAATGAATGACATCTTAACAGCTGCGGCCGAGACAAAAGACCAACTCTGACTGATGGAGGGACGCAGTTGCTAATGAACTCAGAAATGGCCTCGGAGTGGTTAGCCTTCATTGTCAACACAGCCATTAAACTTGTCACTGATACCTGATAATGAGAAAGAGGGGTCGGAGAATGCAGTGAAAAAAACTCAGCTGTGCAGAATTGTAAAGTGTCGTGCCATTATATTCAGGCGTTCAACTTACAGAACATGCAACGCTATAATGTTTAAATGCTCTTGCATATCTGTATTTACTTCAAATAATCCCACTTGTCATTGGGTTAAATTCTCAAACTCAAACTCACAAGACCTTATCGACATAGCAGGCGGTCATTTCAATTCAATGTGCATAGTTTCATATTAACAGTTATACAGTGTCCATGGTACATTGTTTTCATAATTCAAGTGTTGTTAATGTTCCAGTCTGGATTACTCATGCTGAAGAGAGCTCCATTTATTTTGTGTATGTGTTGTGTATTGATGCAGTGCTGTTTTCACGGTCACAGAGCTGTATGCATTGCTGCAGTGCCCCTCACTGGGACAAGGCAGTATTCACTGTTATTATGACAACAAAATATCAATGTAGAAAATATCTCAACACTATTGCAAAGAGATGTGAAAACCTGTCAACAATAAGCAAGCAGCCTATAATGAATATGTAAACACAGCTGCAATGAATTGTTAATTGTCAATAATTATGATACTGATACCAAACCAGCATAGATTTTAATACGTTTTCTTAAATCTTAAGGTTTCACGTAACTATAAGCTTGCTTCTGCCTTTCTTTTCTGTTCATCTGTGTGGTTACACAATGCTAAAGGAGCAGATGTCATTTATTATTTATATCCTGCTGGATGTATGGTGGAGCAACATCTGGCCACATCAACACTTATAATTCATCTGGACACTGATTAGGAGGTGTGCTAGCTAGCGTCAGCAAGCTAGCAATCTAATTTTACCAAGAGCAAAGTGCTTGACAAATTGGAGCTATGTTAAAACAATTAATTAACAGAGAATAAACAGGTGTTTCTAGACAAAAAAGAGTTGACACTTGTCCACACGCACACCCACTGTTCTCATTCCGCATGCCCAGCACATCTTGGATGCATCTGAGCATTCACAGACACACATGCACACACTTGGATGTATACACACACACACACACAAACACTATCCATTATGGAAGCTGAAAAGACGACTTGTGACATGCACTGCATACTGCTCACAGCTTACAAGCCACGCAATAATAAAAAAGACAATGATGTGACAGGCTTCATGCTGTGTCTTTGGCGTCCCACTTAAAATTAGCCAACTGGCAGATCAGCAAACCAAAGCTGTTATTTTAAGAGCTGGGCTACTCTGTATGTGCACCAAGGACAGAGTGTGATGGCATCTGACAAAACATCCAGTGACACGAGCGTCATATTATCAAACAGTTGCTTTAATTAAAGACAAAATCTGCCATTATCTGTGTGTTCACTCCAAAGTCATTCTGACAAGCAAAGGAGGTAGATAGAAGAGACTCATTTCCTATTGTTCCTCTGCCCCATTCTTCCTTTTTCCCCCTCCTTTCTTGTCATTGTCATGGTAAAGGCGACCCAGCAAACATGCTCGGCCCTGGCACTCTCGGCTCGCCTGCGTATCTCCATCCATCTAAACCTGACTTCACGGTGGGCCGCCCTTGAGCAGAGCATAAAGTGCAACTGGTCCAGCCCAGCAGTGTGTTTATTATTATCTTTCATATGGAATGTAATTAATGGGTGAGTGCATTGCAACCTTCTAGGACTCCCCTGCATGGGGTCTGAATTGTGAAAGGGTTTTATGCACGATTAAACAGATTTTCCTGTCATGGCTGCTAATGAGGGTGACACTGGCCGCATACTTTTAAAGGGAAGCCAACACTTAATCTATTCTCTTCACTAAAATGACCATCCATCGCCTCTGGTGTGTCTCTTCAAGGCAAATCAATCTGCCCCAATTGGAAACGATGTTGCTTTATATTCCCAAATGGACTTCATTCCTGTCATGAATTGTGTAAAATCTTGAAAAGAAAGTCAAGCAGGTCACATGAAGAGGCCCAAGTATTTGAAAAGTGGCAGATCTTCCCGGAGCCTGTGATTAAGCTACAAGTGCTTTAGAGATTTCTAACTAGAGTAAAAAAAGACCTTTCAATCTTCATCTTTTCAAACAGCAAACCACTGCGTATATTTGTGAGGGCTGCAGGCGCTGATTGGAGATTGAAACAAGTGAATTAATAGACACAAGGCCCAAGAGATAAAAAAAAAGAGTCCACCCTCTCCCGAAAGGGCTTTTGAATGTGAGTAAACTCATCTTTATTCTGCAGTCCATTATCACAGTGGCTTCAATGAAAACCATTGCTCTAAACACATTCACTTGCTTTTTCAGCTGTGTGCTCGACAGTGTCACCTGCCTTTTCTCATTATGATGAATAAATAGACCCGCTGAGAGCTAACAATGTCTCCTCTCACAGCACGAGGCTCCTTGGTGCCGAAACACTGGTAAGGGGCCTCAATGTGCTGAATGAGATACAGCACCCACTTTGGCAGCCATCAACAAGGGTCCAACTCCCTGCACTTCTCACTATAGCATACCTTTTCTTCATGCAGTCCTCATTTATGGTAAATATTTTACTGGCTGACTGCAGTGCTGAGGTTGTAACTAAATGAGTTGCCGAGTTTGTGGCACAGATGCTGCCAGAAAGCAGAGCCTCCCTCCGGTAAAAGCAGCCTGACTTCCAGCCTGTCAGAGCCAGCAGATGACATATCACGGCAGGGAGAGGTGTGAGACACTGGGCCCTGTGAGCAAGAAGATCTGGAGCTGACCCAAGTTAGACAGCTCATCCCAGAGTGGGAGGAAGGTTGGTTTACACAGTGTCAGGTAGCATGACTTTGCCTGACTTGCGCAGAACTAATGGGACCACCCTAAAACAAAAATCTAAATTTGGATAAGCCTGTTGTTCAAAATACTGTGATTCAGCAGTAGAACAACCAATATTTATTCTGGCCACTTTGGTGAATAGAATTTGCTGAACTAAAAAAAAAAAGATACTGTAGCATCCACCAAGGTTAGAATGTGAAGTCCCAGGTTGAGCTTTAAGCTGACCATTGTGTGGACATTTTCACACAGGTTTGACCTACAGGAGTGGTGCTATTGGCAGATCATCCAGTCCACAGTGCACTGAGGAGAATGCTAAACCAGACTAGCACAGCGCAACTCAGGATTCATAAATCAGTGAGAAAGGGTCCTGTATGACAGGGAGTGTGGAAGGACAGCTGTCAAAGTTGTATGCTATAGGGAATATGCAACTATTGATTTTGACAGCACAATCGGTGGAGGAGCTTTGTAGCGTGGAGGGCAGTCAAAGGCATGGACTGACACAACCACCGTTAGTCTGGAACTCTCCTGAGGATTGACCAGGACTTTGGAGGAGGTCGACACAATGGAGGCTGGCCTGGTGGAGTCATGAACTAAAGACTAAATAGGGGTCAAAGCAAAAAGAAAAGAACACAGAAAGTGAGGTTTAAATCCAATGTCAGAATTGGTAACATGTTCTCTTTTGTAATAGTTTGCATTTAAATGAAAATATAGAATTTCACAAAAAGGACATTGCTTTTGTTCTATTCGTTTCAAGGGAAACAGAACAAAAAATAATAATACGGGCAACAACAGACACAACAAGATGCATATAATACCTTGTGTGTTATTTCAACACTTTGAATCAATACATCCATATTTAAAACTGTTGAAAGTCTGAAGTGCTACAGACTGAATGCACTGTTTTCCTCCTTTACTTGCTGTGTGTTAAACTCCTGAATCTACTCAACCTCAGTCAGGTTTCATATGGTCACTTCCATTTAATTTAATATTTAGCACATACACAAGAGCACTCTCTCTTGTGTTACCAAACTAGGCTGAGCTGACATGTAAAAAGTTCCAAAAGGTCCAATGGACACAAGACTCCGAGTATGTAGAAGTTAGAGGCACATACACTAGTAGTTTTAAAGTCCATCAAATACTAAACTCATACCAATAACCTTCATATGATCAACATGTGACCCTAATACAAAAAAGTATATGCAAAACAATTTGTATGATATCCTGCGAAATTACAGCGAGCACCGGCCAGTCATGTGACAAGCCGTCACATGACAGTTAGGTTTAGCGGTCTTTAGAGTTAAAATTATCCGAGAAAAGGTCACTGTGAGCTAGCTACGGAGCAACGTGAGACCCCGGTCGTTTAAAGAGTCAGTAAGTGATTCTGCGCAAAGATTTGTTGATATTTGAACACAACTGCCAAACAAATACAGCCCCCCCCCCTTCATAAACTCCGCCCTCCAGATTCACGGACAGAGAACTACTGGCCAGCACATTCAAATGCTGCCCCCACCCCTACCATCAGGTCGCTGCTTGTTGCTGATTGGCTGGAACAGTGTTTTGTGGCTCGTGCATTCCTTTCATGGGCGTAAATCTGATCTAACAGTAGGGGGGGACAATGAACATAACATTTCTGAAGAGCAATTTTTGAAGGGGACACAAATAATACAGCCACAATTATACTCGTAGAAGATGTGTACTCAGAGGAAAGCCTTAATACTATCATTAGTGTAGCATGGAGACTGTACCATTAGCCTTCTTTTCAGTGTTTCTCTTGATTCAATGAAAAAGCTGACTAAATTGACCAAAATATTTTTCTGTAAAACCATATATTTATTTTTAAGTTGTTTACAATCAAGCCACAAAAATACCTTAAAACATAATGACTTATTTTGACAAAGTGTCCCCATATAAAAGAAATACAATACTTTTGTACACTTGTTACATTAGCTGAACATAATGTAAATTAGTGAGCCAGTGGTAAAGCTCATCTGCTCACCCTGACAGCCACACACCCCCAAAAATATGAACTAAGCTCAACACACTTACCTGAGACTCTCCACCTGACTGGCCCTGGTCTCCCTGTTCCTCAGTTCTTTCTGTCTCCTTTGCCAGTGACATAGTGACGTTAGTATTTCCATAAGCACCCATTCTTATAAAGATGTTACCAAATTGTCCTGATATGAGGACTTATTGTACTTACTTGGAGTTTTGGTGTACGCCTACTGAAAAGGATCTTATGTCTGTTTTTCTTTTCTCTGTCATTTTATCTGGGCAACAACAAATCTTTAACGTCAGATGTCTAAATATGAGTTAGTTTCATAGGTTCACCACGCGGTCATATTATAATTATAAAACGATCTTGCGTCCTCCACATAAATATTAGGTTTTGTCTGGGACAGAAGATATATATTTAACTGATCAGCCACTTAACTTCATATTGAGCAAAACACAACTGTAGATCTTCAATATTAACCCCAATGTCAGTTCACACACATAACGTTAGGCTTATCGCCGTGGTAACGTTAGTTGTAGCCTAGTGGGTGCGTTTCTATCCAACAAGCTATTAAACAAGCTAGCTAACGTTACATTATATTACACTAACATAGCGAACTTTTTTGTCATAACTAATTCATTAATTACTCGGCCTCATTTTTGAGAAAAGAACAACTTCATCGATGTTTAATGTGAATAAGACAGCCTTGAACCACCTACTTACTACATTCCTGTCACTACCGATGTGACTGTGAGTCTACCTATGATCCTAACGTACAGCAGGCAGTGGACCAAACCACTGGGAGGCAAGGGAGGGGGGACTCAAAATGTTTCTAAACTTAAAAGTTGAGTTGGGGGTTTGTATTGTTTTACTACTTACACAAATATTTTAAGTATACATTATTGTGTTATTTACAATACACAGCATTGTTTTAATGATATTTCTAGGGGGGGGGGGGGGGGGGGGGGGGGGGGGGGGCAACCCTTATATAGGGGGGGTCCTGACCCCCCTGGGATTTACGCCCTTGATTCCTTTTTTTGTTTGTTTTACATTTACACAGCCAGGGCAGTGTATTAACTTCTAATAATCTTGGTGAAAGTCTTTGGTTTCCCCAGGACACGAACTTTACTCCCCCACTTGAAAGCCCTGTGTTTTAAAGTACAGTAGCACTCAATGTGGTCCATACAGCAATAAATACGTCGAATTTATACAGAATTACATGTGCATTACTTTTCGTAGCTATTTGTACGAATGGTTCATCATTTCTAATTGTCTTTTGTTTAACCTAATGTCAGATTACACATTGTACTATTACTCCATACAAAATAAAAAAACAGTTTTCACATATAGAGAGATGAACAAAATAAAGCACCATATTTCACCTAAAGAGAGATATGGGTAGGCAGATACACATTTTATTTTGTATTTTTTGTCCACCAAATTATGCATTTGTTTTATAAATATGCTGTTGTGTTTTACTGTGCTCTAATGTACATATTATTTACATGCATTGTTTTTGATATCTTGTTAAACTGTAACATTTTAAAATGATGCTGTGACACATGATTACTGTAAATCTACTTAGGTCTTCCTTGAATAAAGGCCTTACTCCCAATGGGATTTTCCTGATATAAATAAAAATGATTATTCAGATTATTACTTTAAAATGATATCTGAAGAACTAAATATAACAGTTAAAAAAAAAAATCAAGCTTTTTGTCACACTCAGTGCACACACACACATACACACACACACACACACACACACACACACACACACACACACACACACACTCACTCACTCACTCACCTTGCTGATCATGTGGCATCGGGTGTCATTGCGTTCAGCATCTCAAGATGCCCTCAGGTCAGCTGCAACAATCTGTTTATGTCTCTCTCTCTGTGTGTGTGTGTGTGTGTGTGTGTGTGTGTGTGTGTGTGTGTGTGTGTGTGTGTGTGTGTGTGTGTGTGTGTGTGTGTGTGTGTCTGTGTGTGTGAGAGAGAGAGAGACAGTGAGAGATGCAGGGACCCTGAGAGACAGTGAGTAATGGAGGGGAGAGAGAGAAAGAATAATGAAAACTGTCAGTCCACAGAGGGCACCACACGACTCTCCTAACACCCTGTCCTGATTCTAACACTTCTAGCATTTGGTGAGACTCTCAAGCATTCAGCTCTCAAAATCACAGTGTGCAGCACCCTAAATATTTAGTTAGTAGTTATAAACATGTCAATCTTTCTTTCACACAGCAAACCTGCCTCTCAAATATTCCATTGCATTCTGTTGTTATCTACTTTTTTTTTCTTTTTACATATTTTGAAGAAAAGGAATCAAATCATTGATACATTTACTGACCACTGTCTAGTTGACAAAAATGTTCTAAGAGTGATACAGATGTAGCCAGCATTGTTCATATATTCATGTTGTAATTACTGACATAGATTGCATACACACTTAAAAAAAAAACTTATTTCCTGTAGAACCCAGCATGTTCAATCATGTTGATTGGCTTGATATTACTACTGTAGCTCTGGTTATTTGTTTTTTATGTTTAGTTCATATCAATAATTAAAACTGTGTTCACACCAGTGACAGATCAATGTTGGACATAATAATTTGAGCTCTCTGCTGAGCTCATCTTTTTTTCACACCTGCAAAATTGCTGCACCATTTTATCTGTGAGAGAAATTTGGGGCAAAACCTGTAGTTTGGATATTCAGCGTATATAAAAATCATCAATTCTGAACTGGAGTTTGGTGTTGTTTGTGTGCTATTCCCAGTTGACCTAAGGGTGGCAGTGTTGATTCACCATTTAGCTGCTCACCGCTGTAGTCCTGCACCCCGATTCTGCTGTATTCCATAAATGAGAGATCACATTTACAGAGAGTAAAGTCATAATTCATGTATCCAAGATGCAGGAAGTCACATCTTTAAAGAAAACCTAAATCTAATTTTCCTAAAAATGCAAATTACTTAATATGAAAGAATTTGCTTATTCTGAATCACAACACAAGGGACCCTTTTTTCATGGGGGAAATGTCATTAGAGCATCGAGTACCTCTTCAAATAAGGTGTCATTTCACTCTTGTGGATAATTGTATGACTTTGCTGAGAGGTATAGAGTGGTACTCAGGCAGAGGAAGAGGCTCTTGAAGCAGCGAGAGCCAGCACACAGCAGGGGGCAAACCAGCGCCTGGAATAAACTGCTGCTCCTGGGTGAAATATACTGTAAGATAAATGGGTTTATGTGTGTTAAAGTGTATTATGTATACCAACATGTATGAATATCTGTGTGTTTGCTGAGTGACAGGGGATAATGTGCTCTCAGAGCCGTCCCATTAAACCCAGTCCAATCAGCTCCTGAATTAACCAATTCCTGTAACGAGCCATTGCGTTTTGATCAAACTTTCATAGCTCTCCAAATTTACAAATCCCTAGTCATGTTCCTGAGACAGCAACAGAAAAAATGACGCCCGTGAGCATCATTGCTTCATTTACACATAAAAAAAAAACCCTGCCGCTTCACCAATCAAATTTTCATAGAACATCACCTTTAGGAAGGGAGACATTTCTGGCTCTGTGTTTACACCATGCCTCCGAGTGAGAATATTCCTGCCGAGTGATTTTCAAATATTGGTGTCACATGTTTGACTCTGTACTCCGCCAGTAAATGATGAATTGAATTTCGCATAAGCACCCTTATGCAAGTTGGAGCTAGTGAGTGAGTAAATGAGTGAGGCAGACTGGATGTTAAGGAGATATCTTTATTTAAATTTTTTATTTTTTAAGTCAAAATTAATTAAAAAGATATCATCTTCTTATATGCCTCAATGGGAATACTGGAGTTAATTCAAACAACTTCCAAGTGTTGACTTTAAATTCTGCTCATAGCAAACTGGGATGACATGTTTTCACCAAAAAATGAAATTGAGCTCATGAAGACTTGCTCGTCTTGAAAGATTAAGAAAACAGCAATGCCAAGGACTTACAGTGTTCTGCACAATCTGCTGACCCAGCCGGTGTCTCTCCCGCAAGCTCGTAACAAATGATCTTATGACTTTATGACTTTGTCGAAGGAAAATGACCAATCTAACTTTGACTTTGCCAGGCATGAATATTGCAAAGCCACGCTCTGAACAAGGGCGCCAATAAAAGCTGCACAGCCCATCTGCTTCAGTGACGTATGGCGAGCCAAGACACAACGTAAGCTCTTCCATTGTCTTTGTGTCTCACTGCTCTCCTATCTTCGCCTTTTGTAATGGTAATCAAAGATTCGCTCTGAAGAGACACTGGCAACTTTCAGCCTATTGTCTGAAAAGTGGAATTTCAAAGGACTTGTACAGAGCAGCTGTAACGAGTCCAAAGTTGGAGATGAGTGCTGTAGAACAACGTCTTTTCTCTATCTCCTTCTCTTTCCCTTTTCTGTCATAGCAACCTTCTTAATCACCCTTCAACCCTGCAGACCTGCCATTCCCACTGTACACCTCTCCAGGCTGCCAGGTCTCATGGCCCCTACCTTGTTATTCACTCTTTGATGTATTTCCCAGAAATCACTGTACCTCGAGCGCAGGAGAACAGTTTGACAGAGTCTTCCAGTCCTCCTTCACTGTCTTCCTCTGTGATTAATTCACAAGTCCAAAACAGTAACTTCCTCTGACACTAATTTCCTATGTAACATGACATCTCTGTAGTTGGCAGGGCGGGTAGGTCCAAGGATGCCTGAATGCTGAATTCTTTCCTGTAATAAATCATTAGCCATTAGGGACCTATGTGCCCTAAATGACTTAAACAAATGAACTTGTCTGCTTTAATAAGACCTTCCATTACCTGGATATGTTCTGTTTAAAGGCAGAGGTCTAAAAAAGTAATATGGTATAGTAGAAGTATTGGCTGTAAAAAAAAAATAAAAAATAAAATATATATATATATATATATATATATATATATATATATATATATATATATATATATATATATATATATATATATATATATATAATAAAGTTGTGAAGCATAACAGGCATTTGAATATTCCTCTTACATTTACACTAATGATACTGCAGCTGTTGTGTTTTTTCTCTTGTTTCAAAATAGGATAAACTGTTTTAAGTCATATTTTTAGAATTAGTGTGCATCGTCAAGCTTGGCTTTTCCCATGGCAGGATGCAGAATCCCAGAGACGTGCTTCTGTTGTGCCCTATTGACCAGAGAACAGAAGACTATATTATGCTATGAATATTGATAGAAGACTACTGTATATCCTATGAATGTTAATTCACTTTTCAACAGTCCAGGAAGCGACTACTTCCAGCTACGTGTAGTCTGGTAAACTCAGCACTCCGTACATTACCCCAATATTGAAATCACAACACAGTGTAATGTACGGAGTCCCAGAGTAATGTAGAATGTCCAGAAATCACAGAGCTAGTTATATGAGTTAGATTAGACTGCATTGTTCACCTTGGTGGAAATTTGTCTTCAGCATCTCCAAAACATTAAAACACAACCATGACAGTGTTGTAGTACTCAAGACCGGTCTTAAGACCAATTTTTGAAGAACTCGGAATCTAGCACATTTTTACTCAGTCTTGTCTCGGTCTCGGATAAAGAGGACTCAGGATTTTATTTCAAAACCGGTCAAGACCACAGCTGCAGGGATTTCGCAAAATTGCCTGTGCATTGTCTGATTTATGCCTATGTGTTAAAACTTGCAACCAATAACTTGTCTTATATCTAATAGCTCTAGCTACTGTAAACCCCACTCTCCCTGCCCCCTTTACACACACTCCAAAAAAAGGGAATGCAGGAGACAGTGGAAGAAGCTCTGGCTGTCTAACACAAATCTGGTCTTAGTCTTGACTGAGTATCGCCCTTCCTTGGCCTTATTCATGACTTGGTCTTAAACCCTCAAATTCTCGGTCTTGTCTCAGTCTCGATACACGTTTAGGTGGTCTCAACTACAACACTGTTAGTTACCAGCTGGTTACCTTCCTGTGGTAAAATCACTTTAATTCCAACAGCCACAATCCAATTACCACTGGCAACATTGTCAGTTCATAGCACAAATCCACACAACAAATAGCCTAATGTAGGGGAGGTTATCATTGCAAATAAGAAATTCATACAACATTCAACTTTTTGGTGGTAACAATGTTGACAAAATAAAAAGTCTACACAAGTGCAAACTAAAATGATAAATAACTAATGGACATATGGACATTTTATTTTAAGTAAGTGGATATATTTTGACAAAAAAAAAATAAAATGAACTGGAACTTCTCTTTCCAAGCCCTAACTATGATAAAACTATTTCCCTATGGTGTGTTTTCAAATTTTCAGGAGATCGGTAATTCCACAGTACTGAATTTTTGTTTTCCATTCGAGCAAAACAACATTCCATCAATAAAATCTAGAAAGTGATTCCCTGTGTGGTGTATGAAACAAATAAAGGCCAGTCTGAAAAATAACAAGGACCAAAACAGAGGGAAAAAACTAATTTCCCCTCATTTAAACCCTCTGCATAATCTACATTTCCACATTATTAATTCATACTACACTACCTTTATTAATCAGAACTACACTGAACCATGTCATACCACTGCTGCGCTAAGTTTCTCTTTTAACCCCATTACTGTTCTCACTGCAATCTTAAAAACAATATTTACTTGCTTTTAGGTTAAACGGAGATTTGGTTTTACCCCTTTGGGTGTGTATTCACTCTGCCGCCCAAGTGGAGCAACAGGATGCCCTGTAGTGAAATTAAATATTTAAGAATATCTGTCACAATAGGATTGCTAAGGAAAATAAGGCCTTGGTTAATATAACCCAAACTATTCTTCAACTTCTAATGAGCAGCAGATTTATAAACTGACCAGGAACACACCAGCCTTTGGCTGGAGAATGTCTTAGCACAGAGTTAAAAATAAGGAAAGCAAGGCAAGTTATAAACATATAGACATAATACAATAACTTGGCAGCTAATTAAACCTAAGTATTCTTTGGAAATCAAGTGGAATCTGCTGCCAATTAACTTACTTAGTAATACTTTAGGGGCTTGACTCTGTGATTCCTGACCCTTGACACAAAGCCGTGATTGAGCCAAAACACTTAATCATGCCTGGGACTTTTTAAAGTAACCTACTAGAACTGAATAACAAATCTCCTCGACTCATTTCAGCCACAGGATTGCAGTCCTCTAAATGTACAAGATATAAGGGATTTGGAAAGATTACATTCACAGCTAAAACAGGTAGCAAGATACGATTCAGGGAATTAAGAAAACAATATTCAGCGGTTACACTTGTAATTTAATGAATGCTGATAAGCTTCTCATTAGCAATAATGTCAGGATGAATTACCAATGACCTCATGTGGAAATCATAAGACAACTAAAACAGATGAAAGGTATCATTTGAATATACACTCACCCAAATGATTATTAGGAACACCATACTAATACCACGTTTGACCCCCTTTCGCCTTGATTCAACAAGGTGCTGGAAGCATTCTTTAGAAATGTTGGCCCATATTGATAGGATAGCATCTTGTAGTTGATGGAGATTTGTGGGATGCACATCCAGGGCATGAAGCTCCCGTTCCTCAACATCCCAAAGATGTTCCATTGGGTTGAGATCTGGTGACTGTGGGGGCTATTTTAGTACAGTGAACTCATTGACATGTTAAAGAAACCAATTTGAAATGTTTCGAGCTTTGTGACATATTACATTATCCTGCTGGAAGTAGCCATCAGACAAAGGGTACATGGTGGTCTTGCTTTGCTGCATACCTTGGCTGTAACGAGTGGTTATTTGAGCCAAAGTTGATCTTCTATCAGCATGAATCACTAGGCCCATTCTCCTCTGACCTCTAGCATCAACAAGGCATTTTCACCCACAGAACTGCTGCATACTGGATATTTTTCCTTTTTCAGACCATTCTTTGTAAACCCTAGAAATGGTTGTGTGTGAAAATCCCAGTAACTGAGCAGATTGTGAAATACTCAGACCAGCTGGTCTGGCACCAACAACCATGCCACGCTCAAAGTTGCTTAGGTCACCTTTCTTTCCCATTCTGACAATCAGTTTGGAGTTCAGTAGATTGTCTAGACCTGGACCACACCCCTAAATGAATTGAAGAAGCTGCCATGTGAGTGTTTGATTAGATAATTGCATTAACGAGACATTTAACAGGTGTTCCAAATAATCCTTTAGGTGAGTGTATTTAGCATATATAACTGCTGTTGATTTTCTGTACTACTCAAATGGTTATGACTTAATACTTAATACATACACTTATACTTTGCTATTATTCTGTATTAGACTTATGTAGACTTTGAGACAGCTCAGAAGTGGATTGTCCAAGATGCTGCTTTTTAATATGGGGCAAATGTACATTGATCATATTTTGTACGTTCATATTAGAGTTTTCATTAAAGTAAAGCATATCTTGACCATAATAACTTGCAGTTTACAATGAGCTTAAAGCTGAGAAAAAGAGTCTATTTTGTCCTAACAAAGCTAAGCCCCTTCTGTTTTTTTTAAATTGAGATGTTTTATGTTTGAAGGAGATTTATTTCCCTCTCCTATCAGTGATTAGTGCTGCATGTTCTCTAACCTCTGAATATGTGTTTACATCTGGTCTCCATTTACAGTTCATTGACTGTGTATTTTGCACATTACTACTGCAATTGTATGTGCAGTGTCGCAACAATAATCAGTCACCTGTAGACATCAGTGCTATCTAAACACACATGGCAACACATAAGAGGTTCATTCAAAGGTACGATTGCCTGGTGTATCATACTGTAGGTACACTGGAATTTAAAAAGCTGTGAGTTAAGGCTGGCTGATGCGTAATCCATTTAATAGCACAACAGCAGGCTTTCTTATGTTAATACATGAGTAGTTGGTGCTTGGGGAGATCAGCTGTTTATCATCAGTTGATGCAAATTACTCTGTACTCCTGTATAGCCGCAGATGTTTATCCATTTACGTTTATTAATATGTAATAATCTTTGTCTAAAGCATTACATGTAGGACCAAATTGTTGGCAAACAGGAAACACTGTTAAGTCTTAGATAGTCTATATCCACTTCCGGGATTGCTCCGGTGCCGCAGGAAATTCCGCCGGATACATGGCTCATCGCCGATGTTTCCTTCCCCTTTATTTGTATTGTAATTTTAAACTCTGCTCCTCAGATCTTTGCAGGGTAAATTGAGACAGCTAGTTAGACTATCTGTTCAATCAGAATTTTCTCTCGCACAACTAAAACAACTTTTGAATGTATACATTCCACCAAAACAAGTTCCTTCCAGAGGCTATTTTGCAGTGGCCTCATGCAGAGCTTAGCACCGCCCATGACAATTGTGATTGATTTAAAGATATGCCAGTAAACCAGAGCACGTTTTTCTCCCATCCCGGAATGCTGTGGACTAGCCAGACCCTCCCCACAGCGCTGTGGAGGATGGTCTGGCAAAGTGAGTCTAAGTCTTAGAAGAAAGCCCTTCTATTATTCATAACACTAATAAAGTAGAAAAGGGAAATATAACAGGTCATGTTTCCCTCTAGAGCTGTTTATAATTAAGTAATGACCATGATTTAATGGCATAGTGCTATTATGCCTTATCTGGCCTAGGGCTGACATTTGGCTTATTGGCTTTTAAACAATATTGATTTTGTTTGTGAAGAAATTAAATAAAATCCTACGTATGTCCATGCCCTGGTTACTATGGTGATGGGCAAGGTTGTTGACTTTTCTGAACAGAGTGAGCCCAACAAAAGTGAAGATGGCAAGGCCACTGTTGTTGCTGGAGAATGGATGAATAAAGGAAGTGAATGTGTGTCTTGTTCGTGAAATAGAAGCATTTGGACTAGTACTACATTGTGTGGGAAGGCAAAACACAGCAATGAGCCGAGACCAGGGCAAAAGAGGTGAGTGGATAAAAGTTATTGCTGAATGACGCCAGCTCTCTGTGCTCTCTTTCAATGGGCTCCAATTAAACCTGGAGCCGACTGCTCTACTTGCCCTGCCCTGGCAGCTGCACAGACATTGCCACAAGCTCACAGATCCAGCCTTATCTGCTTTAATCCCTGAGTTACATTCAACATAAAGTTCTACCATGCAAAGTGTATGAACAACACCATCAGGAATGGAAGTGCCCTGGTACATTGATCTGCTATTTTTCCTTTGCAGTACCGCAAAACCACTGGCAATTAGCTGAAGTTGTCTGTGAGGTGGAAATAAGGTCCTACAACATTTTACATATAAGTCAGGCTATTGGCAGACATTCTTTGATTGACTCACTTTCCATTCGTTTTTTTTCCTGTGAGGAGTTCACTCGACAATGTGTTGTTTCTTTTTCCTTTTTGGGGTGCAAAAGGGATGAGTGAAGAATATTGATGATGCTGCAAAACCTACTTTCATTCTGTTTGCCCTGTAGCCAGTAATCAGTCCTCAGCATATCAAGACACATCAGTTACCAGAAGCAATGGATTCTGCCCATCAATGGATGCCTATACCATATAAGATAAGATAAGATGAAAATGTATTGTCTGTTTCCACAGATAATATAAAACACAAGCATATGTAAAGCTTATATCATCTGTGATTTAATCTTTTAGATATGTTCTGTTATTCTACCATGTAGTACTGAACTATTTAGCTTGATATAAAAGCAGTATTAAAAGGGATTATCAGATGTTCGGATGGCAACGCTAATAATTGGCTCGAACCCAAATGTGAAATTCATTAAGCCAATCCTCCACCACTCCTCTTAATGGAGACCTGTTGATAAAGCCCCAGGGCCTGATAGCTATCAGATATAATTAAACTGATAATTGTGATTGCAAGAATTCTCTTTGGGATGTAATTATAAGGCAGGAACATTGGACGTTCTTGCTGGTCTATTTACAGGCAAATTACAAGCATCATGTTTCATTTTCACGAAAATGTAACATGCAACATTTATGTTTGTAGAATGAGTGGTCATTCATAAAAATATTTTAAAAGAAATCCTAAAAGGAAATGTAAAAAGAGAAACAACTGTCTACTGTCCACAGAAAGTGATATGTTCTACATTTACTTTTTGGTTTGCATTTTAATTTCATTTTTCATTCATTTATTGTTTTGTTTTGGTATAGAAATGTTACTGTCGTTAGCATGGTCAGAGATGGCAAACATGGCAGAAGACACACCAAAAAAATACTACAGTTAGAAGAAAATCTAGAGCCAATGTTGGCATTGATATACAAAAGCATGTTAAACATTACATATTGACAAGTTGTTATGAGGAGGGATGCAGATGCAGCTGTTGTTTCTCATTTTATAAGCTGGTGTCTAACTTTGGTTATGTGTGAATATTAGGTTGCAAGTTCATTTTTGGCAGACAATTAGTATTAATGGTCTAAGTGCAGGTAAGCCTGCCACAGCACACTGTCATGTTAAAATCAGTGTTTGGTTGGGAAGTGAACAGCATTTACACAGGTGTAGTTCCAGTAAGCAGTTGCTGTCTCTTCATTATAACATTCTTACTGGTTGTAAGCTGCTTGCTGCTATTGATTGTAAATGACATGGAATAAGAGTGTTCCTTTCTTGATATATTTATATGCAGTGCACACATTATCATGTCTCCAGATATCATTGCTTTCTGGCACCATCTAAATTCCTGTTATTTTGCATTCTCTGGTCTCAGTAGAGCAGCTGATGCATGCTTGTTTGGCGGGCTGCAGCTGCTGTCAATCCAGAGGCATCAAACCACTGGTGACACTCTGACAAGCGATCACTGGGAAATGCAGTGCAGTACACTAAAACAGTGACAGCAGTATCAGTAAAGGTGTCACCAAAATAAAGAAAAAACAAAAAAAGCTTTAATCATCACCTTAAGGAGAAGTTTGTCTCTTAATGAGTTTGAAAGTGCTGAGGTTCAGCTAACTACAGTATTTTTCCCATTGATTTTCTATGCACGTTTAATTTTGTCCAGTGTTTTAGGGCAGAGGGGGATTATCCAGGCGCTCACTTGGCTAAAGGTAGGGAAAAGAACTGTGGGCATGGATGCATTTTGACTACATTTTAAACAACGGGATAAGATGCAACGTCCCAACAGAGAGGACCAGGGATGCGATTTGAAATCAGGCTGCGAGGCAATAAAAACTTCTGAACATCAAACACTGTACATATTATAAATCATAGGGTTAAATTCAGACATGCTTAAGGTAATACAGTGGATTGCATTTATGTTTAATGTTATGTAATTAAAGTATATTACTTTACTAGGGCTTGTACGATGCCCTTTTTAATGTACTCTTCCAGAGCTTCAAGTGAACATAACTCAAGCACTGCCCAGTGTAGAAGCTTATTATTGACATAAGAATATGAAAAACAAATTCCAGTAGTGTTTTCTTATGTTCATTTATATTACTCAACAATAAAAAAATTTAAGCAATTTAACATTTAAGCTCAGACACGAGAAAAGACGGCTTATTATCGGCTTCATTGAAGGCTTTACTTGTTTAAATGCATCAGTGTCAGTATGTGACACACTGGAATCAATTAGGGTGTTTTTTTCTCTCAAATCCATTACCTCACTCTCTGAAGTACTTCAATTAGATTTGTATTTCCAACTTGCCTGTTAGCTTTGCCAAAATGTCAATGAGTCTCGTACTGTTCTCCAACAATGGAAGTCAGTACCGTGATTGCATGAAGAAAAGCTGAGTGGATGAAGCCACTTATTCCAGCTCATGTCAGTGAGCACATTAATAGCATTTATTCTGCATTTGGAAAACTTATTAAAACTACACTCAAGACAGCATCTCGTGACAAGGCAATACGAGCCAGAAAGCAGAGAGTTAGTTCTTAAGCCATGAAGAATCTCTGTAATATCAACAGCTGTGACCTGGAAACATACCTTGTAACGGATAATCTATCAAGGAGCATGCTCAAACTACCTCTTGCTGGGGATTGTTTGGTTTGACATGATATATACTGTGAGGGGAGAAAGTGAGAGGTAAGCAAGAGATTTAAACAGAGACAGGCAGAGAGACAGAGGGAAAATAAAGTTACTGCTAAGGCAAAACACTGACACTATAGGAATGACGTACATTGAGAATAACTGAAGAAAAGCAAAATCTAGTCGACTGAGAACACAAGAAGGAAGAGAAGCACAGATAAGGAGACATTTTGGCATTAACTGATGACATTTTGGCAACATTCCACATTACTGTTGAATGCTATCCACATTTATCCACACTGCTTCAATCAATTAATAAATTATTATATGTATGGACTTTATGGATACAGTGTGATTTGTGCTAGCCACTGATACCACATTTACACCTGGTATTAAAGGGGCATTCTGGTATGTTTTAATGTGGGTCTTAAACTCACAATTGCTGCAATATTTGGGTTGAAACCATTTGTAGTACAGATTATGTGCTAAATGTAACCAGTTTTGACCACTCTAGAATTGATAGAAATGGTCATCCATGGTCAAATCCTACCAAAACACCACATTAACACACCAATAACAAGACAAATCCATACTGTGATTTCTGGATTGGTCACTATATGTCATTTGTTTCTACAGTGAAATCAAGTTTTTATTTTTTTATTATCTCACTACAGTGAAATTATTACTATGGGGACTAACATCAGCATACAATAATACAATTGGGCTTATTGAATCTACAAGAGCCTCATCCTTCCAGTCATACCCAATTTATGCAATCCCAAGACTGTTTAGGGGCCACAGTATGCAGAGATATTCAGATACACCATTTTTTAGAATAGGCGAAAATAACAGATTTATACTGCATGAGGAAAACTGCAAGATTTCCCCCCCAAACTGCATGGGGTTAGCATACATTGGGCACGTCTCCAAAGAGGAGATATAAGCCATTTGCATTCAGATATCTTGAGGTGAGAGGTCAAGGGGCTCCTTTGGAAAGGCCTATGCCAGTGTGCATTATTTAGCCACCTTCCCAACAAGCTAGCATGACAAAAAAACAAAATCACTAACATTCCCTTGTGTTTATACCTGGAAATTAATAATTTTCTGATTCTGACATGGTTGGTACCAGTGTTTGCCTTAAGCCCGCAACATGCTCTCAAAGACAGTCTAGTTAGGGAGGCCAGAGCATGGGGCCCTGTATACTATTGGATCAGTTAGACCATTGCAATTTGATCACATCTTAAACGGGTGTAAATGCCACCAGTGCAGTTAGGCCACATAGTTAAAAAAAGGCCAACAAGTTAAAAGGTGACCTCAATCTGCCTGCTTTCTCAGGCTGCACAGAAAAAACAACAACACAACCCCTTTCCTTTCCTTGGCAAAGCAAAAATAAGTAGAGCCCATAGATCAGCATCCCTTTCCTTGACCTGGGTCCTGCCATGTTTGTTTAATCCTCCAGCTCTGCAACCTAATTTGTATACAAGGATCTGAACAGATCCGGGCAGATTTGAGATAACAAGAAAGGCCACTGTTCAGATGTCACTATCTAGATTGCACATCAAGATACAGACCAATGGCAATACCAGGAGTAGATGGGGTCTGGTTGACCACTAAAATAGAAACCTCTTTGCATGCATTTAAATGCAACAAGTCCATTATGAAATACTACCTTTGTGAAATTCTGCGTTGGTTCACGTCCCTGGTCACCTGGATAGCTGTGGTTTGTCGTGTTTTACTAGTTTTACTGGGTTGCATAATATGATATAATATAATATATAAGTATGCAAATGAGGATGTGAAAATATTAGAAAAATATTTCAATATAGTGAAATTGATCTAATAAAACAATAAACTGTCTTTAAACATACCATAGTATTGAGTCAACAACTAAAGAAGTAAAAAAAACAGATATTCTACACCTAAAAATACACACCTAAAATAAGGTAATGTTTTGCAGGTTTATCACACACCAAATTTCCCCAAGGGGACAAATGAAGTACATTATTATTATTTATTATTTGAATTCTGGAGGCTTCACAGGGGGAATATCTTGATTTGAACTAACGGTGGTAAAAATTCATAGTATTGGCCTGCATGAAGAGATGTCAAGCTTGGACACATTTAAAATTCAAATAGGTTCTAAATCCAAAAGTTATGGGTTGACATAATATGAAGAAAAAAATATGGTGATTTAAAAGAGGCTGGCACACAATAGCTTGAAGGCCCATATATGACCCCTCGCTCCCCTTTCCTTTATTTCCAACCAAACACATCCAACCAAAGATTGGTAGACAAGTGGCTGTTCCTGAGAGCATGAGTCCTGTGACCCTGGAAGAAGGGTGAACACTCAGTCTCAATTCACCTCCATTTCAGGCTTATTACACAGTAATCTCTAGAAGTTTTGTCCTGCTGGGAATAGCCTCGCCAGCATTTTTAGCAGCAGTCCGCCATAAAGGAGGAGAGGAAGTTAGACTATCCTCTTAGCTGTGATTTATTGCCCTCACCTCACTTTTATATTTGTTTGTCTTTCCTGTATTCCTTCCTCTCTGTTTTGCTTATTTGCCGGCTGGTAATCTTTGCCTATTTGAAGTCATGACGAGCAGGTTTGCTATCAAACAGAATCTGTTGAGGTAGAGATTGGTTGTGATGTACCGTTAAGATTATTGCGCTTGTGTGACCGCATGCGTGTGCAGAGAGACAAGAGATTGAAAGTGAGAGAGTTCAAATCCTGTATACCCAAGACTGCTGCTTTCCAAACACAGGGGGCACAGCAGGACAATTGTTTTCTGTCGAAGTGACAAACACGGAGTATGCATCTTGAATTTCTGATTATCACTTCCCAGGCAAGAAAAAATAATAATATGGATGAACTCCCCATAAATACTAATTTGAAACAGTTTCATGGTGGCCCAACTTCATGACTGGAACAGATTCTCTGCTCAAAACAATCTGGTCAAGGTAAATTATAAAAGGATATTGGGATTGCGGCAGGTGCCTTGACTGTCATTATATTTTCCTCTCACACCCTGAACTATGCTCCATGAAGATTAGTAATCAGTGTTTGTTTACTTTACTTATTAACGGGTGTATAAGGTGGAAAGAAATCAGAGACATAGCCCTGCATTCATGAATGTGTTATGAATGCACAGCTATCTGGCTGTGCGCAGTGTTCAGTGTGAACTAGCTACTGGAGCACTGATATCAGTCTGTTTATGCTTTTTCTATCAGTCTTTTCTAGTCCATGGGTTGTTAATAGCACTTACAATTACACAGAAGTTTAGATTTACTCCACGGATTTTAGCTAGAACTACAAAAGGGAAATACATATGTCAAATATCAGTGTAATTCTCCCATTTATCCCACTTCTCTTTGGGTGTATGGTGAGGTTAGCATACTGACCAACGCTACCATCTGCACATATGTCAATAGTAAATAAGCTCATACTGAGGATGCTGATGGGAAGGCTGTGCTACTAAATCTGTGTATAACTCTCCACTTCTCCACTGATTTCAGTCATTCCTCTTATATGCTGATATTACAACACATTTACATATGTCCTTTGACCTGAGTGGGATAATTCTTTGGTGTAAAAGCAGCTCTGCAGTCAATGAATAAAAGAGTTTTGTTAGCAAAAGGGGTGTTCATATTTCACACTATAAATGCACCCCTGAGAAAATATCTCTGGAGTTTTGATCACATTCACCTCAACTTTAAGGAAATTCTCTAAGCAAAATATGTCAACATTTCTACAATTACAACATTTCGGTCTTGGTTGCTTTCAGCAGTGAGATGTACGGTCGCAGGCAGGAGCAAAACGCACTGCAACTAAAAAAAACACATGCAAATAGACAAAACTATTAAGAAAACATCTTCATTAATTTGATAACACATGTGCAGCATTTAGCAAACACGCTGCAAATACACACAACAATACCAAATACACAAACGCACTGCAAATATAGAAAAGATGCAAAATGAAAAGCACACAAACCCCGAAAACAAATGCAACAGAAAAACGCTGCATCCAGTTTACACAACGGAAGTTCTCCAGGCTTCTAGGGGGAGCGCTAAGTAGAACAGCTTGATTTTAGACCCCACGGAGAGAGAGCGAGAGAGAGAGAGATAGATAGATAGAGAGAGAGAGAGAGAGAGAGAGAGAGAGAGAGAGAGAGAGAGAGAGAGAGCAGATGAGATGTTTGCATTGGAAACAGGAAGAAAAGTGTAGTAAAGACGCAACATAAAAACGTGAATTCCTTTTTATGTTTGGCCCTAGTCTTTTACAGTATTATAAAAGAGCAACAGGTTTAAGTAGCTACCGTGTTAGAGACTGACTTCTACAAGAGCTTGCTAGCTAACACTAATTAACACTTGTTAAAAATCTAATAGAAAATTAGGAAAACAAATGATCCACCCTCTGACACAACTTCGCCTTCCGTTGTGTAAACTGGATGCAGCATTTTTCTGTTGCATTTGTTTTCGGGGTTTGTGTACTTTTCTTTTTGCATCATTTCTATATTTGCAGCACATTTATGTATTCGGTTTTGTTGTGTGTATTTGCACGTTTGCTAAATGCTGCGCATGTGTTATCAAATTAATGAAGATGTTTTCTTAATTTGCTTGTGTTTTGACTATTTGCATGTGTTTTCTTAAGTTTGCCCCTGTCGGCCACCGTAGAGATGAGATTTAGATGAATTTAAATTCCATTTCCGTGCATTGAGTAGAGAGAGTAATCCTAGGCATGTTTAGGTTAGACAATCCTCACCCAGAAAACAACCATCTGGGTAGCAATGACGTCTCAATGACGTGACATCCTCTTTTAAGTAGTTTTAATTTTTAGCCAAATCCTAATGTACCTAAGTATTTATGTTGCCTAAACTAAACTAGTTAAACGTTAACTATGTGTTTAAAACTGCATCCGTTATGTTAAATAGAACGGTCATGTGATTGCAGCGCCGCCGTGCAGCAGTAAATAGAACTGGCGTATGTGTCGTTTTGGTCTTTGGAAATCGACCTATAATGTCGTTTAGGTATGGGAATGTGTTGGTTTAGGTTTAGTACAGAGCTTGGAAGCAGGAAAAACAGCATGCCCAGTCAAATAAGGAAAAAAAGTCTCAATACATGTTGTATTTTGTTAGCAAGGAAGTTTGTAACTGGGCAGGTTACAAACATATTTCAGACTGGTTAGTAGTTTTTGGCCAGGCTTAATGTTGCTTGTAGATTAGTCTAAAGCAATTTAAATATTAATAGATTTAATCTTAGAAAGTTAGCCAATTCAGAACATGTTTCCCTGTTACAATCTGTGAGAGCGGTTGACAAGTGGCACCAAATGACAAAAGAGAAAACATAGCTCACAATCTTTGATTTGCTAATAATGTTGTGCAGCAGACAGTGACAAGGGAAAGATATTTTTTTAGAGAGTGCACCTGTTGGACATACAGGACAGAGGAAACTACACTGACCCTGACTAATAAGTACAAGTACGCATCTCCGCTCGGCTGAAGATCTGTACAGTGTTAATATTTTATGCTGCTGGAAGTTATTTGTACTGTTACACTCTTCGCTGAATTTTTAGAGTGAAATGTCCTTGTAAATGTTGGAAACCTCCAGACGGCAAACTGAGTTGAGCGGATTGATGTGCTCGGTCAGCAATGTTTTTAGTTTGAAAAAAGTCTTATCCTCATTTTCCCTGAATTTTATGGCGAATTAGTCCATCTGAAGATAGTCAAGAACTTGACAACTTTGCAACAGATTAATTTAGACGTCTGTTTGAAGTCTTACTATTAGTTTGATCTAAACCAGTCAAAGTCAGTCTTTGTGAAACCAGTCCTTGTACAGGAATCACTTGGATATTGTTCAGCTTTAAAACATTGCAGAGCCAGCAGCTTCTTCCGTATGAGCTTATGAACAGGGTAGAACCTCTATATGTCAACATGACATATTTGTGTCAATCATTCTTGATTAACAGTGGGTGGACTTTGATGAATATGTGCAGTGAATCTGGCATGACTCAGGAATGACTTGGCAGAGACCATGAGAGACGCCCAGATTTGTACCAGAGATTAGAATACCTCTACAACAGAAAACTGAAAGATGTGTCTTTAGGGAGAAGTTACTGGCTTAAAATGAAGATACAAGTTGAAGGTATATATACCTTCAACTTGTATATAATATATTTATATATTATATTTATTTTATATATTTAGTATATAATATATTTACTGTAATAAATCAAAAAATGACCCAAATGCGTCATCAGAGATTAAGGAAACATGCTAAGTTTAAATACTAAATTTTCTGACAACAATGCTAATGCCATTATTTTCTCCTTTTGAAATTTCCGTTCTGTGACGGAATTTCTGTTTGTGTTTTGGCTTGTGTGTTGTTATCAACTGCCCAGTTTGACAGCCAGGCTGGGTTGCCAGATATATCTGTAAAAACGTAAACCCAGCGTACATTGAATTATATAGCTAGAGTACCGAGTTGGTTACTTGCAAAAACAATTGAGAAACAGCCAGTAAAGTGATCCCGACTGGTCCTGGCTAATGCCGCCATGCTAACCCTGCTAACTGCTAACGTTACCCGAGGACCAGGCAAGCGGGCCACGGCTGTTTACAACATGTAGCCTGTTCAGCGGCAGTAGCCAACAGCGGTGAGTTATTTTAGGCCAAGAGAGGCTGTAAATTGAGAAGAGAGGACCGTGAGTTTGCAGTGTGTTTAGTGATTGTTTCCATAATTCTAAGACAATAAAGTGTGTTCAGTCGGGTGGAGAGGACGGCAAGGTAGTGTTATTTTTAGTGGTTCCTACTGTAATTCTAAGCCGAGGAAGTGTTATCTGTCCGTCGTTTGGAGAGGACAGCGAGGTTGTTGTGTTTTTAGCAGTTCCTACCATAATTCTAAGCCGAAAAAGTGTGCCTGTCAGTTGGGTACAGAGCTCCGCATGAGCAGAGGCTTTTATGACTGTTAATATAGCCAGCATCTAACGTTAGCTACTCCGCTGTGCTATGAAGTAATATCTGGCTATGTGAGACAAGTGTCTAGCAACATTGTTGTGGATGCTGCGATCTCAGCCTGGCAACCTCTGTGAACTCCGAGTCTGGGGAGGAGGGGGCGGGGGAGAAGACTCTCTCCAGTATTTTGAATTTGTACTGCAGTAACTATTTTAAACACTAGCTGTCAGTATTACATATTGCACCTTTAAAAGAAGCGGACTAATCACTGATCACTTTTAGAAACATGAAAATGCACATTTTACAGTCATTCCAGTGTCAATCACCTGGCTGCCATAGTTACTTATAATGGCCTTTATTTCATAAATATTTTTATATTATCTGTAACCTTGCCAGACTGTGAAGTTTAGGCATGATGTGTTTTGTGAACCCCTCAACTTGAAAGAGATTGTTCAAGTACCAAACCGTTCTTGAAGCAGTTGACTGAGAGACCATTGACATGGTAGAAGATACAGCCTGCTGTAAACTGTATATTCTACCCTCTATCCTTTGTCTATGTAAAAAAGCTTGGTGCCAACAAAGCTGACTGTAAGTCAAAGCTTACTTAGCTGACGGTGGTCAGTGAATACAATGTGTACGCTTACTAATGTGTCTTATTTAATCAGAAAGGGTTTTATTGCCAAATACTTTTTTTAACACATACAAGGAATTTGTTTTGGTGTTGTTGGTGCACGTCACACATTCTGTAGACGAAATATTAAACAATATAAGTATAGGTATAAACAATATAAGTATATGTACACAGTATGTATTAAATTAAAAATAAAGATAGAAATAAAAAATAAAGAGCATTACAGCAGAGAGAGAACAGTGGCATGAAGAGCCAGGGGTGGAGTGTCAGGGTGGTTTCCAGGCCTTGTTAATAAGGCTAGCTGGAAAAAGCTGTTTATGTGGCGTGTGGTTTTGGTCCTGAAGGACCTCAGCCTCCTGCCAGAGGGGAGTGTCTCAAAGAGTTTGTGTCTGGGGTGGGAGGGATCGGCCACAATCTTTCCAGCTCGCTTCAGAGTCCTGGTGACATACAGGTCCTGGAGCGTCGGCAGATTGCAGCCAATCACCTTCTCTGCAGACCAAATGACACGCTGGAGCCTGCCCTTGTCCTTGGCAGTGCTAGCAGCGTACCAGATGGTGATGAAGGATGTCAGGATGGACTCAATGTTGACTGTGTAGAAGTGCACTATCATTGTCTTTGGTAGATTGAATTTCTTCAGCTGCCGCAGGAAGTACATCATCTGTTGTGCTTTCTTGACGAGGGAGCTGATGTTCAGCTCCCACTTGAGATCTTGAGAGATGATAGTTCCCAGGAAGCGGAAATACTCCACAGTGTCAATTGTGGAGCCACAGACGGTGATGGGGGCAGGTGGGGCTGAGTTCCTCCTGAAGTCCACAACCATCTCCACTGTCTTTAGAGTGTTGAACTCTAGATTGTTTTGATTGAGGCGGACTCGTCTCCATCAGAGATGAGTCCGATGAGGGAGGTGTCGTCCGCAAACTTCAGAAGCTTGATGGACTAGTGACTGGAGGTGCAGCTGTTGTTGTACAGGGAGAAGAGCAGGGTGGACAGAACACTTTATATACATTTTTACAGTTACAAGATGTAAATATGGCACATGGACAAAGGTAGACTTGCTGTTTCCCATAGCTTCCGGTCTTTGTGTACATCTCAGTCACATAAAAGTGCTATGTCAGCAGCCGCAGTGAGAGATATTACCTTGCAACATTTCACAAGTATCTCAAGGAATTTCAAGAATCTTGAGGCATATATAATTTGCATTGTAAAATGTTTAGTGCATTATGATGATTGACTAGCTATGACTAACTGTTACAGTCAATTGTATTGGATTGGATTGTGCACTAAATGTTACATCCATCTGAAAACCTCACTTCTGCATACTCCAATCTTACAGACGGGTGCAGAATGGAAGGAAGACCCCCGATGATTCAGGTGCCCAGAGCTGGATTATACCTAGTGTTTCCTGACCCATGTGAGCTTTGGTCAGGGGGCTAGAATTCAGGACATCACCATTGCTTGCAGACAGATTTTCCAACCTAAAGTGTTTGATTTACATTTTTGCTGCTGTGCTGTCCACTTTTTCTGCCACCTCTCTGATGCTGACTTCTTATATTTTCTAAAATGCCTTTTCGAAACCCCCAAAAACATTAGCTGACCTGAGAAGCAGGTTTTACTCTACATGTAGGTGACAAAAAGCACTCTGGAAAATCAGCATGTCACATGTTTGTGATACATGTCACAAAATGTGCCATGTATCTTACTCAGATGTCTTGTTACTGACATTGCCTTCTGGCCTGTTGAGGCAACTTCCGGTGGAGAAGCATTTTTCTGCCTCATCTGCAGTTCGGAGGATGTTTTGTCAAACCCATTTCACTCATCACATTTTATTTTACCTGCTATAGAACATTTTTCGTATTGCATCATGTCTATTGTAGATGCTTAGTTGCAGAATACAATGCACCTCCAAATAACAAAATTGACAACAGTATGACAGTATTTCAGCGTGTAAGAGTGGGATTTTCTTCTACATCTTGACGACTACAGAATTTCCAGTTTCTTAGTTCAGTGTTGTTGCAGCTCACTAATGTTGACTGGTCTGTCAGACCATAGAACCCTCACAGGAAATTGCAGAGATATTGCAAAATATTACCTTACAGCCACAGGGCCTGTGTCATGGTCACTGACTCATTCCAGTTTTTGTCAAGCCACTAGTTAGTCTATTACCTCACGGAGGCACTGTGCCCTGCTTGTCACTGTGCCCTGCTTGTCACTGGTATTGATTCCTCTTTATGAAACTCAAACAGAAATGTTTTAGTTGAATCGAGGGCCATTTTCTCACATTTTGACAATGGCCCCATGCACCATGTACTATTTGAGTATGCATGGCTGATGAGGACTCTTTAAGAGCTAAATGGATTACCGCACCAAGGACACTGTAACCTCAGTAAAGGATCATGAGGAAATGGCTACCAATTTCTGTGTACACGCTATTAGCAGAATCACAAATCCACCTCTAATAGTGTCTGCCTCTAATGGACAAGATCCTGTCAACCCGTATGGTAAATACTTAGTAGAACATTTTTACTCAGATCACTTGTCAATGGCACAGCGTGACCAGTAATATATTTCCCACTGAATGTTCTTTTAATAAAGTTTTTGTAGGTGGCATAATGGCGTAACTCACCAATTCTTCATCTCTTGATTTAAAAGCAAATTTGTGCAAACAGAATTGCTTCCTACACACCCTGTTGTGTGACATGCATCCATTCAATCAAGCCTGTCACAGATTTCTTACTTTAAGATATTTTTCTGAATCATAGCCATCTTTTAACATACATCAAACAAGCATTTCTTTCAACTGAGAGAAGAAGAGATAGAA
Source organism: Zingel zingel (assembly GCA_023566125.1). Taxonomy (NCBI): domain Eukaryota; kingdom Metazoa; phylum Chordata; class Actinopteri; order Perciformes; family Percidae; genus Zingel; species Zingel zingel. Next base: position 36,308,329 of record CM042322.1, on the reverse strand, counting down.
ACACAATACTGTGGCTGAAATGAATTCAAAGCAAGAAAGCAGTTCACTGGACTGCAATAAAGGACTGTGGGAGAACTGGACAGCGCTCAAATCTGAGTGAAGCAGGGCATAGTTTATACACAAACAAGCATCAAGGACACTGTGGTAAGGCACAGTAGATTGGAGATTTATAAATCAAACTTAAATAAATCTCAAAGATCATGAAATGTTAAAACTAGACACCAATCTGATCTTGTAAATTGTCTTGTGTAACATACTGGGTGAAGGCCTGCATTAGTATCCAGTTATTTTGGATTAGCCCACTAATGAGTTACAGCCATATTATGTGTCAGTTCTACTGTAATTACAATGACTAAACTGCTTTAATGAAGTGTGCAGTGACAACGTCCATCAGCAACAAGTCACTCCTGTGGTTGTTTACAGAGTCACACATTAATCTAATTAAAAGCAATGACATTTGTCAGGTATTTTGTGGAGGGCATGTCCCCAAACTGTTGCCATTCTCTCTCCCCACCATGAAATATATCCCATTTGTCACATACATACCTCTGGGTATGATGGAGAATTCAACTGTGCATACTATTATCGCCTCTTACTGACAATGCCTAGTCATACACATGCAATTCACAGAGGTCACCTTTCCAGGCCTCTTGGAGTTATTGCCAGGGGTTATGTTGCACGCATGACTGCCTGAAAGCACGTCAACCAAGAGGGAAAATTATTACATTTATGTGGTGGGGTTAGGAAAATGACTTTAAAAAACATGGATTTGCTTTTAGTGTAATGCCTGGGGTCAGGGACTTTGGAACCTCAGAATACTCTGTAAAAATCTGAGCAAATGCACCTGGTATTTCCCATTTCAAAAGAATCGGTTCTACAACCTCTTCAGTGTAATGTGTATCCCACTATTATACTTTAAGTCATATGGGGTACATTTAATAATCCACTTATTAATACATTCCCTATAAACGGCAATGTGTAATGTGAAAGGGGTCACTCTGAAGAACCCACAGAGAGTTACTCTACAGCTATACTCAGCTTTTTAGCTTCTTTTATCTCATTGTTTTGGTTTTACAACACATTCAAACACTTCCAATGTTATCAACCAATTTAATGGGCGTTATCAGTTATAACTACCCTAGATATGAGGCCATATAATAATAATAATAATAATAATAATAATAATAATCATATTCTACCTCCTAGTTGGCTCAGTACATTGTCATCCATTGGTAATCTGGACCACCGCAAGGAGGTTCAAAATAGTGGCTTTAGTAATTACGATAGGAGCAAAGGAGGAAGTCAGGTGACATAGTATAGAGGGAGAAAGTCCGCATAGGGAGGTGGTCGGGGTGGATGGATAAACACAGGACTTTTACCCAGGAGACCGCTGTTCTCGTCCAGTGTAAAAGTGAAATTAACGTAACAAGTGAAACGTAAGTTATGTTACAAGAGTACTTATTTTAACCTAAACCATGTTTTCCTAAACCTAACCAAGTACTTTTGTTTCACTTCATGACCTTAACCACGTGTTTAACACTGCGACCGTTACCAGGTAAATAGACAATAAAGGCCTTCTGAACCTAATTGTAGGTGTAGCAGGCCCCTTCTACGTCATATCTATAAGGCTGACAACCACTTATAACGCCCATTCAATCGAGTGATAACATTCGAAACGGGTGACACATTTGCTGTATGGGTTCACAATTTTCTGCAGCAGCAGGCAAAGAAAGCCCTTGTAAATCCACTGTACACTACCTGCACAGCACTAAAGAGCTGACAGAGTTAGTGACTAGCTGGTGAAGAATGTTTAGCATCTAGCAGCTAAAGAGACATTGATAAGAGACCAAACTACAACTAAAAGGAGAGTGAATATTAAACTTGAAAACTTGAGACATTACTCAATACTAAATGCTCATGTCTGCTGGATGTGTAATTAGGCAACTATTTTACCAACACATTAACTAATAACTACCCTTTAAGGCAATACAATCCTAAGGTTGTGTGTCTTTAATCTTCCAAAAATAATCTATAAATGCAAATTAAATGGAGCACTCAACCAACTGTAGACATGAAGATGAATTTAGTAGTCATGGGCAAGGGCGTAAATCCCAGGGGGGTCGGGGGGGTCAGGACACCCGCTATCTAAGGGTTGTCCCCCCCCTAGAAATATCATTAAAACAATGCTGTGTATTGTAAATAACACAATAATGTATACTTAAAATATTTGTGTAAGTAGTAAAACAATACAAACCCCCAAAAAATGTTTTTTAAGTTTAGAAACATTTTGAGTCCCCCCTCCCTTGCCTCCCAGTGGTTTGGTCCACTGCCTGCTGTACGTTAGGATCATAGGTAGACTCACAGTCACATCGGTAGTGACAGGAATGTAGTAAGTAGGTGGTTCAAGGCTGTCTTATTCACATTAAACATCGATGAAGTTGTTCTTTTCTCAAAAATGAGGCCGAGTAATTAATGAATTAGTTATGACAAAAAAGTTTGCTATGTTAGTGTAATATAATGTAACATTGGCTAGCTTGTTTAATAGCTTGTTGGATAGAAACGCACCCACTAGGCTACAACTAACGTTACCACGGCGATAAGCCTAACGTTATGTGTGTGAACTGACATTGGGGTTAATATTGAAGATCTACAGTTGTGTTTTGCTCAATATGAAGTTAAGTGGCTGATCAGTTAAATATATATCTTCTGTCCCAGACAAAACCTAATATTTATGTGGAGGACGCAAGATCGTTTTATAATTATAATATGACCGCGTGGTGAACCTATGAAACTAACTCATATTTAGACATCTGACGTTAAAGATTTGTTGTTGCCCAGATAAAATGACAGAGAAAAGAAAAACAGACATAAGATCCTTTTCAGTAGGCGTACACCAAAACTCCAAGTAAGTACAATAAGTCCTCATATCAGGACAATTTGGTAACATCTTTATAAGAATGGGTGCTTATGGAAATACTAACGTCACTATGTCACTGGCAAAGGAGACAGAAAGAACTGAGGAACAGGGAGACCAGGGCCAGTCAGGTGGAGAGTCTCAGGTAAGTGTGTTGAGCTTAGTTCATATTTTTGGGGGTGTGTGGCTGTCAGGGTGAGCAGATGAGCTTTACCACTGGCTCACTAATTTACATTATGTTCAGCTAATGTAACAAGTGTACAAAAGTATTGTATTTCTTTTATATGGGGACACTTTGTCAAAATAAGTCATTATGTTTTAAGGTATTTTTGTGGCTTGATTGTAAACAACTTAAAAATAAATATATGGTTTTACAGAAAAATATTTTGGTCAATTTAGTCAGCTTTTTCATTGAATCAAGAGAAACACTGAAAAGAAGGCTAATGGTACAGTCTCCATGCTACACTAATGATAGTATTAAGGCTTTCCTCTGAGTACACATCTTCTACGAGTATAATTGTGGCTGTATTATTTGTGTCCCCTTCAAAAATTGCTCTTCAGAAATTTTATGTTCATTGTCCCCCCCTACTGTTAGATCAGATATACGCCCATGGTCATGGGGAGTACTACTTGGCCTGGCAATGCAGTTATATGTCTTCTGTGGCTCTGAAAGGAGCCTTTTGACAAGTTGGAAAAAAATTAACCTGAATGATCTCATCAGGGTTATCTCGGCCTGGGCTTCGAAATCAAACATGTTTTAAAGGAACGCCTGCATTACAAACTGGGGGCATGAATCTGCAACTGTAGACACTTACTGTGCCCTGGTTAGGTTGTATAAAAAGTAACTAATCAGTTGCATTTTTTTGTAGGATCTAGCTTTTTGGAGTACTGGCTTAAAGCAGGATGCCCTCTCGTACATACATTTTGGCCATTCTGTTTTAAATCTCTCTTGCAAGTCTCCTAACATCATGCAAATGCTTTATACAATGTGCTAGTGCTCTTTTCAGTTTAGACATAACTGACCTGCTCAGTATACTTGTATGGGTCCCTAAAGACAGCATTGGCTTACAGAAGCAACTGGCAAAGTGCAAAAAAAGGTGCTTTATTTCAGAGGTTCACATTTAAGCTGCCCCCATATCTACAGTATTAAATACAGTCCATTTGAGTATGAAACCTTGCAAAAACAGTTTTCGGTTAACTAGGCTCTTTCTTACACTCTTTTCCAGTTAAAAAGCTTTTCTAAGTTATGTCTTGGCTGCCCTCCTTTTGCTCTGAAAGACAGTTAATCACATGATTGTAATTAATGAAATTGTCATGCCGTGATAACTGGTAATGATACTCCTTAAATCTTTTACTATTCTTTTATACATCAGGTGGTCATGATGAAGGGTTTAAAGGTTGTCATTAAAAGTAATTAAAAATAACCCCACAGCATCCAGGAATTCAATCAATGAGTATGTGACACAACCACATACACACAAAAAAGGAATAATTTACACACGTGGAGGAGGTGCTAGACAATTTTTTAGCATTCATTAGTGAACAGACTGTTCCAAGAACAATGTTGAGATGGAAACATTGCAGGCAACAAAGATAAAGTGTTTAGCAGGCTTCAGGGCATTTTTATATTGTAATAATTAATGTTCTATGGCACCATGATGCAGGAGCGTCAGCAGCTTAATTTAAATCCTGCTCAATTTCTTCCTGACTTAATCTTCATTATTTTCCCATTGCTTGCAACATGTTTACCAGTGATTAAAATGTTCCAGAGCAGGGGGAAAGCTTCAAGTAATGGTGATTGCTACATAAGGGACTTTTCGTATTTTTCAAATGTGGATTTCACACGTTCATAAATTAGATGTGAGGTCTGACTCATGTTTATGTGCACAAGGACTAACTGTCGAGCACTCATTCTTTTGGATTATTCATGAGTCTCCATTAGAACACTGGCAATTTGTAATGCAATGTTATACAGTTGAGAAGCACTGTGCAGGATTAAGAAGCTGATGGCAACCAACATCAATCAATTTCTAAATTCTGTAATTCCTCATGGTTACGGGGAAATAGAGTAAAACTGAGCAGGAGGCACCTCTGGTCTAGTGTAATTAACAACACAATTACTGAAGCAATCGATTATTTTTGGAGAGATGGTCATCATTTAGAAATAAGAACATGCATTGCAAGCTGGAAAATAATACAAATGAGCTGTCCTCAACAGTAAAAAAACAGCAACATGGTTTTGTGAGCAACAGTCCTTCACATTAAAACAACTGATTTTGTCATTTATTTAAATGACTTATTTTTATAGTCACAAGTTGTTGTAATTTGCCTAAAAAGACAAGCTAAGATGAGGTGTGACACAATGAGATGTCTTCACGTATTCATTTTTTATTTGTACGTGATGAATCAATATCACAACTCCAGCCAATCCATAGTCATGCTTATATTTTCTGTTTTGTTCCTCATGCCATATTAAATTATTGAAGGAATATTTTATATCTGTGTCTGGTCACTTACATGTGTCTGGTAATTTACATGTGTAATTCCCTGAGGGGGAATTATTAAGACACATTAACTAACAACAAACCAAACATCCCGGCATTTGATCCCACCATTATTTAACAGCACAATACATACATATCAACCAAACATAAACTAAAACCTCCTACTTTCAAAATTGACAATATATACAGTAACCTGATCACCTCCCCACCTGTTTCTACCTCCCGACCTGTGTCCCCCCCTTTAGTACTTAGCCTATGTCTCTGTTCCCCCCCATTTCCCCAATGGAACTGCCCAACTTAATGGCTAGAATGAGAAGCTCCACATGTGTTCGGGATCCCATCCCAGCCTATCTGGTTAATTATTGTCTCCCAGCTGTCTCCTTACTCATCACGGAAATCATCATCTCATTCTTCAGCGCCGGTTCAGTTCCCCAAACATTCAAACTGGGTGCTGTCACATCCCATCATCAAAAAACCTGGACTGATCCCTGATAATATGAGCAATTTCCGGCCTATCTGCAACAATCCCTTTCTGTCAAAAATACTGGAACTTGTTGTTGTCTCCCAACTCAAAGCCCACCTCAACTCCAATGTCCTGTTCAAACCATTTAAATCCAACTTCTGCTCACAGCACAGAAACAGCCCTCCTCAAAGTCATCAATGACCTCCTCCTCTCCTTAGACTCTGGTCACCTCAGCATCCTCATCCTCCCCAATCTCACTGCAGCCTTCGACAGCATCAACCACACCATTCTTATCTCCCGCCTTGTGTCCTCCCTCAACATCACTGGTACCGGCCTCTCATGGCTAAGGTCATATCTCACAAATAGACAACAATTCTTCAACATCAACAATTGCACCTCCTCCCCTGCTTTTATGTCCCAAGGCATCCCCCAGGGTTTGGTGCTTGGTCCTCTTATGTTCATTCTCTACATGCTCCCTCTTAGTAACATCATTCGACGTCATGGTCTCTATCTACTGCTACACCGATTACGTTCAGCTCTACATTTCCACAAAAATCCATCACCACTGCCACTCCGTCTAACTGCCTCAGTGTATTTAAATCATGGATGCAAAACCAACTTCCTCAAACATAACTTTGACAAATCAGACATGGTCAGTTCCAAAATCCCTCACCAAAACCACTCAGAACTTTTGCCTCACTATTGATAACTCCACTTTGTCTCCCTCCCCACATATCTGCAAACTCTCCTGACACCATGTCAATCAAATCACCAGAACTGCCTTCTTCCACCTCAAAACATTGCCCATCTCCACCCATCAATCAACTTCTCTGCTGGCGAAATCCTGATCTATGCCTTCATCACGTCCAGAATCGACTACTGCAATAGCATTCTTTATGGTACATCATCCAAAGTCGTAAATAAACTCCAGTTCACCCAGACCTCTGTTGCTCGTCTGCTTACCCATTCACACTCCAGTGACCACATCGCAGCTGTCCTCCAGAACCTCCACTGCTCCCTGTCCCACTATGGATACGATTCAAAGTCCTTCTCCTTTCTCACAAAGCCCTCCACAACCAGGCCCACTTCTAACTCACCAACCTGCTCCACCACAACACTCCTTCCCGCAGCCTCTGCTACTCTGACACCAACCTCCTGTCTCCACCGCTCAGGACCAATCGCCGTACCTGGGGTGACAGAGTCTTCTCTATAGCTGCCCCCTCCCTCTGGAACACATACACTACTATCTCATGCTTTAGAAAGATAAATTACAAAAAAAGCAAAAACATAATCAAAATATCAATAACTTTTCTGTCGTTTCATATCCTACTACTCCCATTAGCCATCTGCAATCGCCTCATCCTCCTCACCTGATCTTCCCCGCCCACTTGCACCTCATTCCCTCCTCAGCCGCTCTCTATACACTATACTCTATACATCCATTGTTCATCTGCCAGATTGTTTAGAGTGTTTGCTGAGCTTCCCAGCGTTTCTGAAAAGTGTGTTTTGCATGTTCTTCCTGCATGGACCTTTTGCCTGATTCTTATATTCCTCTGCCAGCCCCTTTTCAGAATATTTTGTCTGATTTTCTGGGTTTGACCCCTGCCTGCCTTTGAACTGTGTAAAGCTGAACTCGCCCGACTACACTCATTTCTCTCCCTGTCGTGCTTTTGGGTCAAAGTCTGCCCTTTGTGTCATTTTATTCAAGGCATTCAAGTATAGAGTGGTCAGCATGATAAAAAGTGAGGAGTTGAAAATTAAAAGCAATTCATGCATTCATGCAAATGAGGGCAAACTTTACCTTGAAGAAAAAAAAAAGTTGGCGGACCAGGAAATTCTGTCTTTAATGGCTGTAGGAGATAATTATTCCTTTTTTATGAAAAAGTAATGCTCATTAACACAATGTTTGAAATGCTTCTGAGCATTGACATACCAATTACTAAAAGTACTAATGCAATTGAGTGATTAATAATAGTTTCTTACTGATCTATTTTATCTATTCACATAATTCACATAATGACATTTCTCTATTTCATGATTTGCATGTTCTTTAACATTCTATTATCAAATCTATCAATAGCAGTAGTAGTTTGAATTGATAGAGATTTTTTATCTAAATAATAGTCTGAATACAGAAAGAAGCATTACAGATATGTCTCTAGTCTAGCTTTGACGTAGCAAAAAGCTACAAAACAAAACTACAAAAAAAGGAGTGGTCTTGCCACACTGGTTTCCCAATAAATCCCAAGGAAAGGGTTTCCCCCCAATTTTTTTAACATGTTGAGACATTTACAATGAACATATTTCTTGATTTCAATGCCATCGGAGATTTAACCTGCTAACTTGGCATGTAAAGTTAAGATCTTGCATGGTAACTATGTGTTTATAGCCAAATGACTGTTATAGTGCTGCACTCTAAAGGATGCAAATGACCAATATCAGCATCTCTTCTCTCTACCGCCATCGGGAAGGTGCCAAAAGACCAGCACTTCCATCCTCAAAAACAGCTTCTACCACAGGGCCCCATCGAACTGAACTACACAACACACTGTCACACCACCCCCACCAACATCACAAACATATCTTTATAAGACACAAAAGGCATTTGCCACAAGATACAAAACGCAGCTTCTAATATTCCACTTTTTTGTATTACTTCTTTTTTTAATCTTTCTTTCTTATTCTCAGTATGTATCTGTGTGGCAGGTGCGCTTATGTGTGGGTGTGAGCTTGTGTGAGCATGCATGTATGTGTGGTACAAGCTACAATGACAATAAAGTAATGCAAAAACATATTTTTGCTGAACGAAGCACAAAACACAGAGGAAGCCACACCACCTTTCCTGTTCAAGGCAGTTATTTGTAAAAACGTAGTTCTTCACTGCAGCAAAAGATAATAAAGTGTATGAAAAGAAGGCAGCATCTAACCTCTTGGTTTTAAACAGTGTCATTTTCTGAATAATTACATTTCTGTAAGTTGCATTTTATCAGTAACCTATCCATCTTTTTCATTTCAGAAAAAAAAAAAAAAATTGCATCTAAATTGTGATCTCTTTCCATCATCGTGGACTACACAGCTGGTGCTCTCGAGGACCTTTTGCTCAGTGGTAACAGATTGTAGTCTTTGAGGCTTTGAAGGTGACTCGTTTAACTTCTAGTCAGGGATAATCTGTCTGGATTTTGTCAGACATTAGAACAGGCTGTATCCTAAGATAAGGGCTAGTCAGGGCAGGAACTGACTCTAGCAGCCCGCTTTTCAGAGGATTTGGAGGTTGAGCCACTATGGTTCAGGGAAGAGTCTCACGCATAACAGCGGGTAAAAAAATAATTCCTAAAATCAACACTACATCTATTGCCTTCGGACACAATCATGTAACAAGAAATGCAGTTGGACAAAACACGACTGGGATTTTTCAGGGCTTCTATTGTGGTCTTCTGTTATGAAAGAGTCCCAGACTTTCATTCTGCTGTAATTGCACATAGGAGTTTCAAGTTGCGTCTTTTAGGGGGAGAACTCATGTTCTGACGTTATCAGAAAATTAGAAGCCAAGAACTGCGTGGAAGTCGAAGATAAATCCACAAAGCACTCCCTGCTTTTCACTAGCATAACGCCAATGCCAGATGAATGTAAAACCACCCTGCATCAAGTGATTAGACTTAGCAAAGTTAATACATAAGGGTCCGCACTGGACGCACAGAAGCATTCAATTGAAAAAGGCAAAAAAGAATGCCTCTCCGTATATAGTGCACTTCTCTGAATTTCAACTTTTGAATGAGCTGCAAATGATGCTTCTGCCTAATAATGAGGAACTTTGAGAATTATGAGTTCAGGAGCTTTATAATCTGAACATTCATGTCGGATCATGGTTGCTAATTACACTGTCAAAAAGTGACAAATTAATGGGATTATTTAGATGACAATAGAGTATTATTATACAGCTGATGATTCAAAACCTTTTAAACAGATTTATATGATGTCCTCGGGGGGGAAAAAAAGCACATGATCTGATGTAAAAAGGCTTAATCATAGATTTTTTAACACAAAATGAGGGATTCTCTTGTTTTTGTGGCCACATAAGGCACCTCTTGTTTTGGTACTGAAACTGACACACACACACACACACACACACATATGCACACACACACACACACACACACACACACACACACACACACACACACATACATACATACCGGCCATGCCAGGTGTCTTATTGGTACCATGCTGACTGTGAAATCCTCTGAAGTATTCGCCCTATCAGAGTTCCAAGGAGTCCAGAATAGCCCTAACAGCCAACTAATGAGCAGTGCCATCATAAGCAAGCAGCTGGCTTTGACACTTAGTGTATCTGCTATGGACACACTCGCACACATATTCACCCGCATGGTTAAACTACACACCCACACAAGCAGAAATATGATATGAACACACATACTTTTCTAAAAATGTGCACATAGAATACATGCACATACACACTCACAAACGCACAGCACACATCTGAAGTCTCTCCTTTACAATATTTATTTATTTGATTTATTTTAATACAGGCTGTCTGCCATGGCTGGCATGTGTGGGAGGAACAGTGCAGCCTGCAGGTTGTTAAATTCAGATGAGGTGTCATCTTCCAGGCAGTCTTAGCCCTCCCAAGATAGCGCTGTGGTTAAATATGACCACTCTTATTACAATGGAATAAATAAAAAAATTATGTGTTGACAATCCCCACATTAAGTATGCATTTCCACAGGCTGCGCAAAGATTTATTAATATATAACATTAGTTTTATTCAATGTTGCACATGCACACATGTAGTGACAGGATTCCTTTTTCTTCTCTCCTTCTCTGAGCATGACGCCTGCTCTCTCCCCAGCTCTTTCTCAGCCTTAGATGATGTAAAGGCCGTCTGGGAGAGCAGAGAGGGTGCATGCACGGCGTGCTAATTCCCAGGTGACAAAGCTCCTCTTCAAATGCATGAACTCATCACTGGAAGAAAGGCAAAAAAGTAGTCCCCATCTCCTTTTCAATTCCCCTTGTAATGAAAAAAATGTACACCTGGAAATGGAGGCTTTCTGCATAAGCAGGGTGAAAAGCAGCTAATGTGAATGAATGAGGTGAAAATGTGTGTTTGTGCCTGTTTATGTGCTGTTACACACACACACACACACACACACACACACACACACACACACACACACACACACACACACACACACACACACACACACACACACACACAGGGGTTGCTCATCTCCACTCTACTCTGCATTTAAAAAGGCAAGGAGTTCTGGCAAATGCAAAGGGCAAACCAAATGGCAGAGGAGTTCATGGTTGGAGCCTGATAACACTCCCATTATACAGTAAGTAAAAATGCTTCTGTAAAGATAATTGAAATAGAAAGTTAGGCATGTTTCTGTTTTGCATTTCACATTCAAAATAGTAGACCTATAGCATCTACAATTAGTGTAAAAAAAATGTAATAGAAATAGATATTATGAATTAGGCCGGTTACACAGTGGATGTGTCGCGCAAGAGTGTCAGCTGCGTGGCGTGTCCGTTTTTAGGTCAGAGCTTACACACTGCCTGCGTGACACACACGCCTCCGCCGCACCGAAAATGCCTGCATGCTAGAAATAGAACAGACGCTTATTTTTCATGCGACACGTGAGCGTGTTGGAAGCGTTTCCAGGCAAAATAGAATAGGAAAAGATGTTTATATGTCATTTTGACACAAATACATTTAATACATGACATGTTGATGTTTGAAAGCATCTAGGTTTTGATATAAATGCAGATATAAATGCAATTTAAAAAAAAATGGATTTTCTAATATTGCACCTGTCAATACAGAACAAAATATTCTGTAGCCTATTTTGCCGTCAATACTGCCGACGTTGTCTTTGCTATAATCACATCAGTATATATGTATGTTTAACATGGTATTTCATTTTATCAATGGGACACAGACATGTGTACAGACAAGGGCAGCAGCAGCAGCGCCGCGTCAGACACCTTTCTGGTGTGTAAGACATAGAAAAATCCACGCAGCTGACACGCAACAGAAACGCCACGCTCTCGCCATGCAGCCAATGTGTAGCCGGCCTTACACATTTGCTAATATATTACCAGTGTAACATATTTATACTGCACAGCGGCTAGGCGTTGGAGTGAATGCTGGAGTGAACTAAGTACAGCATTTTTGAGATTGAGGTTTACATCTACATCCCACATATTGTGTGTAAGCTAAAGGCCCAGAAAAGGTTAGGGAAAGATGGGCAATGCTTCCTGTCCTGTGATTCAAGTTTTTAATATTTAAATAAGAACATGGTCTTTCTGTAACCTTTACGAGGTGCTCTGAGCTGCCGAAGCATAATTATTAAATTGTTACTTTAGTTGCCAGGAGCAGAAATAATAATAAAAAAGATGTATTCACAGTGTCCATTTTGCAGATATGTTATTAGCAGTTTGCATACACATGGATACAAAGGTTTCCTTGTTTTGGTAATTAAATCATCCGTCCATCAGTCCATGTAACATTTCATGTATCTACACACTTACTAATATTTCCAATTTTAAATCCAAAATACTAATTCCAGGTCCACACTCTTCATCCGCGTATGGCCTTTGTTCAGTTGTCATGGAGATGGCTTAGTGGTCTATGGAAAAAAATGCTAGTAAATGGATCTTGAGTTAGGATTATTTTGTCAAATTACTGTGTCGATCATGCATAATTAACTTTCACACTCATGAAGATTGAGAACACCAAGGTGTGGACATTTAGATATAATTTGAAACTACAGAATGGAAATTGAAATGCATGCAATCCTGTAAAAAAAAAAAAGAAATGTAAAAATGATTGCAATGTTGCCTGCCATGTTTTAGTGACTAATTTATATTCCTTACATACTTGTCCTTCTTTCCCTGCTTCCCTCTTATAAATATGCATCACTTGAGTCTCTTCTGTATCTTAATCTGTGTGTTTAATTCTGTTTAAATACGCACTTGGACAACCTGACCACTCTCATACACAGCAGATACTGTGCAAGAGTTGTCTGATTATGTGATTATATTAGAAGTTTCCAAGTACACACAGACAGCTCAACTGTATCAACACACAGACAGATTTCAGATTTAAAGTGACATTTTGTCATTGACGAGTGAAAAGCGCATACAGTAACACTGTTGATGTAGAGCTTAAGACTCAGCTGCCTCACTGTTATCTCTGCCGCTCCCCCTATGCTATATTTTCTTCCAGTCAGGAAGAAGTTTCACTTTATTCCAGACTCAAAAGGGAGAATGGAAAGAGTCCAATTACTGTTGTCTACCTGCAACGGCTGTACTCACATTTCCTCCTGCACCCCCCACCCTGCAGGAGAACGCAGCATCGATTCAGACAGATAAGGTGCTTGACAAAATGAAAGAAAGACATAATTCCATTTGTCTTGGTCGAGCCCATCCCAAGTGAGATGTAAGTGTTGCTGCTGTCAGCTCAGCTCTACTCCTGTTTGGGAGAGATAAAATCACATCTTCCGACAGCTGCCGTTTAATCACTTCTGCCAGTGCCAGACCAGGTAGTGTGCCACTGGCGCATGGTAAACAGGTTGCCACAAATGTCGTCACTCCCTCATAACTTTGCTCATAAGGATCAAAGGATCAAAGGTTAAAGTCCCCCTCCAGACACATTGTAATGGATTCGACCCTTTGTACTTCCGTCCTAACTTTCAACTTTCAGGCTTTTTTGTAGCTGGTTATCAGTTGTTGCGTCTAAATATGAATGAGGAGAGTGATAGTGAGATACTTGCTACAGCTGCATTTATAGTGATAAAATGACGAAAACAATGTCAGTCTCTCTTTAGGTCGGTCAACCATTTAATGTCCTTGCGGGCACTCGTAGAGCCTCTGGGGTTGTTCAGACCGCTGCAACTTTTCCCTGCAACATTCGCCAATCTTTGAAGCTTTTAATACATCTTTTTTAAAGTGGGGAAATTAAAACCAACCGCCCAATGACAGATTTAACTTTCACTTTCCATGATCACTGACCGACGGTGGCCCCCACCCACATGATTCATAGGCAAGACTTCACAATTCTGTTTTGACTATGAAAATTCTTAGTCGGGGACACCCATACTATGATTGATATTTTCTTTAACATGGTTTTCCAAAAACTCTGAAAAGTGCTTAGAAGCACAGCACATCTACTCTTTCTCCCTCATTAAGATATTCTGGATCTGGCCTTGCGCCCCGCCCACCACCACTGCTTGCGCTAGGTTGATTGGTGAAAGAGCATTGGGCATGGCTAGAAACAGAAAGATTCAGCCATACATGTATGAGGCTCACGCCGGGTTCAGACAGAAGGCAGAAGCTCCCCGAAGGGTCTGGAAGTGATGCCCAATTCCTTTCGGTGCCAGTGTTAACCAATTGGGCTGTTCAAACAGGATGTGCTGCAGCGGAGCCATCCCTATAGCCACGCCGCTAGCATGGCTAAAAATCTTAAATGTAGATCTAAACAATCATGACAGTGCTACACAATAATGTGGCAATTCTTGCCATTAGCAGCACAAAATGTCAGTACAGTATACTAATCTACTCCCTCATTATTGCTTTAAGAAAACATTTGCCGGGGCGCCAGGGTAGTAGAACTTACTTAGGAAGGAATATTGACACCCTATTCCGCAGGCTTTTAACGATTATCTTGAGGCCTTTTTGACATATTTAAATACACCTTTTGAATTGACATGTACGGCAAGTGTTGTTGTTTTTTAAGCTTATTTTTTGGGCATTTTTAGGCCCTTATTGACAGATTAGCTGAAGAAATGAAAGGGGAGAGAGAGGGGGGAATGACATGAAGCAAAGGACCGCAGGTCAGAGTCGAACCCCGGGCCCACTGCGTCGAGGAGTGAACCTCTATATATGGGCACCCGCACTACCAACTGAGCTACCTGGGTGTCCATATATAGAGGTTTACTCCTCGACGCAGTGGGCCCAGGTTCGACTCCGACCTGCAGCCCTTTGCTTCATGTCATTCCCCCCTCTCTCCCCTTTCATTTCTTCAAACAGGCCTCAAGATAATCATTAAAAGCCTGCGGAATAGGATGTCAATATTCCTTCCTAAGTAAGTTATTCAAGACAAGTGACATTTAGCTTACTGAACAGAATCAATGTTTTCATAGAAAGTTTGAAACATACTCTGAACATATGGTAAGGTAATCAGAAAATGGCATTAAATACATTAGTCTTGCTATCTGTCTACCCCTCCATACATCCCTCTATCCCCCTTTTCTTTTATGACAAAATGGCTCATTTAGAGGGACAACTCCCTCTCCTTAAATCACAAAACGTGAAGTAATTTCTCAAAGACAGAGAAAAGAAAAATCACTTGAGGAGTCACATATGCAGCCAAAAACAACAACTAAACACAGCACCCTTGTGTTTTCCATGAGTCATTAACCTCACAGAAGACAGCCACAGCTTTGACATTTCAAATACCAAAGCAATTATTGCATTACTCTGTCTAACAATGACAGACTGGCCTTAGGTTGTGCTTGAAATTAGAAAGGCATATGCATCTTCTGGTTCAAAATCCACCATTACTTTTCGAGTTTGTGATAAATCATTTCACAGGAACAATTACTGTAGCAGTGTGTATTGTTGCAGGCATCCAGGATGATAAAATAAGTATGTCTTTTATGTTCAGAAACATTTGGTTTCCCGGTACTACAAGTTGGATTTTGCACCAAATTTCAGATTAAAAACACTACAATTATAATACAAAATAACTGCCAAACTACAGAGCCTGTTGTCTGCAACCATCTTAAGAACTCATGATAATTGCTTTCCAGCCAGTAAATGCTGTGTGCTCTCATGCCCCTGAAATGAAAAAATAAAATATAAAAAAAAATAAAAAAATATATCTAATATTAGTGCTTTCGTCTTACATGCACTGGAGGAGGAAATAAGCACTATGAAGACTGAGATTCGTATCATTTAATTTATCTTGCTCAGTATGGAATATTCTAGTCGGAATCAGTAATTATATACAATCCACAATTCACTCTGTGTGAGCTGGTGAGATGGCCTTATTTCAGCAGGATATGATAGCGCTGCCAGAAGACAGAAGAGTAGAGAATTCATTCACCACCCTTTTAAGTTGGGCAGAAGAAAAGAAACTGTATCTTCGATCAAATATCACTATGCTATATTTTGACAGCGGGTGGATTTTACTATATATTTCTTATAAAAAAGGAAGCTCGGTTGCAGCTTGAATTTGTATTAATTTTAACAGATTCTGGAAATGATTTCTTACTCTCTCCTGGGTATACTAAATGGAAGGAAAAAAACTAAACAAAAAACTTAAATATCGAAGTGTCACGCCAGCGGGAAATGGTTATTGATTGTCTCAGCCCATATTTAAGTTTTATTGTTTTCTTCCTACCTGTTATCAAATTAAAGCTGCCCATTGTGATGTTAAGGGATACATCTCGCTTGCACCAGGAGATGAAACCCGTGATGACATTTGCTCTCATGATGGGACCCTCTAATGGCTTCATTTCCTCTGGCTGCATGCAGTTCAAGAGAAAGAGGCTGTTGGTTTTGATAGATAGTTCAGTAAAATATGAGAGCCACGTCAAACTGGGTTCTGTCATAATTTCAATTTAAGAGCCAGGGAAGCACTTTGATGTATTTTTGTCTTTTGAAATATTGCCGTTAATGCCATCAGTCACCCAGTTGAAAAAGTAAATTCCCACCAACTGTAATGTCTAATACCTTAAGGATTTCTTTTTAAAGTATTTATGAGATGATGTGGCTTTTAAATTCAAAGATTTGGGGAGGCCTCTCAATCAGTGCCCTCAAAGATTTGAATGAATCCAAATGGGATTATCTATTCATTTGTGTTTTGCTCTACAAGTTAAAAAGGAGGTAAATCATCATGAATGGAAAGTAAAAATAACTCTTCAACATAGCATTTGAAAACATGTCAGTTGAGGAAAAGGCAGATGTAACATCCCCAGACAAACACATAGGTACAGTTCAATACAAAAACTCAATTGAGACTGAAATCTCATGACGAATAAGGAGAGTACAACATGTCCATTATGTGCAACAAATCCTACAAACCATACAGTCATATAGGTTGCTTAGTCCTACCCTCTAGTACGATACACAGGAGCGTATTTGTCCTATCTAAACCAGAACGTAACGGTTGCGGTTTAAAACACATCTTTAACGTTGAATAATGGCTGCAGTTTAGTTAAGTTTAGGTATATAAACTACTTAGTTTTGTTTGGAGCAAGATTGTGGTTTGGGTTCAAATCAGGTGCTATTATACTTAGGGTTAGGGTTTAGGGTTAGGGTCACATTACTTTCTGTTTTGCTCCTGTCACAATTACTACTACACTAGAGGGCGCCACCACTATAAACATAAATGAACAAACCACCTATGTGGGTGTTTTTGGGGCTCGATGGTGTTTTAAGCCTCCACCGCTTCACTTCAAGGCAGCGCTGCGACCGTTGACTTCAAGGCACCTAACCCTAATCTTAACCCTAACCCTTGCTTAACCCTACTGCCTTCCATGCAGCGCTGCCTGGAAAACGACGTTGGGGCCTTAAAACACCAAATGCCGTTTTTGGGGGAGGACAGTGTCATTATATGGATTCAATAAATGTGACATACCAAAATGAGTGAATATATCACTCTAAAATGTACCTAAAACTAAATGTAATATGTTTTAATCTGTTACAGCATACATGTCTACAAGACTAAACTGAAAACTCTCCTCTTTGATAAAGCTTATAGTTAGGGAGTGAAGAGTTGCAGTGTACGCCTAGACCGGCGGAGCAGGGTGTATAGCTACAGACACAGCACCCCTGCTTTTTTCTCCTTCTCTTTATAGTCATCAGATTTACCTATCATATAATCAATAATATAGTGAGAGTAGAGGGAGGTAGGCCAGTACAGCCCGATCCGGTTGGGGAGAGTTCTAGCCCGACCAGGCACCTCTCTTTAACCTGCATCTCCTAGTTATGCTATTATAATTTTAGACTGCCGGGGAAGTTCTTTCCTTCTTATGACACAATGAGCTGCTCTCTATTCTCTCTTTTCTTTTGTTTCCTTTTATGTACATCCTGTCCCAGAAATGCTTGTTACTAACCTAACTCTGGGGAGTTTACTCCCTGGAGTCCTTATGTTTCTTCTTCACCCAGAACATCGCCTCGGACTACGGTGACACCAAGATCTGGGTCTTGGGTGCAGCGGTCACTGTGGACCTGCTACACCCTGCTACGCTGTGCGATTCCCTCCAATGTCCGGCTACATCCTGCCGCGTCCACTGCACCCACCCATGCTCTGCTGTGCCACGCTACATCCCGTAACACCCTGCTGTGTCCGGCTATGACATGAACTACTACGACTACCATTGTAGTCACTGTTCCATTATCTCTATTGTGACTATTACGCCACTGTTCATCATAACCCCAACCGGCCCTGTCAGACACCGCCTACCAAGAGTCTGGGTCTGCCGAGGTTTCTATCTAAAAGGGAGTTTCTCCTCGCCACTGTCGCAATAGCCACTGCTAATGCTTACTCTTGGGGGAATTATTGGAATTGTTGGGGCTTTGTAAATTATAGAGTGTGGTCTAGACCTACTCTATTTGTAAAGTGTCTCGAAATAACACTTGTTATGATTTGATATTATAAATAAAATTGAATTGAATTGAATTGAATGTCTGCGCCGTAAATAACTTGCCCTGTGTTCTCCTTTGAGAAAAATGTTTGAAACCTGATTTAAACTGATTTACTAATTAAGCAATACTTTTGTGGATATTGTACTAACTTAAAAATGGCAATGTCTAATATTGGGTTGCCACTTACAGTAATGTGATGTCTGGTTGAGGTTAGAGTTAAAGGTTTGGTTTATATAAACCACACAGTCTTAGACATTATTAAATATAACACACGATGAGTGTAAGACAGCTAAAATAAGGCTTTTCTAACTGCAGTGATTACTGAATCACAGTAGTTAAACATAGGAGGAAGCCACAGCCAGGAATGAGATGCGAGCTTCTTCTAATATGAAGTTAGTGTATTATCATTAGCCAAAGAGGGGCACAACGAGAAGAGTAAATGGCACACATTGAGGGGAGCAGGCACTGCAGAATCTTTGGCCACATCTGTATCGATTTTGTCCGTTGATAGTTGTCACAAGACAGCTGATAGATAGTGAAGGACACATTTCATTAGCTCCAAGTGTCTCCTTACCGGCCACCTCCTAAATCTTAGCCGCTTTTTGTGTAGCCCTGTCAATAAGTATGCCTCACAAGAGAACTATACCCTGTTCACTCTGAATTCTCTCTATTCACTTCATCCAACATTGAAGAGATACGTCATGATACTGTAAGGGGAAGGAGATGGGGAGAGGAAGATTAAGGAGCTGTGCAACTCACTGACGCTTTCAATAAAAGATTGAATCTCATCGACTCATTGGTCATGGTACAGTATGTAGAAACAACTGGGCGGGAAAATTATTCCACAAATGCAAAACCTTTTCAAAGTCACTACACCAAGTAGAGATAGAGGTATTGTCTCCCCATTTTTCTGTAGGGTTCCTTAATTGCACAGATATAACACCCTACATTTCCCCTTACAACATTACTAGACAGGCTGATTGAATGATAATTGATGTTGAGGCCAGTCTGAGAAATATAAGCACAATTTCAGACTTCCCTTTGGTCTTTCCATGCACATTTGTAATAAATCTCAATATGAAAAGTTTAAGTGTCCTTAAGTTTAAAATCAAGAGGTTCTGTTAATGTCAAGCACAATTGTAAAACTGACCTCAAATATCTCTGTACAAATGATGTATATTTTATTTTAGGATATACTATCAAAGGAAAGTCAAACCATCCATTTTTATTTTGCAACTGATGAACAACTTGACTAAACTGACCGCAGTTGAGCATTGGGAGCTGACCAGTACAATCACATTAATGGAAATCTATTGAAGCAGTTGGGGTTTCAATGTTTTACCCAAGGGCACCTCAATGCTAGCTGCTGAGAACGGGGAGAGGATTACTGATTTGCATTCCCATCCTACTTTGCCCCAGGTAGTCCAGGGATTCCAACTGGCTACATTCCAGTCACACGTTTGTCTGGCATATCGACGCATGCATCATGAAAGGTGTTTGGTGTTTTAAGCCCCCAATGTCATCTTCCAGGCAGCGCTGCCTGGAAGGTACTAGGATTAGGCAATGGTTTAGGGTTAGGGTTAAGTGCCTTAAAGTCGATGGTCGCAGCGCTGCCTTGAAGTCGACGTTGGGGGCTTAAAACACCATTGAGCATTATAAAAGACATTCAAGTAAAATGTGGAATGTCAACAAAACCACCCAGTTCGCTTTGTGTGAAAATTTGCCCCCTGGCAAAGAGATAGGAAATCAGTCCAGCTGTTAATTTTCTTTCACTCTGTTCTACCCCGAGAGACAGTTGCTGCTGCTAATGGAGCACAGCAAAGGTTAGACTCCCTGGTGAGCAGAACAGACCCACATGGGGTGTGACCTCTGACTCACCTCTGCAAATCCATTGCAAATACTGCTGTCTTTTCTGTTGCACTTAAATGATCCAGTCCTTTATCCACAGCCTTGTGCAGCCTCCAAGGCTAAATATCTCAGCATAAAGCAGAATGCGGATGGGTTCTGTGACAGTTGTACCGATGCTACAGTATACTGTTGGCATGAACTGCTGAACTACACAAAAAAGTTCTGGTTTATGCAGGAGTTTATTTATGAAGGTGGTAAGTCTGAGTGCCTTTGTGCATGTGTGAATTTGCACACAAATACATGGCAATGTGGTCTTTTTTTAAATTTTAATAGATTTCCATCTCATGGCTGTCATTTCCATGATCCTGCATGTGTTTTTTCACTGAGCCTTGACATAGATCACCATTATGCATTCAGGGTTAAGGGCAAATAACCGCAAATTAATGTTTAAAAAAAAGCAGGGAATAATACAATTTGGTTGCTGGCAACCTCGGTCACACATCACTTTTTTATTTTTATCACCACCACCCATACTCAGCTCCGCCCACCATAAATAAATCTAACCTTTCCTTATTTTTGCTTTCTAATAATGTACTTCTGTTTCATCTAAACTTCCACGATTTCCCGGTGCATATACTCTTTCAACTGCTCTTTGATTTTAATTTAGATGGAAAATTAATCTGGTGACTTAAAGTGAAAGCTCCTGTTTAAAATGTGCATAACAAATCTGATCATAAAAACAGTTCCAAATGTACAATATGTACAAAAACTAAGAAAAAACCCCCAAAAGGGTCCTACATTTTTACACAAGGATGATGTGTTTATTTTCTACAACGATGTTGCATGATGCAGTCAAAGATGAAAGAAAGAAAGTACACAACACCTTCAGTTTTAAGCACCTTCCAATCACTTGCTTTGGTGATTGGCCAGCACGTTTTCCTAAAAAGTGGCAAATGCAAGCACATTAATGAATTATAATCAGTCATTTAACCTGTACCTTAACCCAGGTAGTAATTCATGACCATACAGTATTTCAAATGCAAAGATAACAAAATTATTATTCAAGCAATTGAAAAGAGCCAATGGCACACTTTCATCAGGCACACATCGTCAAGGTTGCAAAAGGTATTACGTGATTTATACATTACAGGTAATGTGAAATTAACCTGAAATTTGGCACGCACTGTGCCAAACATCTCACCTACTTATGCAGCATGGCTACTCATGACACATGAGCTGTGATAAGGGAGCAATGTTGTCCTCTCACATTACTTTGTTTCAATGAAGCTCAGCGTAAATTCTTTCAGGGAGACTTCTAAACTTCATTCACCTCTCCCTCTCTTCCTAAAACTGATCAGCTGTTTTCGAGGCGTTCAATTTTCAGTTAAACCAACCAGAATTGGCGCTGAATTCCACGAGCCAATCATAGCATGGCATCCCTGCTTTAAATCTGTTTCTCTCTATGCTGCTGTCAGTTGTTATTTCAGGCAAAGCATGCAACCCTCCTCCTCCCCTTCCACCTCCAGTCATCGTCACCCGCGGCACCCTGGGTCTTCCTCCGGCAGACCGCTCCCATCGGCTCCTTTGGGCTGGTCTTCAGGCTCCTTCACCGCCACCACCAGTGTCTAGACTCCATCAGGGGGGATATGTCTTGGTTTCTCTACCCCTTATAAAATTATTTTTATAACGGTGGAGTCTAATCTCCAAAGACTCTGTACATTTCATATTATGCATATGTACACATAAACCTTTGCATATTTGCAACAAAGTCTCTCTCCAAAGTCAATAATTTTACACCTCTCAGACCCACTGAGGATTTCTTTGTGTGAACAATATATATATATATATATATATATGAACTTCAGGTACTTATTTTTTCTCATAGACAATGCCTACAAGACAGAAGTTGACCTAGCAATTGTAGTTTGTAATGAGCAGTTTGTTTCCTGCAATCAACATAGTGCAGGCTCAGCCAAGCAAACCAACTTACCTGTCTTGTTCTTATTTGCTGGGATAGATTTAGCCTTCTCTTTTAGTCTCTGATAAATCTCCATGAGGTAAACTGTTGATGCATCATGTGGTTCTTGATCCAAGTTAGATCAGGATAAACCCATTTTACTAAAACATTGCTAATAATGAATGCCCTTCTGGAAGCATAATTGATTTGTGTTTCTATTTGTGGTTGTTTGCTTAATGCTTGTGTTTGCTTTCTTGCAGGTCATTAGTCCACTTATTACATTTTATACCTGAATGAAAGAAAAAATCCTTTAAAAATAGACCATATAAGATATTCAAAAAGTATCACCTTTCCCCAGAAACATGTACAAAATGTGAAAATGGATGTTGAATATTTGTAATTCATAATTGCATGTGTTGCCAGTTAAAGCAGTTTCCTGGTTTCAAGGTGCTTCAAGGCTGTTTTTTCAAAGTGGTGTTAGTACCCTGCGAACCATCGAAATTCAATCCATTGTGGATTTTGAATAATTTTGTGAGGAAAAAGACTGCAGTGGTCCATTCTATGGTGCTCCACTCCATCAACAGCCTCGCTAATAGAACTGCATGCTGGGGCCTAGGGCATTTCTCTAGAATTCTCTCTCTCTTTCTCGTGTGCAGAACAAGACTTTGTTCGGCTGGATAATAGATCTCCCTCTTAAAATGCAGATGAACACACATTCACAGAAACACAGACACATACACGTGTACACAAAAATTCTGGAATTCTAAGTGATACTGCAGTGGGCTAGAACCGAGAGCAAACCTTAGTGGTCGTTTTGTATTCACTGACTGTGATCTGTTTGGCTTGTTTACTTGAGTCCTTTGAAAGGTGTCCATTATGTCCCCACCATCTCCATCACTATGTCCCGCTGATGAAGAGAGGGACACCAAAGAGCTCCACAATACCTCTTGGCCTTGAATCTGTTACAGTCTTCTCTGCCAGCTGACGCCTACTGCCCTCTGTCTCTTTCTCTTTCTCTGGACAGCAAATGTTGATTGCCCTCAATCTGAGCTATCACCAAACCTTCACGATGCAGTCTATGCGAAGAGAGTCATTTAAAATCTTATTTTCACTGCTTTGTGTGATGTGCAGAGTGTGTGTGTGTATTTGTGCAACACAGCTAACCCAATCAATAATACCATAGCGCTTGGAGTGGCTCCACTCTTCGTCCAGGGTCCTGCGTGTGTAAGTGTGTTGGTTTACGTGCACAAATGCATGCCTGTCTGTGTCTTTGTGCCAATGTGTGTGTGTGTGTGTGTGTGTGTGTGTGTGTGTGTGTGTGTGTGTGTGTGTGTGTGTGTGTGTGTGTGTGTGTGTTTTTGTGTGTAGGATTGACCGTGAGAGCATTCAATAGTTTCTCCCACAATGTTTGTTCTTATGCCATATCGGCTGCAATATGCAGTTGAGAAAGTTCAGCAGTTTGTATCATCAAGCACCAGGCTTGTTTCAACACAACTACCTAAAGCGGCGAAATGTTGGACGAGACGTGTGGCCCAGTTAAACTACATACGATCCTCTGCAAGGAATAATTCTTCCTTGATTTATGATTGATAGATGCAGAAAAGCAGCACAACCCAGATACAGAAACATGGGACTGACTGGGAATTAAATAGCAATGACAGTATAGTGATGAATTGAATCCATTCCATAATTCATCCTTTAATTAGACTGGTCCATGTCTATCCATCATAGCTTGTGAGAGATGGATGGGATCACTGTGGTTTATTGATGAGGAGGTAGTTTATTTTGATTGCTCTCATATTTGACTAAAATACAGTGGCTGCAGCAGTCCGCCCTCATATTAATGGGCTGCTTAAAACTCATTTCAATAGACCATTTTGCAGGTGGAGGCAACATGATGTGTGGAAACAAAAATTCTATATAGTCATCAAATGGTATTTATGAAAGAAATAATTTGTGCAGTGGGAGGAGCTACAGGTTCTGAATGTACTTTTCCCGACTCTTTGAATTACCGTTTCAGTTTTTTGTCTTTTAAAGTCTTTCCTAATTTTAGTCAGCATAGAAACACAGGAGTCTCGTGAATATTATAATGGTCCTATGGGTGTGTTTGTTATCGGCATCGGTTTTAATATATTCAACTTTGTCTGATGTTTTTGCCTCATAACTTTGGCGTGGCGGACAGCTCTAACTACTACAATACCCATGAGCCAAGACAGCCATTCCTATGGGGAAGAAGCAAGAGAGGCGTGACATTTTGTCACGAATATGTCCATCTTTATATTTTTTATTCAAATGAGAGAGCTGAATGCCCATCAAAGCCTTGCAAGTGCTCCAACTGTGTCACCGAACATTGTCCAGGCAGAAAATAAACGGGACAGAACCTGGGGTGCTGAAAAACTCCTCTCCACCTGTGACGATTTCCTGCATGTCTTCCCCCTCTCTCTCCCCTTTCTCACCTAGCTGTCCTGTCAAAATTAAAGGCAGAAAAGCCCAAAAAATCCTCCACATATCCGCTCTTTTAAGTCGTTTCCAATTGCAGAGATGCCAGAGCAGGAAATTAAGGCCATATCATTCACTGCTGGGCAGTGTATAAAACTTTTTAAATGTTTTATATTTTACAACATTGAGTTACAACATGTTACCAGCTGCTTGACATCCAGTCATAATGCTTTCATTTGTTGTTTGGTGAAGTTAGTAAAAGCCTTTAGTCTTTTTTTAACGTCACTTTCTACTAAAAAGCAAATCACTCAAAAGGTAAAATGAGGGCAAAGACAACAACATCAACATTCAATTGGGCTTTTGAAGACTAAGAGCATCCTCTTATCGTAAATAGAAAATCTGTTAGCTGAAAATCCATTAAAAAGGAAGAGCTTTTGACATGGGCAAAAACTGATGAGCTTGACAAAAAAAGCTCAGTGGAGTGCAAATGAAGCAGAAAAATGTCAGAGGGAATCTGTGTGCTGTGTGCTGAGAGACATCTTATGGTAAATTAAAAAGGTGATTCCATTTCAAAACAGGGAGCTGATCTGCTTTCCTTCCCATTATTTGACTTAGCTAGCAGAGGGTGAAGTGACACCAGAGCATTGAACAGGTTTTGAAATATGGAGCGCAGATTTGCCCTTATGCATGATATATTCGCTTTATAACACACAGACAAAGGCACCGGCATGCACACAGCAACACATATGATTGGTTTTTCCATTTCCTTGAGGCATACTGCAGAAACCATGAAGAACAAGTGAGAATCACCCAACAGAGAATCATGGGAAATAATTTTGCATTGAATTCAAACCATTGCCAAATAAGTTGTTACAAAGCTGATTAATCCTATCAGCTCCACAAAACTCTCTCTGTATTTCTGAGTATGGTTATGTTTACAAAATGGTGTATCGTCCGGCGACATTCGCACGCAGCAGCTTGAGTGATGCATTTCACCACTGAGAAAGGACAACAACAGCGTTCAGATTTGGAGACAAAGAGGATATAAAACTAAAATTACAAGATTACCTCATCTGAAGAGTCCATCATGTTTTTTTTAATCCTCCGTGCCCACCTTGATTTGACGAGGGTAAATGCTACTAGCAACTGCGTGGGGTGGTGCGCAATCACCAAAGGCTTAAGTCATGTGGATGCGCCAACAGTGTTTTTGTCATTACTTCGAATTCCTCATGGGGAAGAGAGAAACTACGCACTATAGCTTTCAGTGTATGATACAGTGTTGTCATGCGTTGTAATAATTTGATTGCAGTTTCACAAAACTAGAGTACTTAATTGACCTTGGATTGCAATACATTCTCAACAGTTGTAAATGAATGTGTTGCAGACTTTTAAATAAAAACAAAATTGAACTGTATTTTGTATGCTGCATGTTGTGAAACCAACCCATTCTCATTCCTAACTCGTCAAATACTGACGATTGGTCAGTGTCTCTCAGCGTCAGAAACCGACACAAAAATCACTCTTTAGCGTTTGTATGGAACGCACCGGGCATAGCATCAGCTTGACCGCAGCGCATTAAGATGGACGAGTAAGGAGGTTGGTTGGGGTGGTGGACGGGTCAAACAACACATGACTTTCACCCAAGAGACCGGTGACGCCAAACGTCCCGCCCAAGAGCGTCAAAAAGGGACACCAAAACTCCCGACCCAGAGCGCCAAAAAGTGACGCCAAGAATCCCGACCAAGCGCGTCTAAATATGACCCTAAAGGATACTTTTTGTGTCAGTAACAAATGCCAAAGGCACCAGACCAAGCGAGTACACACGCATATAGTCAATTTTTTTTTGACACTCTTGGAATGAGAATGTGT
Source organism: Zingel zingel (assembly GCA_023566125.1). Lineage (NCBI taxonomy): Eukaryota > Metazoa > Chordata > Actinopteri > Perciformes > Percidae > Zingel > Zingel zingel. The sequence goes on along the minus strand of CM042322.1, from coordinate 36,281,660 downwards.
TGGTAAAACATGTTGTATCCTAATTAAAACTGCCCTTATCTCTATAGACAGATATTTGCATATGAATGCACAATCTGTTGGCAACGGGACAAGATTTTGGTATCGGAAGTGTTCTTGTTTCCGTTTTTAGTCTGTTTCTAGTCCGAGTAGTATCGGTCAGTCAGGTTTGAGATGGCTTTGGTTGCATGCAGGTAAACAGTCTGTGTGAAGAGCAAAAGAGGCGCAACTCATTGGCTGAAATGCAATCAAAAAACAAAACCCAAAAACCAAAACCAAATATCTATTTAATAAGGTGATAAAGGGCCACATAAAAGATGTATGGCTTTAAGACTACTAATAAAACATTGTTTCATCGTTTTCTAAAGGCTATATTATCAATATTGCTTTTAGTCAAGGGTATAGTAAATTTGTGCACAGTAATCTGCACAATCATTTTCTATAGATTTCATGTGAACAAAGCTCACGAAAGCCAAGAAGTGCTGTGCTTTTGATTCATCTTAGGAATGGGCATGATACAAGCTATTATATGAACCCGTGTTCAGTGTGCATTGCTTTCTTTTTACAGAGGGGATTGATCTGAAATCTACTTACAGCATCTTAGAACTTGCTGACAGTTGTTAAAATGATTGCCTGTTAGTGCAAGGAAAGGGGTATATATTCTTCTAAATTAATGCATGTATTGTTCACTTGACAGTGATGGATTAAAGGTCTAGATTGATGAGGATGCCTGACAATGGAGTATTCAATAAAGTTTCACTCTGTAATGGATCCTATTTAACCCTGCAAGAGTTAAAAATGGCATTACATTAATGGTTTTAGGTAAAAGGCTTCGACTTTATTACACATGTTGACTATAGATATTCATAACATTAGCTTTGTTTAAGTTTTAACACATAAACCAACAGAATAATGCTAGACAACTAAATATAAGACATGAATGCCTTCTGCTGTCGAAGCATGAACAAAATGTGGCTATATGGATAAAATAAACACTTATGTTGCACAAATGTTGCACTTATTGTTGTTGATCTACATCTGGATGCAGTTTGAACATTTGGCAAGTTGCACAGGAATGACAAAAATACAACAAAACAAACCACTAATCTCTCAAGGTAGATCAGAGGGGACTATTTTCTATGGATTTTCAGTGTAAGTTTGACTTGCAAATGTTTGCTTATGAATGTGATTCCCTTTGGGGAGCATTCATTCTATATTTTTTTAAGATAATTTGGACAGAAGGAGCAACTCTACAGTCTTTAGAGTGACTTTCTCACTGCTCTTTACATTTATGTTCACTCAGGTCTGATTTTAGTAGAACAGTTGAGTCACAGATTCACATTAAGTCTCACACAGTGTTGGTGACATTTGGGTTGAGGGGTTCGCTCGAGGGCTTTTTTTTGTTTCTTCCTAGATGCTAGACAGGAAGCTCTACAGCTCGTGCTGCAGCCTCCAGAAAGATCATCAGAAGGGAAGTCCTGGGAAGGCAGGACTCCCCTTCAAATGGACAAACACCCAATTAAGCGGTACAGGTGACCGGTTCCTAAGCCTCACAAAAAGAATAAAGCCTCTGGCTTTCCAGCTATGCATGGTTCTGTTGTAGATCTGAATAGGCAGCCCTTGGCAGGCTAATTGTTTTGGCGTTTGAAAACAGTGGTTCACATCAGCAGCCATCTTTGAACTAAGAGGTGGGAGTATGCTATAGGACGCTTTTAAATTAAAAAACAGCCATCACAATTTTTCATATCATGCCCATTAAAAAGTTAAAGCCATCTGTGGTGTTAACGTTGCTGGCACCCAGCAGGGAGGCTAACTAAAACTGATTTGCACTTCCAATGAGAGCTGCCTTTTGGCCAAAACTATTTTTAATTCTATCTAGAATTGACAGAAAAACATCCACGGGCATGTCTTGCATCCAGCATACTGAAATGTCTCAAAAATTATCAACAACTGTTTAAAATATATGATGTGTACATTTTTTGCAAAAAAAAAAAAAAAAAAAAAAAAAAAAAAAAATATATATATTTTTTTTTTTTTAAAGTACAGAGGTGACGAAGGAGAGTGAAAATCTCACTGAAGTTAATACTGCTTGTTTTGTTTTGTTTTTTGTTGTTTGTCGTTATCTTAATAGCTAGATAAAGTAGGACATAAATTAGAGTACTATTTTTGTATTGTTTAAAATGGTCTTTTTAATTTATCTTGTGATTTATTTGTACTATTGGGGTAGGGCCTGATAAGCGTATGGCTTCTACCTATCCCTTTTCAAACGGGTCTAGTGTTATTCTTTTTTTTGTTATTGGTTTGTAATATATATATATATATATATATATATATATATATATATATATATATATATATATATATATATATACAGTGAGGAAAATAAGTATTTGAACACCCTGCTATTTTGCAGGTTCTCCCACTTGGAAATCACGGAGGGGTCTGAAATTGTCATCGTAGGTGCATGTCCACTGTGAGAGACATAATCTAAAAACAAAAATCCAGAAATCACAATGTATGATTTTTTTAACTATTTATTTGTATGATACAGCTGCAAATAAGTATTTGAACACCTGAGAAAATCAATGTTAATATTTGGTACAGTAGCCTTTTTTTGCAATTACAGAGGTCAAACGTTTCCTGTAGTTTTTCACCAGGTTGGCACACACTGCAGGAGGGAGTTTGGCCCACTCCTCCACACAGATCTTCTCTAGATCAGTCAGGTTTCTGAGCTGTTGCTGAGAAACACAGAGTTTGAGCTCCCTCCAAAGATTCTCTATTGGGTTTAGGTCTGGAGACTGGCTAGGCCACGCCAGAACCTTGATATGCTTCTTACAGAGCCACTCCTTGGTTATCCTGGCTGTGTGCTTCAGGTCATTGTCATGTTGGAAGACCCAGCCTCGACCCATCTTCAATGCTCTAACTGAGGGAAGGAGGCTGTTCCCCAAAATCTCGCAATACATGGCCCCGGTCATCCTCTCCTTAATACAGTGCAGTCGCCCTGTCCCATGTGCAGAAAAACAACCCCATGCTTCACAGTAGGGATGGTGTTCTTGGGATGGTACTCATCATTCTTCTTCCTCCAAACACAGTTAGTGGAATTATGACCAAAAAGTTCTATTTTGGTCTCATCTGACCACATGACTTTCTCCCATGACTCCTCTGGATCATCCAAATGGTCATTGGCAAACTTAAGACGGGCCTTGACATGTGCTGGTTTAAGCAGGGGAACCTTGCGTGCCATGCATGATTTCAAACCATGACGTCTTAGTGTATTACCAACAGTAACCTTGGAAACGGTGGAAACGGTGTTCCCAGCTCTTTTCAGGTCATTGACCAGCTCCTCCCGTGTAGTCCTGGGCTGATTTCTCACCTTTCTTAGGATCATTGAGACCCCACGAGTTGAGATCTTGCATGGAGCCCCAGTCCGAGGGAGATTGACAGTCATGTTTAGCTTCTTCCATTTTCTAATGATTGCTCCAACAGTGGACCTTTTTTCACCAAGCTGCTTGGCAATTTCCCCGTAGCCCTTTCCAGCCTTGTGGAGGTGTACAATTTTGTCTCTAGTGTCTTTGGACAGCTCTTTGGTCTTGGCCATGTTAGTAGTTGGATTCTTACTGATTGTATGGGGTGGACATGTGTCTTTATGCAGCTAACGACCTCAAACAGGTGTATCTAATTAAGGATAATAAATGGAGTGGAGGTGGACATTTTAAAGGCAGACTAACAGGTCTTTGAGGGTCAGAATTCTAGCTGATAGACAGGTGTTCAAATACTTATTTGCAGCTGTATCATACAAATAAATGGTTAAAAAATCATACATTGTGATTTCTGGATTTTTGTTTTTAGATTATGTCTCTCACAGTGGACATGCACCTACGATGACAATTTCAGACCCCTCCATGATTTCCAAGTGGGAGAACCTGCAAAATAGCAGGGTGTTCAAATACTTATTTTCCTCACTGTATATATATATATATATATATATATATATATATATATATATATATATATATATATATTGTGTGTGTGTGTATTTTCCTATAATCGTTCAAAATAAAGACTTACTTCATGTTTTACCAACAGCTTTTCAAAAATAATTATAGGAATTATTTTCCCCTAGATTTCAGATCTCTGTAACTTGCCTTATAGCAAGGAAGTCAGAATCCATTCACAAACCTATTCATCAAATTAATCATCCTTGTACATGGATTATCATCCTTGAAGATAAACACCCTTCACAGCAGCAGAACAAACAACCACAGGAGAGAACAATGCACACAGCTACACATAAACTGCACAGGGCACATGCAGAAGCATCTGTTATAGCTTTCACAGAAAAGGCTGTGGCAATGAGTTTATTCAAGTGTTGAGTGAAAGGAGACGTGTAAGGCTCTACATACAAGAGTAGAACAGATCAAGTGTGTTTCATCCTTCCAAAAAGAAAGGGATTGACTGGCAGCTGAATGGAGTCTGATCGAGGGGTTTCACACGACTGGTAGAGCCGTAGATAACAATGGTCCGAGGTCACCCAGAGGTCAGGCAATCAGTTCACAACATATAAGGCAGAGGGAGAAAGAGAGACATTGGGCCATTTTCACACATGAAGCCTGAATTCAATTTAGTGTTTCTGGTGACTTGTCCACCGTGTCTAGGTCTTTCCATTCACCCAAAGCATGCTGGCAAAGGCACATGCTGGCAAATTGTCGGTGCATCTTCTGTGGAGAACTGACTCTGGGTCCTGCTTTCACCATGACACTGACACAGAAAATGGTCAGGACACTTATCGGTCAAAGGTGCATGCTGGAAAAGGACAAAAGAGGCAGAGGGCATGCTGGCTGTTATAATGGTACCTCCATTCTTTTAAAGTCCTTCAACTGAGTTAAAAATACATCCATGTTTACACTGTATTAACGTTGCAACTAAATCATAATCATCAATCATAACATCTTATTTGTTATGTTTAAGCAACTCAAAACATTTGGTTGAGGTTAAGGAAGTATTACAAAACTGACATCAAGCACGAGACATGTTTACTTCTGGATATTTCACCCAAACCACAATGTTTCCCTAACCTAAACCAAAGTCCTGCCTAAACCTAACAACAAGAGAGCAATTACATTTTCTCACAAATGTATTTGGAAAAACAACATGTATCAGTAGGTCATATGAATGCAATATTTCAGGGGACAGGGTAAGAAATGTCAACAGCTAAATAAAAGTAATACTAATACAGAATATTTTCTTATACTACTCTTCATTGCATATTGATATTATCTATACCCAATTACTGTTCCTGTGCTGTAGGTCTGGTTATGTGGTTTAGGATAAGAGATGTGTTTTACATGTACAGCTGCAACATCAGTGCATCACAACGAGCAGAAAATCGAATGATGATGATGGTGAATAAGCATTTACAGAGACAATAAGATTTACAAGACCATAAACACCATATAAATACTCTAAATGTAATCAATGTAAAAAATAAATAGAAAAATACACAAAAAGTACAGGTAAGAAAGAGGGGAAGGAGAAGTGTAGTAAGTATGTTTGAAAAGTACATTTAATTTGCACTGTAAATGGAAATATAAATCAAACCTTCTAATAATTAATACAAACCTGGCACACACTTCCCATCATGACTGCATTTCAAAACAGCAGCCTTTTTCAACAAACAAGCATTTAACTTAGCTCTGATGAAGACATTTTCTGCATCATTTGAGACAGAATAAATCACTAAGTGGAAGTGTGGAGTCGTCTAATCAGGACTGAGACAAAGCTGCAGGTCTCCAAACGCTGTCAGTCACATCCCTCTCTGACTTTGTCAAACTGACAGCTGGCCTTGTTGCTTTGAGTGCTTCTGATAGTTCCTCGTAAGTTAGGAATATTATTTGTATACTCCCCTACAGACTTAATTCAACTCCCATCGGTTTGAGAACCTTTTGTTTCTTTCATACAATGTTATTTTGTTGACATGAATCAAATAGCTGCTGAACTCCTTTCCAACACAAAATGGGAGCAGATAATACAATCTTAATGTTTAAACTCTAAGCAAACAGTGAAGAATATCTACAGTATTCGGCCTGTGTGAGTGAGCTGTTTTCTTGACACTGGTTAAGATTCCCAAAGCTACCTTAGTTCAGATTATTTTCTCAAATTATATAAAACACATCTTGCAAGCCAAGTGTCTGAGTCACCCAGCTGGATAATGCATACCAATCAAATGTTAAGTTTTTCTAACTTAGCAGGAAACATTAATGACATTACTACCAATGTTTTTAAAGGGTGTAAATAAATGATCTTGCATAACAGCTGGATTCTAGCAATGTCACGAGATCCTGCGATTCTTGCATGATCACATATGATACAAAAGTCTATCCTGTCAGGCTTCAAGTAGTCTATATTCATTCCGGGGTTGCTCCTGGTGCTGCTGGTAATTCCGCCGAATGTCACTCTTTTCAGCCGGATGTCCATTACCTTCTGCTTTCCTTGTGTTAGAATTTTAAACTCCGGTGGATTTCTGAGGACTATGGTTAACTGCTCCTCAGATCTCTGCAGGGTAAATCCACACAGTTAGCTAGACTATCTGTCCAATCAGAGTTTTCTGTTGCACGACTAAAACAACCTTTGAACGTACACGTTCCACCAAGACAAGATCCTTCCCGAGGCTATTTTGCAGCAGCATGAGGATAGCGCCGGCCAAGACAATTGTGATTGATTTAAAGACATGCCAATAAACCAGAGCCCATTTTTCTCCCATCCCGGAAAGCTGTGTGGACTAGCCAGACCCTCCTTCGCAGAGCTCTGGAGGAAGGTCTGGCAATGCCAGACTAGGCTTCGAGTAATGTGTTTGTCTACCAGCTAACCGCCCCAATCACCGTCCAGTGAGGAGCTACTGGCAGCTACGGGTGTGGTTAAGTGTTTAGTTGTGTGAAGGCACGAATGTACTTTTAAAACTACAATGGCAGATTTGATGGACAGGTTGTTAATCTAATCACCTCCCAGGTAATTTGTGCCTGTAAAAGTGCCTGTCCTTTTCCTAACAGTTTCCAATGACGGCTTCTCAGATGGTTCTGACCAAACCTATCGCATTCCAAGCTCAATGCATTGTGTCCATTTACACCTTGCATTAGCATGCATTTGTCCTTTTGCAGATACTGATCACAATTTAATTCGAGGTGTAATTGGGCTATTGGAGTCCTTTGGAGGATCAAGCCTCTGAATTGGAACAGCAAGCATGTGTTATTGATACTAGCTTGAATTTATACAGTTAGGTCTGCTGAGCAATCTCTGTTGAAGCCCTGCACTGTTTACACTTTCCCCAGAAATTATTAATAATGAACTAAAAATCTGACAGGCAACTGCACACCCAGATGTCCTAAAAACACAGAAGAGAGATATGTAAAAAAAAAAAAAAAAAAATTAAAAAAAAATGGGCATGTCTTTTTATTTCATTGATGATCTGAATAATGTATCTAGGGACACACAGTATCCTTGGAGAAGTTCAAATAGGCATTTTGTGATGTATTTTCACTACATATAATCACTATAAAATGTGTATAGGGTTTAAAACTGTTTTTTATGACCCATTTTTTTGGGAAATGCTTTACTTTGGCCAAACAGCGTAGAAGGGGGCATAAATTATTCATGCACAGATGCAAATCAGATCAAAACAAGCATATATACAAGGTTCCTCATTTACATTTTAAGTTCAGTTTCATATTATTTCTAACTTTATATTGAATTTTAATTACCTTTGTTTTGTCTTACATCATCAGTATCTGCTATAGCGTAGAAATCTGCACGGTACAATACTTAATCAGAAAATTAAATCTTCTCTGCCCTACTTTGATAGATTGTGGGCATATTTCTGTGGGCTGTGATGGAAATATATGAGAGAAGACTTTCTTGAGTATCTTGTTTAGATGTCTCAGCAACAAAACCCTCCAGCTCCTAACACCATGTAAATAAAGCTAGACATTTTTTGTGTGTCGATCTTCCAGTCACAACCTAATTTTCTTTTTCCTCACAGATCTTTTGAATTATAGTGCAATGTATCAAAAGGTCACAACACACTATTCAAGAACAATAACAATTGAATGAAGTAAAAGGAAACAGAGGCATAAACCTGAACAATAAAACCAACCACAAGCAGCATTTGATAAGGTCCAACAGTATGGGACCTCTAGAGCGACAACTCATTGAGAGCCAAATTTTGCGTGAAAATAGACCTGGCGCGTATCTTTAGCAGAGCCGCTTCATGCATGATTCTGGGACGCGCTGGTGGAATATCACGCATTGACTTGAATGGCCGCGATTGCTCGTTGGACCTGCGGAGCATTCGGAACACAGCACAGACGCGCCCAGTGGAAAAAAGGGGTTATACAGAGGTGACTATCCACACATGTGTTTTCATTCAACTTACCTGATTTATTTCATTTCATTTATGTGTTTATTTGAAATTGAGAGTGATTGATGTCATTCTCCTCTCTATGCCCTTAGTACGTTCACACTGCAAGCCTTGGTGCTCATTTAAGATTTATTGCTCAGATCCTGTGCGGTTCACACTGTGGAAAGAAAAAAATAAAATGCATTCTCCTGAAAAAAAAACAGTCACATATGAGCAAAAAATTCAAATCTGATTTGCGCCGATTTTTCCTGCAGTCTGAACGTAGTGGCAGACATAAATGCCACAGAGTACAAACACGGATCAGAGGATCAATTGCACAAATACAATAGGTGGGAAGCATTAATGACATGACATGCTGGTTGACAGTTACTGGTGCTCAATTAATAATATACTTAACTTCTAAGTCAGCAAAATAAGAATTAAATAGTCATTTTAAGTTTAGTTAAAACCTGCATGACATTTTAGTGGAATCATGTTTGCTGCTATTAGGGTGAACTTATCCTCAACAACCTGAGCAGAGTTCTTATCATGCACAATTATTAAAAACACCTGTGTGGGGATGCAAGCCCCATTAACAATCAGAGTTGCCTTTTACAGCTCACGTTACAGTTCACTGTTGGGACCATTAGTTGTGTTAAACCTTTTAACCAAAAAGCCCTCAGATTAAACTGACCTCTGGAGACAATACACACATGTGGCACATGTGGACACAGACAAAGAGATCTTGGCTTAGGTGGAAAAACCACAGCCCTTGTCACCAAATTCCCAGGAGGAGAAGACTGTAAAATGGCGTCAGGGAGGGTCCTGCAGATAAGGTTTGACACCTTCATGGAACTTTGATTCTCCCATTGGTTCAGAGGTTCCTCAAACACAGCATGCGGCCTTAAACTATAAAAACTGCTGACACACCAAAATCATTGCTTTCCATCTCAACTCTGGTTGTAACAGGTCAGCGACCAAGTTTGTGCTAAAACTTCCATTTTTGAAACAAAGTGGATTTCATCTCGGTGCTGGGAGCACTATGGATACTATGAAAAACGCACCAATGTTTTTCATATCTGCAGGAGAAGGACAAACAACGTTTTTCTTCTCAACGTCGACATAGCTTACACTCCTGCCCCTTTTTGGAGGGAAAGTTTCTCCGTGACCACTGACGAGCGACACGGACCCGTTCTGTTTTTCTGTGGAAATCTATGGACAGAAACAACGGACTGAACACACAGTAAGAAGGCTTAAAGCCCATGTTGCAGGTTAACCACCACTGTTGATTAATTGGTACATAAAGCACTCAATATATGTATATCTTTGTTAAAAATGTCTCCAAAAAGAGTTAAAGGCCAGTTTTCGTTGTTGTAGTCGTTTAGTGGGTTTTTTAACGCAATTCGGTGATGACGTCACGTTGGGGAGACATGCCTCAGCCTAGTACGACAACTATGGTGACTGACTGGGATGAGGAAGAGGGTTTTTTACTGTGAGTGAATAGCACCGAGTGAAAGTCAATGTTTTCTTTATATCTAGTGACGGTGATCATGTCGTTAGTTCAGATAAGTACTTGTAATCTAGCTAGATCTAGAAATAGAAGGCATCATGCTAGTTATGGGCTAACTTGCCAGTCCCACCTGTGAAATCCCCCGACGTTGTAAACACATTTTTGATTAGGTATCTCATATTTTGATGGTAGTCTACTAGCTCCAGTAACAACATATTTGCCTAGTGTTTATTTATTACTTGGATAGGGAGGCTAACGCTACGCCGACGTTTTGCTAACGTTACCGCAACAGCGTTAGCCTAGATGGCTAGGTAAATATTAGGACTGCCTTCGGAGTTTCCTATATCTGCATCCACGTTTTCAACATAAGACATGTGGCGTTAGTGCTCCGTTACCATAATTGTATTAAATGAAATGTTAAACTTCGCTCTTACGAGATGTGTGTGTTTTTGTTACCTTACACACAAAGCTAACCGGCTATAGTTAGCCTGTGCGTATGCTAGCGGAATTAGCTAACGTTGCGTAGCCAGCCAGCAGCTTCGGCAGTAGTTCCGGCGAGCTAACCACGACAGCTAACACGGTGTCTCTATTTCAAACAGCACTGCAGGTTGACTGCTTTTAGCAACAGAGGTTGATTGTGGGCAACAATACTGTCGTGGTTAGCTCACCGAAACTACTGCCGATTGCCGAAGTTGCTGGCTGGTTATGTAACGTTAGCTAATTCCGCAAGCATACATACAGGCGAACTATAGCCAGTTAGCTTTGTATGTAACAAAAACCCACCCATCTCGTAGGAGCAAAGCTTAACATTTAATTCAATAAAATGATGGTAAAAAAGGAGCACTAACGCAACATGTCTTATGTTGACAACGTGGATGCGGATAGAGGAAACTCCGAAGGCAGTCGTAATATTTATCTAGCTAGCAGTCTAGGCTAACGCTGTTGCGCTAATGTTAGCAAACGTCGGCGTAGCTAGCTGTCTAAACTTGTGAAAAGCCGAACAACATCCCTGTCCAAGCTGTGTTTCACTTTCCCTCCAATATTATTATACACATAATAAAGTCACATGGACTCGGTCGAGACCAAAAGCCATATTTTGCAACACCAGTGGCACAGACCGAGACCATAAACAGTGAACGGAGACAGGGCTTTCGTCTGTCGTCTCCCCAACATGACGTAATGCAATGCATTGTGGGGGAAAGAATCATTGCAAACCAGTGTAAAATAGTACTACTTTTTCACATTTTATTCCGTTTTGTGATATCCATTGTATTTGATGTTGTTGGATAATAGTTTAAATGTTTATTACCAACAAGCAAATTGCCCAAATTCATTAGAAAATAAACCCTGCAACATGGGCTTTAAGGTTTTCTGGGCAGAGAAATAGTGTGTTTTATTAATGTCAGTAAGGCTAATGCTGCCACTTGTTACGACATTAATGTGATTTGTTCGATTAATAAGCGCTACTGTTGCGTGCACTGTAGTCACACCAGCCCACATCATGCAGCCCCACCCACGGACACGTGCATTCACTAATTACATTTGTGTACAGATGGTGAAATAAGGCAGTAACTTATGTAACAGATTTTTTAACATTTAATGTAAGTAACTGGCAAACAATGCTTACTACTTTTTAAAGAGCACAAGTTTATAACAAATGTACACATACTGCCCTTTTATGCTGTTTGTATACTGTTACTGTCATTCTCTACAGTATGTTGTTCTTTGTTGACACTGTTTGTTTGATTGTCCGTGTTTCTCTCCGTTGACACTGTACATATTGTCTGTCTGGTATCTGGTATCTTTTCATCTGTTTTAACTCTCTAACTGCAATTTTAATATGTTGTTATGATTATACTTCAGGGTTTTTCCTTGCTCAGAATTGGCCTTTTGGAAATTTTGAGGATAAAATACTTTTATTCCTGCATTTTGATACATTTTTAGCCACCAATTTATAGTAAAAACGTCTCTATTTATGGCAAGGAAATCACAAAATTCTGGTGGCAGGTAACAATTCAAAATACAAAATATAATGGATTATTATATTCAATAGTCCAGTAAGGGGGCTTTCACATCTGGGACATGGGCGGATACGACAACACTTGACTCCAAAGTCCAGTTGTTTAATTAGCATGAACAGGGCTTTATGGTCAAAGCCAAAGGTCAAGGGGCACGTTTTGCTCCCAAGTTGAAAAATGTAGGATTGACTTAAATAGGCTACTGCTTTTACTGCTAAATCGTACAATAACATAGTCATGTTATGGATACAAAACGTTGTGAAGTGTAATGTTTTCTATATTCTATTGATCAAAAATGATCAGTGATGTTGATGCATACATGTGAACCGCGGATTAATTGCAGAGTTTAACTTTCATAGTGTAAAACGTGACATTGCGTGAATGGGGCGACGCTGCTTGTTCAGGGTTTTCATGTGTACTCCTACAGGCCTACACTTCGCATCAGGCGTTAAAACCAACTGTACCAAAACACCGAATTAGACTATTATTTAACGCGACAACGAGACGTTTTTAAACGGCAATGAAACTGTCTCAATTTAATACTGATGCTGTCAGACGGCCGCGCGGTCAGACAGCAGTCAGAGCTCCGGCAAATCTCGGCGAATTTGAGTAACTTCTGATTGGGTCGTTCGGCCCATCTCGGGACCAGGCCGGCCGTTGCTGACTGGCCAAATGCTTAATATTTATTATTATTTTATTAATATAATTATTATTATAACCATAGTGAAATCGTGCAAGCGATAAAAACCTTTCCTCCTAAAAATAATGGTCCGACCCCTCTGGCATTTGCCAGAGTTGCCAGATGGCCAATCCGCCCCTGTGTACACCAACGAATATCCAACATCACTTTGTAAAAGACATACCAACACATTGTAATAACCTGTATACACAGTGTTGTTCCATCAAGATCCTGCTTGCTAAAAACCTTGGATGCAAAAACAGGTTTGTTAAAAACGTCAAAATTGTAGATGAAACCAAACTACATAAAACTGACTACTTGAAAAACAGCATGATTTCAGGATCACACACAAATCAGAGGAAAATTGATTTTTATTACACACAAGTTTAAGTACCATAATTAAAGACGATCGGGCATCAAAGAACAAATATAACAGCATCTGTATGCTGCTGAATTTTGATTAGATGACGACAGCTATGACTTGTTAATCAATGAACCTGATCTTATGGATTTTTGTCTGACCTTTGTGTAAGACCCAACATAGTCAGTTTGGTGCAACTGTGATGAGTCATTTACTGCTTCCTTTTCACTGCACCTCTTTTACTCCTTCATACATTTACTTCCCTATAGTTTAAAATCCACTTCTCATTCACACAGGATCCCGTTACTAATCACTGGGATCTGAATTGCACCTGCAGCACCAGGTGCAGCTCGTTACTCCAATGCCAACATGGTGCTATGAAGTTGATGTCTGTTTCTAATTCTTGTTCCAACATATGGCACGTTGATGTCAATGGCTGTGCAACCTTTAGAGCTAAATCATGAAAACTTTAATATCCCTCCCATAATAGCAACAATGTACTCTGTTGTATTAATGGATGTTTGTCCTACAGAGCAGTATGCACTCGCTGCTGCTTTACACTTCAAGAGATGGAAGGGTCCGTACGTGATCAGATGAGAAAATTGTGTAATTTAGCTTGAGGTAGCTTTTGGTCAAGGTCTTGCTACTTTATAATTATGCATGACGGCAGTGACCTTCAGATATGAAATCTATTACTGTATTACGGTGAGCCTGGTGAAAGAGAACAATAGGTTCTTATTAACATTGGTATTTTTTTATACAAAAAAACAACTAATCGTCAACATCCTAATGAACCTTTACAACAGGATTTGCCACATTGTGTGCTGCTGTTTGATCAAGATATAAATTAAGCATCATACCCGAAGCCTCCGACGAGTTCAAAAACATTGCAAAACAGTTCTTTTGATATCCTACGAAATTAAGGTAACTGCCGGTTGGTCATGTGATGACCTGTGACATGACAGATAAGTTTAGAGGCCTTTAAGTTTAATTTATCCAACAAAAGATGATTGTGAGCCAGGTACAGAGAACATTGTGAGGTTACTGTCGTTTGAGCGTTGTTGCAGTTAAGTTTAGGTGACTGTCATGTGGCAACAACGTTTAGTTCAGGCATCAAAACGACTGGTTAAGATAAAAAAAAAAAAAAAAGATTGTGTTTCCTTAAGTATAATCTCGCATTGCCAGACCTTCCTCCACAGCGCTGCAAAGGAGGGTCTGGCTAATCTACACAGCATTCCAGGACGGGAGAAAAACGTGCTTTGGTTTATTGACATTTCTTTAAACCAGTCACAATCGTCTTGGGCGGTGCTAAGCGCTGGACGGAGCTACGGTGCCGCTGCAAAATAGCCTCGGGAAGGAACTTGTTTTGGTGGAAAGCTTGTTGTTCAAAGGTTGTTTTAGTCGTGCAACAGAAAACTCAGATTCAACAGTCTAGCTAGCTGTCTCAATTTACCCTGCTGAGATCTGAGGAGCAGTTAACCATAGTCCTCATAAATCGGCCAGAGTTTAAAATTACAACACAAAGAAAGTGGAAGCTAACGGACATCCGGCCAAAAAGAGTGACATCCGGCGGAATTTCTGGCGGCACCAGGAGCAACCCCGGAAGTGGAACGTCATGGATATAGACTACCTTAAGTAGTAATCCAGGGACACCTGTTTCCTGGGTAAAAGTCGTGTGCTTTCCCCTTCATCTGGGACATGAACTTTTCTCCCCTGCTTTAAAGTCCTCTGTTTTAAGACCCGTCCATCCACCCCAACAACCTCCCTATGCTGATAATGTGGCAGTCATTTTGGTGCATACAGTAATAAACACGTGGAATACATACAAATTGCAATTTCATATAGCTATATTTATGAATGGTTCATGAAAACAGCCTGGAAGCCTCATATGCCTAGCCTGGCTCCGCCCTCTTACGTACTTCCGCAAAATTTTAATTTTCCTTCAGTACACAGTCTGGGTTTGCGGTATATTCTTGGGTTTTCTCCGGCCAAATCTTTTCTGGTCCAATCACCGAACAGAGGGAGTGGCTGAGAACAATGATGTTGAGGTTGTGCGCTAGTTTGAGTTGTAGTTCCATAATAGCAGCGGAGAACGATGCGAGCGAAGCCAATCGGTCCGTTGTGGCAACGCTGCCGAATATCCAGAAGTTGAAGCCCGAGCAAGAACAATCTTTGCTGAGTTTTGTTGGTGGCCATGATGTTGTGGCCCTCCTCCCCACAGGGTTCGGGAAAAGTTTGATTTTCCAGCTCGCTCTGTTAGTAGTGAAGGCGAACGCTAGCGATGCTAAGCCGACGTCACGACCAAACGTTAGCAATTGGTTATGGCAGATCCAGAGTGGCTCTGGGCAGATCCAAAAGTTTTAAACTTCAACAGAGTACCCGCCTTCAAGGAAGTTAACACTTGTTAATGGAGAGTGGCCAGACTCTCTCTCGTAGGACCAGGCTATCATAGGCTTCCTTCATTTCATCAAATGCACATGCATGGCACAGCTAAAGGGAGCATGGCCATTATTTACATGGCCTTGTTGAATTTATTGGCATATACAAAAATGCTCTAAAATTGACTCACTAAATATGAGTCATTTTGGGGCCAGTGTGGTCTATTTTCTTGGTCTTAGGTAGCCAAGAGTCTAAAGGTTTTTCTTTCAACTGCATCAGCTGCTGTTTGTTTTCAATGATTAACTTGCAGCATCTTCAAGGAACAAGGGAGCAAGCAATCAGTAAAATCACCTGCAATCACCTTGTGCGTTGATTATTTGGAAGAAAACTCTCTCAGTCCACAGCACATGATTGGACTCCACTGTGCTGTAACAATCGCCAATGGAGAGCACCAAAACAGTCATTAATTTATGTGGAAGTGCTGCATCTTTTTACCTTTTCAAAGTCTCGTATAGATCCAGTCTGACATAATTTAGTCAACAAAGTACTTACCATACATGCATTTGGTTAAGAAGTACCATAATTTGTTCTTAATGTGTGTCATCAGTCATACAAGTGCATGAATGATTCACTTTCAAAATAATGGATCTCATTTGAATTTACATAAAATTGGGATCATTTTGCTGTCTACTGTTCTGCACAACACTCAGCTACATTTGATGACAAGCACCTCCTCGACAGTCATTTTCCTGCAGTATAAATAGGCCTATTGAGCACCTGTTGGGGCATTTGTCTGGGTGGATGAGTAGGCAAAAACATTTTGTTTCATCGTGCCTGGAATGATTATACCCCCATGTCTTATATCAGGATATCTGCTAACATTCACATTTTGAATACATACTTCATTTTTCTTTATCATGTTTTGCGAGTGAGGTGAGAACACAAAATGCCACTGACACCCTGCAGTTATACAGTACAAATTATAAAAAAAGTTTATCTCAAAAACACTGTTTTTATCTATGATACTAAAATGCATCAGATATCAGAGCAAGACTTCTAAAAAGCGCTTGCTTTCCATATTTAATAATGCAGAAATGTCACGCCAAATAACATTCAAAAAGCACACAGAGCATACTTTCTTGCAACACTCTTCATATAAATGGAGAAATAATTGTATTTTCTCTCTTTCCGTGTGGGATGTGTGATGTCATTGGCACTTAAAGTCAGTATAATTAGATGCCAGAGATATATGCCTCACCTGGGGCGTCTTTGTCCTCTCCTTCTACGTCGGCCTGCTCACACAGGCATTGGAGTGGAAGGCTCGGCTGGGAGATTTATGCTTCTTCTCAGTCCATTAATGTCTCCTTTTTATGTGTCCATTTGGCATAGTGGCCACTCCGCTCACCTCGTTTAGACCAGATGCTGTTAAGACAGTGTGAGAGTCCTGTGCTGATTCAGGTAGACAGACAAAGACGGATGGTGGTTTTTGTTTTGTTAGGGGAAAACGCACTTGCACACAGCATTCCCTTAGCATACATCGGCAGTATATAATTCTACAGTATATGCATGACTGTGTGCAACTGCACAGACGCTCATATATTTTAATTACTGCTGTACAAGTCAATTTCACACATGGAAACCTGAGGAGACTTTCTAATTATGTGGTCTTGAATAACCAGAAATCCTGTAATGTGGTTTCAATAAACTTGACACAGCATGCTTATTTATGCAAATGCAGATCTGGATACCAAATGTTCTACTGTCACGTCCCTTTTCAAAAGCAAGACAAAATTTACTGCCCCCACTCTCTGTAAATTATATGTTTATGAACCATAATGCTATTTATTAAACAACGTTATCAAGAAAATAAACTGCATGTATTCTTTCACCTTTGAATTAATTTTAGACACGAGGCTTGCCCACTACGTTGACAGTGAAAGCCCAGAGCAGGGTTGACTAAATTGCTTCCTTCATGAGCATTGTCTGGAATTTTTTTTTTTTCTGTCCATCTTTGTACATCTTGTATACTCTGACCATCTCGTACTTATCTTGTTGTTTTGCTACCTGAATGAATATTGCCAACCTGAATCTTGATTTCAATGCTAGCCTAAAAGCTTTTTTGTGTCTAAATAAATGAAATTCATTCAGATTTAGTTCCCTTACACATTTTTCCCTGGTCACTCCTCTCCTGCAACAATACATTCTCATGAATGGGTCCATATGATATAGTACGAAAATATATGCAAACCAATACGTATATTATCCTACGAAACTAGGCGCCCACTGGCTGGTCACATGACACCGGCTACAGTGGCCGGCTACCAGCTCCATGACTCTGAGTGACAGTAGATGTGTTTAGCAGCTACAGAGCTCTGCAACGCCAGCTACGGTGCTCCGCGTGGTGCTTTGTCATATCAGCGGTAGTTGGTGGTTCAGTTAACCCGAGAATAGGTGACTTTGAGACGGGTACAGAGCACCGCAAGCTGCCAGTCGTTTCGGCAGACATTACGGTTGAGTTTAGGCAACAAAAAGTTAACTTTATGTTAGCTTTGGGCACCAAATGACTAGTTAAAGGGCAACTACCATTTCTTTTCAACCTGGACCCTATTTTCCTATATTTTTGTGTGTAAGTGACTGATAGGAACAACAATCTTTGAAATTGGTCCAGTATTAAGTGTGAACTCTGTAACCGGCAGCCACAGACCAGGCTGCAATGTAACCCTATGGTCCATCATCAATTTTGTCCACTAAAAGTGCTTTATTTTACCAAGCACTTTTGTGAACGTCAACAAGAGCTGCACAATTGCACAATGTAGCTTGTTTTGCCGCTGCAGACTGCAGCAATCTAACTTATTACTGGACCAATGTCAAATATTGTTATTCCCATCAGTCACTTAGACACAAAAACATAGGAAAATAGAAAAAAAAAGAAACGTTAGTTACCCTTTACGTTTAGGAAAAAGATTGTGGTTTGGATTAAAACATTCCCTGGATCACACATTTTCTGGGTGAAAGTATTTTGTTGTCCTTTGGAAGCGAACTCCGCTCCCTGTTTTGAAAGTCTTGTGTTTTATGGTCCACCCATCCACCCCAACCTCCTTCCTAGGCGGCCAACTGCGTTCCTATGCAGCAGCAGTCATTGGGGTGCATACAGCGAAAGAATACTTGGGATGCTTACAATTTACAGTGCTAAACTTTTGTAGCTATACGAACGTATGGTTCACTACAGGCTGCTTGCAATGGTAAATGGACTGTTTAGTATATAGTAGTCAGAATCAAACCACGAATGAACGACCCAATCTACTTTCTGAGCCACAGCTGCTCCACTGTGATGCTTTCATGCCTCATGTAGGGGGCCTGCCCCACAGTTTTCAGTATCACTGTGCCAAAGGATACCAAAAACAACAACAAGCAAATGATGAAGCATTTATGAGTTTGCTTTCTCTAGACGCAACATGTGTTTGTTTTTGTTGACATGTAATTTGCTCTGTTGTTTCCCCTCCAGTTATTGCACTCAATATTTTTTCTTGTGCTAATAGGTCCCTAACAGGTAATTGGATGTTCTTTCCTAAAGAAGCCCAGGTAAAAATGACTGATGCCTGAAAAAAGACTTATAAAATAAATATGGATTATCAAATCTTGCTTTGTTCAAACTTTTTTCAGGTTTTTAACTCAACACTTTTCTCTCTCTTTTATCTGAAGTTATGATGTGACCGCGCAGTTCAGCAGTTCAGCAGTTCCCCCAACATATCAAACACTCTTCAAGTCAACACAAGTCAACACGCCTCCTACTGTACCACACCTCCAGATGAGATGATGTACTACCAGCTTAACTCTGAAGACAGAGTATAAGCATTTTTTTTTATTGCACTCTTTTTTTTCTTTGCATCTTTTTTCCCCCTTTTGCTTCATGATATTCTGACACATTTTCAAAATAATGATCAACATTGTGTATTCTGTAATTGCTATTATTATGCATATTGTTGCAGCCATGCAGTAAACTGCCATGATAAATCCACGGGCTCAATTAATGTAGGCATTTTTTTACTGCAGATTTTGCCTTTCCAACCCATCATTTGCATTTAACCCTTGTGTTGTCTTCGTTTCAACCTTGAAAAAAACACTTTTTTTTCTGACATTTGTGACGCCTTTTTTTCACAATTTGTTTTTGCTTTTTCCAACATTTAACATTTTTTAAATTTTCTTCTACACATTTTCAGCGCTTATTTCTACGTCCAATATTTTCTGATATAAAACAAAAATTTAAAACGGGCCAATGTGACCCAAAGTCAACACAAGGGTTAAACAATGACAGTGACGCACCTTTCTATTTACCTCAGGAATGAAGGTGTGACAAACATGATCCTATGGCAGCACACACATCAGCGGGCATGGAAGGTGCAGCACAGACAAGTGAAAAGTGTTAGTGCATGGCTAATGGGTGAAGCGCTCAAAAGCAACTCACAGAGCACATAGGTAACAGCTCCAAGTGAAACTGTGGAACTGCCATCTACAATATGAATATAACATCTCTGTATTCTAAAGGAGCCCGGGCACATGGCTAGTTTCATAAGAGGGAAATGATAGACATCCATAGCGTAATTGCTTTTCAGAAGGGTAGTTGGCAGTGGTAGTTTGGAAGGAAGGTAGGAGAAGTACAATAATGATGAGATATCAATGAGATGATGAAAAAGTAATCATTTTTTGCTGCAGAAGCACAGAGCTCAAAAGATCTGGGTGCCAACACTTAAAAATCAATAAGTTTGATCCAATGTGGGGACAATTTACCCACGACACATCACTCATCACTCCTTATTGGAAAGCCCGCTGCCAGATTGCCATTCAGGAGAGATCATCGCTGCTTGACAAGAATAGCACAGCATTATGTAAAGCAGTCAAGCTCAATTTAAGATATATGATTTAAAAAGCCAACTTTTATTACAAACTTTGTGCCAGGAGTGAGGTAGCCTCGATGTGTTCATCTGGACAGATTCTACAACCTCCATTAATGCAGACAATCCTGTATTTAATCCAAGTTTATTTCACATCAGCACAGCCCAGTCCCTATTATTCCATCCAAAACTGAGAAAAAGGACAGGAATACAAAGAGAAGCATTAAGATTCGTAATAGCAAATCATTCAAAAAAGACATCTGCTAAATAGATAATTTGGATGTTCAATGATGGGACATTCTGCAAATGGAAAAGAGCAAAGCCCAAGCTCACTGCTCTCAGAAGCTGAAGGACTTAATACCTCCACACCAGTGCTCGAATTACGTGGGAGCCAGAGGGGGTCGAGCTCCCATAGAGTGAGGACTGGCTCCCATGAAAGCAACAAAGTCAAAAATCTGAGGGGGTCTCTCATATCTGAAGGTGTCTGCCATATGTGGCATTGTAATTTAATCTTAAACAACGCTCATTGTCCATCCCTGTGCGGTCTCTTACCATTAAAGACGTTAAATTATAAAATAATAAATATAAAATATAGGCTACTACAGGACGTAGATCTGAGCCTACCCTACGCTCATGAACGCAGCATGACTGCACTTCACCACCACACCACTAGGCTGTGTGACAGCACTTGCAAGTCCGAAGAAGTCACCTTGCTTTTAGCTTAATGTGCTTTTGAGGTAAATACCACCAATACATCTTCAATAAATAAATCTGTAGCTATCCTCTGCCATTCAGATCTCCGGAAAAGTTCCCAGATATTTTGAAACACCTGTCAGCAATACAATGCAATCTCTGATGGTGGAATATTCAGTGAATAGGCTTCCCGACAACATCGCAGTGCAAATTCCAAAATTGTTCGTCTATTTATTTCCACGGTCCAACACACGAGACGACTGAACACCGAGGTGTTGTTATCACTACGTGCACATTATAAGACTAGAAATAGTTTGGCTGTGCAATCGCTCTATTCATTTCTGCCAGTTAGTGCATTTTCCCTGTGTATAAGTTAAAGACTACATGCATTATTGTGTTTGACACTGACGATATCTGAGACGGTGGTCTGGTTCAAATGAGTTACGTTTTATTTCATTGTGAAATTGAGAATGACACTCAGACTAAATCGTTTAGTCTATTTCTTTGTATTGTGAAATTGATATGAAATATGGACTATTATAATCAATAATAGGTTGAAATTAATTAAAAGGACTCAATTTCTGTAAAAAAAAAAAAAAAAATCTCTGTCTGTTGTGTGCGTGTGTCAAGATAATAGCATAGGCCTACCGTACGCATATAGTGCGCAAAAGCGCCACACACGCCTAGACAATTTAATTGTATAGCCTTGTTAGGATATGTGCAGGGTGTGCCAACTTTTTTTATGAGATAGAGAGACCCCCTTAAAGACAAAAAGATAATTTGAGTACTGCTCCACACCAAATGTGTTCTAAGCAGACTTCTCGCAATCAAGACGCCTGCTTTCAAGCTAAACCAAATTGTTTCAAAAATGAGTAAAGTGGTTCAATGATCTTCAATGAAGTACTGTAGACCTTTTAGCTGTGCAATGTTCATTCCTTTAATTTCTTATACCTCATACATAAAAGTACATTTGGGGAAAAACAAATCTTAACTCAAGGTCCCCTTTTTTACCAGAGCTTTCAACCCCATGTCAGTTGTCATCAGCAGATGGAGTTTGCTCAGTTGCCATGTAAAAAAAGTACAGTTTTATTTTTATTTTTCTTGAGTGAGATAATAGTGAGGGTGGTGTTAAAGGACAATTCTGGCGCGACACGAACCTAGGGGTTATTAACAGATGTGTACCCACTCTGTCGTTCTCTGGGACATGTTTTCATGCTAATCGAATGAGTTTTTAGCTTGGACGACGCTAGCGCGGACCGCCGATAAACTTACAACTCTAGTATTCGGGGCACAGGGAACGTAAAAACAAATCGCTATTTATATCACTAAAATGGCTCAAAATATCACCACACCTCAACGGTAGCATAATGAGGGTCCCTAAATGTTAACCGAAGCATTGAGAGCTTTGTAAGTGTACAGACAGTTTATTGAAAAGATAGATTATAAAGACACTCGCGTTCATGTTGACATGCTGCTGCCGTCTTGACTTACACCTGGCGATGCAAACTAAAATCAAAAGCAATTTGCTCAATATATCTGAAATAATCGCACTCTGCATAACTTGTCTAGTGTACTTACTCAGTGGATAACTGTCCATCTGGTCCCTCTGGTCTGGGTCGCCGAAAACGTTTCAAGTACAGCCCTGTTTATCAGAGAGGGGAAATCTTCAGACTGTACAAAACACTACGTCTCTTGGGTATCGCGATGCAACAGGTCCCACTCCTTGCAACACAGACACTCCGGTTCGGTGGCCATAGCTTCACAATGTCTGCAGGTACACCACCAGTTTCCCGAAGTACAAGGCTGTGTTGCGGCATTGACTACCGGTAGCTCTCTCTCTCTCGTAGCCCTTTCACGTAGCTCCCGCAGCTCTTCGTTCAATAAACTGTCTGTACACGTACAAAGTTCTCAATGCTTCGGTTCACATTTTGGGACCCTCATTATGCTACCGTTGAAGTTTGGTGATATTTTGAGCCTTTTTAGTGGTATAAATAGCGATTTGTTTGTCCTTTAATCACTGGCAACTGTTCATTCCTGCCCTCTAGACAATTCCAAGGTTGTACATTAAATTATAAGGAGGTCATTGGATGTACTACCAGTCCCATAATTGTTTGGCTACCCTACATAAGAACAAGATTGTTTGAGGGTACTATCTTAGATGACATGCATAATCTACATACAAAGTCGACTCAACAAGCAGGGAAAAAGACACACTAATTCCCTGGAAAATGTGCTATCATGTTTGTATTTTTACATTTTGTGGTAAAGCTTTTGTTACTTTGTTGATCCAGGCAGAACTCTGTTGAAGTAGGTTTTACAAATATCTGCACTGCTAGCTTATTCCTGCGTGAATACTCAACACAGCACTTAAGCATTTTTAAAAAGTGTTATGCCAAAGGCAGGCTCCTCTTCAGTGAGAAACCAACAACACTGCAGCTTTCCTGCATAAACTAAAGTTGTTGGGGGCATGGGAGACGTGAGATCTGTTTTTTTCTCCTGGAATGGAAGCCAATTCAAGTCTATAATTTGCAACACGCATCTGCACAGCAGAAGCTCTGAGAAGGTGGTCCTCCCCAGTGACTACGTTTATCCTGTTTCATTGTCTGTGGCCTCCGTTACCTGACAGTGTCACACACATACACACAAATCCAGACTCTTCCTCTGCTGAGCTCCAAAATACACAGAGTGCCGGGACTAGATAGCAACGCCAGTAACCAGTCTTGACAGGTATTCCTCTGTGGCCAGTTCAGAGAGTGGGCCAGGAGCCCGAAGCACCTGCTACGTCACAGCAGTTGTCACCAGGAATCACATTTCTTGGCTAGAACCAAATATATGTGGGAAGGTGTGTGCCTGTCTTTGCCTTCTTAGCAAACCTTATCTAACAAAGTTGGCTAAATACAGTTACAAAGTTGGCAAAGTTGGCTAGTACATTCCCATGAAGGCCATACAATTGCATCACAAATCTCCCAGCAATCCCAGCTGCTGCAAACATGGAGGTCATTTAGAGAACTATGGCCCACAAAAATAACGGTTTACTGTAAAGTTGATTAGCCTAGATAGTGTATAAAAAACACCTGAAAAAAATAATTACTGTGGTGTAATGAAAGTTGAGGTGATAATGCTCTGATTCAAAACTTAAAAGGGTCAGTTTACCCAAATCACAAAAACATAGCATCTGCAATGTATCCATAGTAATATCAAGTCATGCAGATACATACTTTTGGTTTCATTTGATGAAGACATTATCAGTTCCAAATTCATAAACAACGTTTGAAACAGCAGTTCAGAATATAATCTCACCAAACAATTGGTATAGTGGCTGTTCTGAAACTTTTGATCACACCTACAAAGTACCTGTCTGTTATTACGCCCAAAATAGACATTGACATGTTTGGTCATTCTGATTTGCTGCTAATTTAGCCATAGATAGACAACCATATCAACTACATGATCTTTATCCGAAAGTTTAGTTTGTCCAGTTGTCATAGAATTGTAGAAAAATCTCCATTTTTATCTGAACACTTCTAAAGGACTATTTGTCCATGTTGGTTTACAAACTGAGGTTCAGAGATCAGTCTTGACCTTGGAAATAATTGAGAAAAACATCTCACCCCAAGTTCCACTCGGGCCATTTAGTCTTGAAATCACCAAGACAGGGCCTGCAGCATGCTAGTACTAAATGTCTTGAAATGGTTCAGACAGCTGCAGCTACACCTGTGTGATTTCCTTATCCTATCCTCCATCTGGTGCTCTCTGCTCTCAGAATACAGAGCTCCTGTCTGTCGCCAGAGTTGAAAAGAAGCCGCAGGGCCTTTTCATAACGTGCCCCCTGGAATAACCTCCCTACTTACACCAGACAGTCTGACTCTGTTGAGCCCTTAAAATCCAAACTTAAAACTCATCTTTTCGCCTTAACTTTCAGTTAGTTGCTTATTCTTTGACTATATTTATCCTTTCAACGGGTCGATCTCAGTCTCTGAATCAATGGAATTAAACTGCATCTCTCTAACCCTCTTTTTTTTTTTTTTTTTTTTTTTTTTTGAACATCCAAGCTCTCTCTTTCTCTCTTCTCCTCCCTCTCTCTCCCTAGGTTTTCCTCATTGTCCTCTCATTTCACTCAGGCTTCTCTGTTGTTGGAACCAAACAGTGTGCTTAAACCGACTTTAAACAAAGAGCCGGTAACCTCCAAGACAAAGAGAGCACAGGAGGACTAACACAGGGCTCCAAGACAAAGGAGAGGCCTGGACGTAATTCTCAAAGCCTGAAAACTTCGCACTTCTATGTGAAAAAGTTTACAAAATGGAGAAAGCACGTTACCCCACGAGGAGATGGGACTAAATGTTGACATCCCATTGGCTGAGGTCTAATCTAATGGACTACACACAACAGTAAGAGGCTTTATGTAGATCTGGGCAGATTTAGGACAGTGTGTGTTTTATTAAGGAGTAATTGCTATTATTGCTATATGTTTTGCCATTAATATGTGATCGGACCACCGTGTACCAAATAATTTCTGTGAAGGCTATCACTGATCAAGATAGCTTTGAAAGTTTGTGTTGGAACTGTAACTACTCCCTCCCGCAGAGGAGAAATAATTACTCTACAAGCAAAGCCATAATCCTGCTTTTTCGTCACTCAACTACAGCGCTAGGATATAAAAGACGTTATATCATAGACCTGTGGAAAGTGTGTGATTATCGTTACAGCAGAGTCAGCTGTGAGCTTACAGGAAGGAGCAGAGAATTACACTCTTTCGTTAACCCAACCCTCAGATTCTGCTGTAACTTCGCGTTAGGTTAGAATTTTGAGTAAACGACGAGACAAAGAGGATCAAGATTTTCTAGTGTTTTTTCTTTCAATCGTGTTTTCCCTCCCTTTCTGCCTCTCTTTCTTTTCTCACCTCTACACAAACCCACAAACACATTTACACACGCGCCCATTGTTTGTTTAAACAGCCGGCTTCGCCTGCTACCAGAGTCACGCGAGACGTAACAGAGTTTCGACCGCCATTTGGGTGACAAAATAACGCTCCGGGGTGCGTCCCCTCTTTGTCTGTAACATGTGAAGTCTCGCGGGGTTCCTCGCTATTTCAACGTTAGGAGTAGCCATTTTGGGCCTTTGTAACAAACTACAAATAGAACCTTGCGTGGTTAGCCCGACCGCGTGGCTCCGCTACTCCTACCCCGCTTTCCTCCTCCTGTCCTGCATACACACCCACACACAAGCTGGTTTGCTAAAACTGTAACAAGTCGATAGTTTTGATGAGTGAATAATTATTGATTGACCATCAGTATTTTTGAAGTTAAATAAATCCTATTAGACTTTAACAAGAAGTTGTGGTGTGGTTATTTGTGTATTGTATTGTAATAACAGCTGGATTATACAAGTCAGTGCTCGATCTTTCACCCTTCTTGTGTTCCTTTTAAAGCTACAAAGATAAATTAATCAAATTAATTGAGATATGTATTTAAAAGAGACCACCTTTGAGACAGTTTTTACAGTTCAGTTATTGGTGCCCCGTTTTGATGTCAATTTGGTAAAGTTATGAATACACATATTCGTAACTTTATTAATATTGATACATCTTTGAAAAATTGCTAATAATTGAATCTGTACCCCCCAATTCCCAACACTGGGGTGGACAACCTTGGACCGCTCTCTCCTGGCTGTCGGTGCCTCATTCCAGGTGTTTTCAATCTGGACCTTCATCCTGCAGGAGATTCAGCCTCTCCTCTTGTCTCTCTCCCTCCCTTGTGTGCCTGTTGTACCTCTCTCTCTCGCTCTCTCTCGCTCTCGCTCTCTCTCTCTCTCTCTCTCTCTCTCTCTCTCTCTCTCTCTCTCTCTCTCTCCCTGTTTCAAATATCTGTGTAAATGGTGTATAATAACTTTGCCTGTGTTTTTGTAGTCTGTCCTCTTTCCAGGTCTCCATGCTGGAGAGGAGGTCAGGTACCTGGCACCTGAAAGTTGCTCGTCGTCCTCCCAGATCCATATTCTTCATATATGTTTACATTCTATCCATACTTTTGACCTTATTGTCCATTGTCTGTATTTTTACTATGTTGGTCTATTCTGTCCTGGAAAACAGCCAGTTATTACTTATCCAGAATTAAAGTGTGGCTGGGCAGTGGCAAGGCCTAATTAATGAGAAACAAAAAGAAATTAATAAGCAAAATAATTAATGAGCACTAGCCATTTGGTAGTGGGGGGAAATTAATACTGGGAAGGTTACTCAACACACACACACACACACACACACACACACACACACACACACACACACTGCAACAACAATAAAGCAATGGTGTAATTTGTGAAAAGCAAAAAGTACATATAACCACACACACATTTATGTGGCCATCAAGTTTAGGTAAGGGGAACATAACACTGCCAAATAACCACTTGTTGGACGGCTGCTCGTGCCAACTGGCCTGCGGTACTCACGCAGGAACATAAAAAGCAGAAGAAAAATGTGGTCAGTTCACAAGGTCACATAACCACATAAGCCACATCTCACTTCAGTGCAACTATTTGCAGTATTATCCCATGCACTTAAAAGTGCAGTAAACAGTAAAACTCTTCTAAAATAACCTAAGCTGCTACAAAGAAAGGCCGCAAGGTGTGTTCATGGCTGTCTAATGCAGAACAGGGAGGTGCTACTATACTGTGTAGAACTACTCAGGATATTTTTACTGCTGGCTACATAAGGACAGAGGGTGTTATATGCTATCAAGAGATTGTAAAGCCCCTTAAGGCAAATGTATGCTTTCTTTTATTGAGTTATTGAAATAAAATAAAATTGACGACTTTTTTTCTATTTGTAAAAACACTGAATTGTGCCTCGATTTAGGGTAAAACTGGCTCTGTTTGACAGTCTCTGGTTTTAGTCACAGCATGTTAGCTAACTAGCCAGATATAGAAAAAAAACCTTGTATCATGTGTGTGTGTATACTTGATTGGCTGTGTGTGAGGGCATGTATTCTTGTGTGTGGATGTCATTCCATATTCCAGTTTTCTGACTAACAATATTTATGCAAAGTCGGAGAGTGTGTTTTCGTGTGTCTATTTGGAGAGACCAGCTTTGGGAGTTTGCAGAAAGGGCTGTCCCAACAGGGTAACACAAGTGGAAAACACGATCATCACCTCCCACAATGCATCTTTAACCACAGCAAATGTGAACGGGAGTAAGAGAGTTGCTTCAAGAATACCAAGAGCAACCAAATTAACAAACACATTTTATATTTGGAGTTATTTTCGTGGCTTGTAACCAGGGTGCATTAAAACATAATACTTGTCAGAGATTCATATTTTTTATTATCATGTTTCTTTTCTTTGTGATTTTAACCCTTGTGTCGTCTTCGGGTCAAATTTGACCCGTTTTCAAAGTTTCTTTATCAGAAATATGGGTTTCTTTCAACCAAATTAACCCAAAATAACATGGGTGCTTCCCAATGACGTTCTTCGCAAGTAATATTAATGATCACTACTTTCATTGAATTTTTGGTGTTTTGTTTAATTTTACAGCATTTGTGCACAACAAGTGCATGGTCGACGGGAAGACATTACAAGGGTTAAGTTTCAGCAAATATACCGATATCCATGTCCAAGTATTGCTAATTTAATCTACGTATGCATTGTGTTTAATGACAACAACATACTTGAAAAAGAAGCTTGCACTTCAGTGGATCAATTAAAATGCAATGGATATGTTTTATCCAAAAAGCTGTTAACAGCCAGGACATGTGGTTCTCCCTGACTGAGACAGATTGGAGTGCGGTTGAGGGGGAAATGAAATCCAAACTTCATAACGCTGAGCCAACATGTAGAGAGCTTTAGAGTGAAATGAGGAATGAAAGGACAATGGCGCCCTGGCACACATTACCCGAACATGCCAAAAGCTCATCACACTGGCCTGATGACTGCTGATAGAGCAGCTCTGGGGTGATGCAGAGGACCCTCTACACACATTCCATATCAATGTCACTGATGTATCCTTGGTAGAGGATTACGACCACCCTTCTAACACTTATGTCATGCACTGTTTTGGCTGATAGCAGGGTCAGTGTGCATAGTTGTGCACAGTAGTAGTTACTCTGCTTCTGATGTTGATCTGATACACATCCTGACAAAGACTCCATATAAAGAAGATGCATTGTGATTGCGATCCTCCAGAAAGTCCATTATATTTGAACAGCACAATGCTGGACAACACATCTCAATCACACAACTACCCTTATTGGATCTTGTAATTTGGCCAATGGTTTTCAAGGGGAAATATTTGGGCATAAATTAATTAATTTCTGAGAGATGAAGATTGAAATGGAATTTGCAAACTGGCTTTGCATTTTAATGTTGAAAACTAATTTAATAACCTGATTTGTTCATTGTAAGAAACTAAAATGAGTCATTAAATAGCTTCTTAAGGAAACTGGTTAATTATACCCAGACGTCCACCCTGGCCTCCTCCCCTACAAATGTTTCACTGCACCGTAAGAACATCCAACAAAATGTTGCCAATGAACATAAATTGCTATTGTAAATGTGTTGCATTAGGTGTAATTTGCTGGAGACAAGGTTGCTGTTACACAGGCAAAAGAACACAAGGATTTAAAACAGATTGTAACCCAATGATAAACCTCTTGGTTCGGTCTGCAATGATTTGCTGCATTACGTCCAGGTTCATCTTGCAGGCATTGCATGGTTCTTACCACCTTGTCTCCTAAATTATATTTATACACGACTAAATTATTTTGGAGGAATGATGCTGCCTGGGCAGTGTTCATTAGCAATGTGTTCTGTTTCCAGATGAGGTGATATTTTAACTACTGCAGAGAAGTCATAGGGAGGAGGTTATGGTGGCTGTTGGGTGTATGCAGCACACAACTTTGAGACCAGAGACCGGAGGTATGCGTCCTATGTAATTAGGTTTTGACTGCTAAAACATTTTGTTCATTGAAAATGTAAACACGTCCTTGGTTGTGGTTCAATTCAACATTTACTTCTTTCAATATTTAACTAATTCAGCAATTCCGCAATTGTCCCTAACCACAACCAAGTCCTTTGACTCACCTAAACATAATGATTAAAAAAGAAAGATTTTGCTTTAGTTGCCAGGAGATGATATTGCAGAGAAAACAAATGAAATACATTGTCACTGATTGATTAAAATGTAATCACTGTTTCAAATTGTATATACATGTATTTATGAGGAGACAGGGCCGGTCTCGACGAGACAGTTTTTGTTAAAGGTGCCTTGTGGAGTGTTCTCATAAACAAACTAAAGCTCTATTTACATTTAGTGTTACTCACTAAATTACAGTGAGGTCTAACAAATGTGTATTTCCTACCTCATAAAACATATGCAAAGGCAATTTTATTTAACAGTTTGAATCCTGCATTGCTTACATCAATGTTTACTTGCTAGTAGTCTTCTTCACTGCCTTTGTTGGCACATTGGTTTGTATCGTGGCGCATTAGCTGCCTCTAGATCAGTGGGATAGTAGGACACGATTGGCTGCACATCTTCCTCGTACATGCACAAGTTACAAACAAAACATGGACCCACTCATAAAAAAACTCCTCCATAGCGCTACTAGAGGTCAAAAACTCCACAGAGAACCTTTAAATTATGGTAATTTCAGGTCAGTTTCCTTATTTTGGCTACTGGTAGTGGCTTTCTATCACAAGAAGTGATACTTTACTGAAACCCATCTTATTAGTATCAAATACTGAGCCCCAAGAGGCATGGAAGCAGCAGTATCAACATGAATTCATATCTGTTAGAATGGATTCCAATGGTAACAAGTTTTCACAGGAAGGGGGAAAATGTGTCAAAACACTCAGAACGTCTCAAACAACTCCTGCTGCAAAAATCTGCTGCGGGAGTAGTTTGCATCTAATTTTAAAGGATGATTGCACTGGTATTTTAAAAAACAAACCATAAAGTCTCTGTCAGGTAACCAGGCTTATGAGCTGGGGACAACTGGTCCCTTGCTCAGAGTTTGGAAACTGCTACTCCATTTATCCAAACTGATGCATCTACTTTTGCTTGCCTTCGGAACAGGGCCCCCACTTTCACAGCAACTGTGAAGGAGGGAGACAATTATGGAGATTCATCACTGCAGTTTGTCTTCAGGGCACAACTCATCTCTGGGGAGAGAGAGCTATAATTCTGCAATGTGTCGGATGACTTGCAGATGTTATGTGTCACACGGCGCAGAGAAACAGCTTTTCAATAGACCCCTCATTGCAGTCTCAGCACTGTTATAAAGGTGTGATATGTGTGTTTTCTAGGAGCAAGAAAACTTGCTGGCTTCCATATCCAGATGTTCAGTTTGAGCACAATGAGGTGATCTGTTCAAAGATACTGGAAACATGCACATTGTCTCACTGGTGCAGTGATTAATGGAGCACGAAGGCAGGGATAAAATCTGTGCATTTCAGATGTCAACGTCTGTGACAACATTTATGACTTCCAATCATAGAGGCTCGAACGAACATCTCATTTCTTTATCTTTCTTTAAAATGAAATACAACATGGGTTCCAGCTGTAGAAAATGCTGTTTTTAAATGTTTTTATGTGGGCATTTGTGAGAAGTAAAAGCTTAAATCTGGATATATAATATCTGTAATCATGTATACATTACTTGTACTTGTTGTCAGACACAATTCAACAAATAATTTAGATTTCTTAAAGCACAGCCCAGATGGACCTTACACAGTTGGAGACCGCGAACACAGGTACCACTAATGCACCGATGCTGCAGAACTTGGCTAGACAGAAGTGTAGCGTCATAGCCAGGCGCCTGCCTGAACTGAAGCACTCTGTTACAATCCTACACTCTCTGGCCAGTTCACATACAGGGCAAGCTGTTTCTGAATCAACAGAGTAGCAGATATGGAAATTCTCCCTGGCACAGATTAGGGTTTTTCAATTTGAAAAATAAGAAGAAAAAATTACTCCCTACTG
Organism: Zingel zingel; assembly: GCA_023566125.1. Classification (NCBI taxonomy): domain Eukaryota; kingdom Metazoa; phylum Chordata; class Actinopteri; order Perciformes; family Percidae; genus Zingel; species Zingel zingel. The sequence continues at coordinate 36,249,776 of CM042322.1, read as the reverse complement.
TGCTTTAGAAGCTTAGTGGAATATTGAGCTGATGAGACCATTCGATGATAAAAGACAACCAACTGGACTCAGTGATGTGTTAAAACACCAGCCAGAAAAGACAAGTACACTATAAGCCTGTGAACTAATTAGAAATTAATGGTAGATTGCACAGGCGGTTCTATTGTTAAAATATAGCTGTTCTTAGTGGATGCACTGCTCATAAGGAATTAACACATTATGAGTGTGTTACAATCAGAACATGTTAATGATGTTGTATGCTATTACAGTTGCAATCTGCTAAACCTCAAAGTTGATCTTTTTCCGGTCATATGGTATCTAAACAGCATTTGCATGAACAGTCACAACAGAGTCGGAATATTGTTGACAAGGTTACAAAACAAGTGCAAGATTTACAAGTTGATTCATATATTTGAGTTAATTTACTAACAATGTATTTGCAATGTTTATACAGTTAACTGTTAACCCAGGTACCACTAATGCACCGATGCTGCAGAACTTGGCCAGACAGAAGTGTAGCGTCATAGCCAGGCGCCTGCCTGAACTGATGCACTCCATTACAATCCTACACTCTCTGGCCAGTTCACAGACAGGGCAAGCTGTTTCTGAATCAACAGAGTAGCAGATATGGAAATTCTTCCTGGCACGGATTAGGGTTTTTCAATTTGAAGAATAAGAAGAAAAAATCAACAGTACAGTGCTGCTCCACAAAGTTATCCATCTCCATCCAGCAGTTTTTTCTTATGTAGAGTGATACAACCACCACATATTGAACCCTCACGTTACAACAGAAGTTAATATTGGCATACTGCATAATATGCAAGATCCTTATTTTGGTTGAAGTGTAAAATGCATGAAGCCATATCCTGAGTCAACCTAGGTCCACATTTGAGCTAATAAATCTTTAAACAACATATAATTGTCTGTTAAACTAAAAAGACATGCTAGATCTTATATATCTCCCCGGTCTGTTCAGTGGTCTGAACTCCTTCAAGTTAATTTTGATTCCACTATAAGCATCAAAACCGATTAATGCAATAACAATATTTGATTTGATGACACCAGCAGTCAATAACGTACCTAAAGCTCCATTTCGATCCATTTATATCCAAGATAATCTTCAATGAGAGGCAGTGTGAGTGATTTCACGGGAGTCACTCCTTCCAATAAACTCCCACGTATGACAGAATAGGATATCTGAGATGAGTAAATAAGACAGATGCTCCAATATATTGGACTAATGTCTCAGCAGCACTAAACTAAGCCAATGGTTTCCATGGTGCAAGTTGGAAAATCCTTGGGCTCGGAATGCACCAAATCCATTCTAATCCTATAAAGTCTCATTCCTATTACATCTCAGTATTTTCTTAAGACAAAAGTTTCTGACTGAGCACATTCTATATGGAAATTCTAATTAAACATGAAACATTTAGCCTTGCAATCAAAATCTGTATGTATTTGATGCATTTAAATTGAATTTAGAGGAATGTAATAACCATTGAGATGAGGATAATGATAACTCCTTGTCGTTGGTAAGACAAATTGCTCGTACTTTTTTTTTTTAAAGGAAAACCTTTCCTCAACAGGAAAAAAAAAATCACTATCTGGAGCAGCCTTCAGCAGGTCGCTCTGACATACAACAGTACATTTTAGTCATCATTTCCAGAGCTTTGAAACTTTTTCTGAGGGCAGCACACCTTGGCCCACATTCAATATGGTCCTCATAATATGAAATGTACTCATTTTTGATTGAATAACTTCAAGATGGGCTGGCTCAGCTTTGAGTTCTGCTGTGCTCCGAGTCTCGCTGCACAACCTGTCCTCTTTTATAAATACCCACTGTGCACACAAGACGGCAAGCAGGCTTAGGTCTGAATCATATTGCTGCACTGATTGACTGGAATATTTGTAATCTTTATTTAAATCTATTCATTAACCTCCCTCCAATGCTGGTTAGAGTATGCTGACATATGCCATCACCTCGGTTCCTTTGCTGGCTGGAATTGCAGATGGTGTAAAGAAAATAGTTCTTGTACCATCGTTGTACCACAGCAGGAGGGGCAAAATGACTTGTCAAGGAGCATCAGTGAGGATGGGGTGATAACTGCTGTGCTGCTGCTCCTCTCCCACCTCTTTCCTCCTTGGCCCAACAGCATCCATTTTCCCCTATGTAAATGTCACTATGTTGCCTCATAGACCCCACAGCATCCATCTCCTTGTGAAAATGCCACAGCATCAGCACCACTGTGCATCGATCCAACACCAAGACTGCAGCACACAAAAAAAGGGGTCAAGAGGCACAGTGCTATTTCTGGAAGAGGTATTTCTGCATTGCACTGCTTAAGAGAGCTGGACGTAAAACCATGTCAAATTCAAATGACCTCATAGGAGCAGCAAGAGAATAGGTGGTTGATAAGAATAAGGTGCACAAAGAGACAGACACAGAGACAAATGCAGTGAAGGGGGAAAATAAATTGGATATCTATTTTTCATTCTCTGTACACAATGTGAGGGTGCCTGTCGCTCTGCGCGATAAGGAGTGGTCCCGGTTTAGATTAATGGCCTGCTTACAGTGCTGCATGAAATCAGTGCAGATGTTGTGCGCAGAAAAGATGACTTTGCTGACAAGCAGCGTGTCCTTTCTGTCAACAGGAGAGACTCCCAGCCCCTTCTATTACCCCGACACCCCCACTGAGCCGTATCATGCTGATGAAAATCTCCCACCTCTGAATTTAATCAAGGTATTTCCAGTTATTTCTTGCTAAAACTGGCTGTCCTCTCCTCTGTTGGATTGTCCCTTCATCCCCCACAGAGCTGCACAAGATGATTTCATCAGCCATCTCAAAGGGATACCTTGACATTATGAGTGATAGTCTTGTTATTAGTTTGCATTAGTTCTCTTCACAAGATGTGTGTGTGTGTGTGTGTGTGGGGGGGGGGGGGGGGGGGGGTGTTTGGCAGCTCAATCAACCAAATGACAGGATGTTTGAATCTGGGCACAGTCAGCTGCAAGCCAGTTTTTGGATTGAACTGAAGGACAAATGTTGAAACTTCCCACATAATGTAACAAGTGCCTGCTGCGTAAATATAGCAGCGTTGGAAGAGTGAATTTACATTTCTTTATTACTATCTTCAACTCACGTTTTCTCTCTATTCAGTATCTTATAATTATGAAATCTGTCACAAATCCCATGTCTCCTGCCCTATGAAGATTCCGTTCTTTCACACACACATTACCAGTGTATCTTGATTGGGAATCAAATGAACGCAAAGAAAGTTACTTTAGGAACTTGATTTTAAGATTTGTAATTATTTATTTACTGTAAACAAAAGAAAAATGTGTGAATCTGTCATTTTTGCACAGTTCCTCCAAGTACCTAACTAAAAAACTAAAAATCCCTATCCTTACTAGAGTCAAGATAGTGTTTAGTAACTCCTAAATAATGTTGATTACTCACTGACGTCCACTGATCACCGGTTAATGAGACAGTGTTTGCAGAACCTTGCAGCAGTTCCACTGTGGCTGCTTTCTCCGTGTCGTACAGGCTGTGTATCCAACCCGGTCTCACGGCAGTTCGTGTAAATGTCACGTTATTTTTAATCTATTGATACGTGTTCACGGCGACGCTTTTCTCATTTCTCGTCCTACGGGGAAAGGATGCCTCACACACCGGGAGAGGGCCGAAAAGGACGCCTCATATGCTGGGAGGCGGCCGCAAGGTGGCCGCTGGGGACGCGACTACGGGGAAAGGACGCCTCACACGCCGGGAGACGGCCGCGGGAGCCGCGCAACAATAACGGGATGGCGGAGGTTGGGTTTAGGAAAAACACTACGGGGAGACGGCCGCGGGGGATGGCAGCTGGGGACGCACCACAATAACGGGACGGCAGAGGTTGGGTTTAGGAAAACACGTCACGTTAACTGTACTACTATGCTTAGCTCCGTAGGTGGTAGCTCAATGTGAATGTGGCTTTTGACTTGTCTACGAGCCGTCCGGGAGTTTTGTAAAATAAAAAGCGCCATTCAGGATTTCATTGCTGCTGTCTTTCTCCATCATGCCTGCAGCCTGCAGCAGCAGGATGTGTTACGAGGAAGTGGCAGCTTGATGATAAGTAACGGTGCTGCAAAGGGTCAAAATAGTAGCCTGTTAGGCACGACGCAAAGCTGAGTGAAGTGTAAAATAAATTAATAAATGCCGGCATGCGATTAAAAAAAACTAATCGCGTTAACGCTGACAGCCCTAATATATATACAGTGAGGAAAATAAGTATTTGAACACCCTGCTATTTTGCAAGTTCTCCCACTTGGAAATCATGGAGGGGTCTGAAATTGTCATCGTAGGTGCATGTCCACTGTGAGAGACATAATCTAAAAAAAAAATGCAGAAATCACAATGTATGATTTTTTAACTATTTATTTGTATGATACAGCTGCAAATAAGTATTTGAACACCTGAGAAAATCAATGTTAATATTTGGTACAGTAGCCTTTGTTTGCAATTACAGAGGTCAAACGTTTCCTGTAGTTTTTCACCAGGTTTGCACACACTGCAGGAGGGAGTTTGGCCCACTCCTCCACACAGATCTTCTCTAGATCAGTCAGGTTTCTGGGCTGTCGCTGAGAAACACGGAGTTTGAGCTCCCTCCAAAGATTCTCTATTGGGTTTAGGTCTGGAGACTGGCTAGGCCACGCCAGAACCTTGATATGCTTCTTACAGAGCCACTCCTTGGTTATCCTGGCTGTGTGCTTGGGGTCATTGTCATGTTGGAAGACCCAGCCTCGACCCATCTTCAATGCTCTAACTGAGGGAAGGAGGTTATTCCCCAAAATCTCGCAATACATGGCCCCGGTCATCCTCTCCTTAATACAGTGCAGTCGCCCTGTCCCATGTGCAGAAAAACACCCCCAAAGCATGATGCTACCACCCCCATGCTTCACAGTAGGGATGGTGTTCTTGGGATGGTACTCATCATTCTTCTTCCTCCAAACACGGTTAGTGGAATGATGACCAAAAAGTTCTATTTTGGTCTCATCTGACCACATGACTTTCTCCCATGACTCCTCTGGATCATCCAAATGATCATTGGCAAACTTAAGACGGGCCTTGACATGTGCTGGTATAAGCAGGGGAACCTTCCGTGCCATGCATGATTTCAAACCATGACGTCTTAGTGTATTACCAACAGTAACCTTGGAAACGGTGGTCCCAGCTCTTTTCAGGTCATTGACCAGCTCCTCCCGTGTAGTCCTGGGCTTCTCACCTTTCTTAGGATCATTGAGACCCCCGAGGTGAGATCTTGCATGTAGCCCCAGTCCGAGGGAGATTGACAGTCATGTTTAGCTTCTTCCATTTTCTAATGATTGCTCCAACAGTGGACTTGTTTTCACCAAGCTGCTTGGCAATTTCCCCGTAGCCCTTTCCAGCCTTGTGGAGGTGTACAATTTTGTCTCTAGTGTCTTTGGACAGATCTTTGGTCTTGGCCATGTTAGTAGTTGGATTCTTACTGATTGTATGGGGTGGACAGGTGTCTTTATGCAGCTAACGACCTCAAACAGGTGCATCTAATTTAGGATAATAAATGGAGTGGAGGTGGACATTTTAAAGGCAGACTAACAGGTCTTTGAGGGTCAGAATTCTAGCTGATAGACAGGTGTTGAAATACTTATTTGCAGCTGTATCATACAAAAAAATCATACATTGTGATTTCTGGATTTTTGTTTTTAGATTATGTCTCTCACAGTGGACATGCACCTACGATGACAATTTCAGACCCCTCCATGATTTCCAAGTGGGAGAACTTGCAAAATAGCAGGGTGTTCAAATACTTATTTTCCTCACTGTATATATATATATAACGGGATACCCTATGGGGAACGGACGCCTCACACACCGGGAGACGGCCGAAAAGGACGCCTCATATGCTGGGAGGCAGCCGCAAGGTGGCCAGTGGGGACGCGGTATATATATATATATATATATATATATATATATATATATATATATATATATATATATATAATAAGCATCATCTATTCTGCATCTTTGACAGAGGGTGGTGGGGAATATATATAAAAACTAATTAGAATATGCATTATATCAAGCTTCGCATTGCATCTGGCACTGGTGTGGTTTCAGTGTTGGGTTTGATTAAATAGCTGGACCTCCTGTTAGACACAGTTGGGCTGGCACCACTTGTCTCTGCTTACTGGCGCCTCTCCTGGGCAGCACTTCCCTCTCCCATCTGGCACCACCATCACTGCCAGTAAGCTTCTCGTACCGCTTCGCTCTTTTCCCCTATCTGTCTATCCCCCACTATGAACTTTCCTACAAAGAACTGCCTTGATTCATTGTTTCACGCTGAGATAGAAAAAAGAGCAAAGTCTGACGCATGGCAACACAGAGTTGCTGCTATAAACTGTCTTCTTTTTAAGCATTGTTCAAGTTTTTTTAATACTGTGTTCTATATTTCTGACCACAATGTTTTACCCTAAATGTTCAGGCAGTTTCAGGTCCTCCAGGAGAGCTGTTCTTTCCCGTACTTTTCTCTGCTCCCCGAGAAGATGAGGGTGACTCATACGCTCATGCTGAGACTGCAGGTATTTCTGACAGTCAGGAATTCAGAGAAGCATCAGAATGTTTGTCGGAAAGGACACCTAATGGCAAAAAATTACAGTGATTTTCACTGTTAAGAGTGTGGATGCACTGAGTTGAAGGTTCAAGCTGAAAGGTGCGCTGTAAAAAAACTTTTTTTTTTAAAAACACAAAGGACTGCATGCATAAAAAGAACATAATATAAGAGCATACATAAAAGTGGCAACGGTACAGCTTCATACCTCATTTATTCCACTTATAAATGAAGCAAGATGTATAGCTCACACAGTTCTTCGTTGTCCTCTAGCAGTGCTGTTGGCAGCTATATTATTATTCCATGTTCCCTAAGCCTAAGTGGTTTTATTAATACTGTAAAAATTTAGCTGTTTTCAACACCAGCACTATAATATCATGAGCCAGTGGACTTGGCGCACTACTGACATGTTTTGAATAATGTCATTGTAAAACATCTTATGATGATCAATAAGGAAGTATTGCCCAATAGCACATAAACACCAATTAGCAGCTGTGGATCAGAGGCATGTCCCATTAAGGATCTGGAAAGTAAAAGTTTTGCTGCTGGACGAGACTTAACAGTTTCCTGGTCTTTCTTCATTACTGATTCTGTGCAATTATCGGGGCTGACTTCAAGGGTCAGTAGGCTCAAATTACATACATTGTCCCTAGTTGTAGCTAGAAGGTTTGGATCTACTTTAGAAACGGTCCCTGTGAAAATGCATCGGAAGTAAGGTCTGTGGATTGTTTAGATGTAGACATTGTTACTGAATAGAAACATTGCTGCAAATGTAGTTTTATTGTGTTTTGAGCAGCACAAACAAAATTCATGGCAAGACACCACATCGATTTAGTTGTAAAATAGTTTTCTTGTAAATGGGCTGAACTGACGCTTTAAGAGCATTGTTGAGATACATTGCTGTGTGCTGGATTTCATCCAGTGCAATACATTTAGCCTTCCAAAATCAGGTTTTCAAATCAATGGCCGTTTTCGGAACGGCATACTATACTAGCAGTGCGTACAGATCTGGTAAAAATACCCGGATGTCGTACTGATTTGGAGAAAATCTCCAGTATGCCTCGGACCATTCGTCTGTAGTATGTATTAGGCAATTTCAAAAACGGCCAATGTTTTCCCTATAATTGCAATTGACATCTGGAGGTTTATGAACTTTGCTGATTTTGTCAGGACAAATGCGGTCTACCCTTGTAGTGTGAAACATATACTAAAGATATGTTTTGAGAATGATGAACAATAGTCACCACTCCGTTCTAATCAGCATCAGTTCCTTGCTATCATTATTTGGTTCTAATTGTACTGCAGTGGATCTCTTAAAAGTTTCTTTTCTCCAACATCAATGTTGTGCGTTGCTGCACAAACGAATGCACACACAATAAGTGCTGCAAGCTGCTCCTCCCTCTCAAGTTCTTCTTTGGCACAACAAGGGTAAAAAAACAAAGTATGATTCACATTTGTGCTGCGATATCCCCCATGAGTGAATCCAAACAGAAAATCTTTTAGTGTGCGGTGACTCCTCATCTATGCTACATCATTTAGTGTGCCCACCACTACGTTGGCTGAACAAGAACCCACAGGAGAGAAGGTTGTTTAATGTGAGAGCGACAGAAAATGACAGTTGTGACAGCTGTGTATACGCCGAGCTTTAGCTACAGAGAATGACTAAGAAGTGAGTGGCACCATTCTGGAACAAAGTAACCTTCTTGATTGCTTGCTACAGAACAAGGAAGCTATGTAGTCAGTCAGAAGAGATATGTCAGAACAGTGGGTGCAACAAAGAAAGACAAGTCTAAAAGTTGAACTTTAGCAGGCAGGTGTCAAGAAAGTTCCAGGTTTAATGAATATAGATTGCGTTTAAGGGTTGCTACAAACTGCTGTATGCTTTCATATAATAATGTATTTGGGAGATTTCATTCATCTTTCAGCCTACTGACCAGAGCACCAGAGAAAAATGTACAGTACATAAACTTGATGGGGGGGTCGAACAAGTCAGAATTAGTTTTAGTAAGAACTGTAATAGGAGAAAAACTTTCTATATTGTGATGATTCATCAATTGAATATTTCCTACAACTAGCTGTTGTTACAACTTTTCTAAGTTTGCAGAAGTTTCAAGAGTGTAAACTGAGCAGTAAACAGCACAGCTCGGAAATGTTCTTGAATTGAACTTTGCCGGGAGTTTATTGAATTAGAATTGTATCGACTATGTACATTAGACAGCAAAAATAAGTCATTCTGTTTGAGTAAAAATTCAAATGGAAGTTGGCTATCAGAAACACGTAATGGGATAGCTCTGAAGTCTCCGCAGTAATGAAGAAAGAGAAGTCCCTTGATTGTAAAGTGTATGCAGTAATGGTTCAAATTGTAACTTGTGCAATTAGTCATGCCCACCTTTGGCCTGTATATTATATAATATTGCCTTGGCCACTCATTACATGAATGTCCCTGCCCAAATTAAGTCAAGTAAGAACCAAATCAATTAAATTAAAATAGATGTTCTGTTTTCTTTGCATACCTAGAGGAACAGTCCTTTAGTGCGATTTTCTTTGAGTTCAGATGAGGAAAGCACAGCACCGTTTCCCATTATGACTCAGCAATACAAGACATCTTCCAGGAGGAGACGTTTTGGAGACGAGAATGCCTGCATTTACCGATAAAGTCATGTTGACTGTTTGCCGCAGCTTCGTCGTTTTGGCCGTCAGCAGAGCTTTACCTCTGTATCAAAATGTAAGAAGTGACTCCCCCACAAATCTGCTCACAGCACAACAATCAGAACTTGAGATGAGTGCCAATCATGTCAGCGTTCATGTGTGCAAGGGAGATACAAAAAAAAATAATACTCTGCACCAACCTATCAGAACCGAAAGGCTGACAGGCAGACATAATCTCCCCAGGAGTCTGAGCTCTGTACTGTGGATGAAGGATAAGGGGAAATGGAGGAGTGTGATGGAGAGCTTGGGGGTGGATAGATGGATGGCTGGAAGGACCGATGGATTTAGGGGAGGGGTGACAGAGGGAGGGTTTGAGTGGTGGAGGGAACTCTAATGCCCTTGTGCTTTTGATTTTAGATAACTAGTGTCTGTGTAGTTATCCAGAGTGATGAACATACACACCCTATACGCACAAATACATATGCAGAAGCACACTCACACTCTCACTAACGCTAACAAATACACCCACATACAAACTCTCACATACTTGTCAGATAAGACAGCTTTGCATCAGGGATCACTGCTCACAAGTCTAAGACCAGTGAAATCCCGCTCGAAAATCCTGCTGCTATTGATGCTAGTGGGGAGTCCTGTGAACAGCGCAGCGTGCGCCTACACTTTGTGCGTGATAAAACAAGCGTGAACTGTCGTGACCGATAAGGAGGGGCACTTTATCTCTGGATCAAGCCTTATCCTGATAAAACCAGTCATCTACGAGGGCACACAGCCAATTTTATGAGCAGCAGTGGCTCTATACTGCACACCGTGGGACGGATGCTGTTTCACAGCAGCATTCATATGCACATATCAAACGTGTGATATGCATTTTATTTTTATTTGATCTCCTGAAGACCACCAAGCAGGTATTGTGTACTTGAGGTTATCCCACACAAAAAAAATTGTGTTTGAAAACACTTGTGTTTGAATTCAACTCACAACTTTTGCACTGTAATACTAACTTCCTCTTCTGACCCTTGTTGTTCTGGACTCTACATGTCATGCCCCCTAATAAAGCAGAAATGTCAAAAAATTCAAAGAAAGGTTACTCAGATCTAGGTTCATTTAATAACACAACAGCGCTGCATATGTTTTAATATATTGTATGGCATTTCTGTATTCAAATCCTAGACTGAAGATGTCAAAGAAAGTCAGTTTTTTTTCCTAGTGTAGTCTTGTTGAAAAACTTTTATTTCCATGATTGGGTACTTCAAACCGGTGTACATTTCAGCTTCCTCTGTCGCAAAGGTTAGCATGTAGCTGTATCAGTTTCAGATCCCTTTTAATCTAGTTGCCGGGAGAGGAATATTTCTAAACTACCATACTGTACTTGTAAATGTGTGGGCAGAAATCCCAATGTGGTAAAATGCAACTATTACTAGTACGTTATAAAAAAAAACTCGGTTGTTGGTTTTTACTGACTTTGTACAGAGACTCTCTGGGTGATCTTCACTTTAAATAAACTTTAGTTGAAGTTGGCTTTTTAACATTTTTTTTGGTATATGGCCAATCGAAAAGGTAATTTTGGCTTAGTTTTTGCTAGAATTATTGGACATATCGGGATGACTTTAGGGCACCTTGGCTTCAGCCAGTCATAAAGTGTCAATAAGGAGGGGTGTGAAGTGGTTTGAATGAGAAAAAGTGCCATGACCACTACAAAAACACCCTAACACCCGTCATGTGCCCTTTTGCTCAGTGCCTTGTGTTGAAGTGCTTCGATATGGGGCGGTTGATTATTATATAGTTGAAATACTTAAGTCAATTACTTTTTCCTAGAGGTTTCAGATGGAGCACTAACATAGAGTATTTAAGTGGTATAGAAAAAGACGACACAGAAGTAGCTTTCATTGGGTAAAATGGAAGCATATTTGTGATGTCACATGGACAAGGAATGGACAACTGAAAAATATTTCTGAAACACATCGAGCATATATCCAGTAATGCAAGGTTAGTGGCTACACACAAGTAACACCAACAACATTGGAAGGAAAGGGTAGGGGAAGGTGTCTGTTCTCTTCGAAACCTTTGGATCAGTTTCAAGGTACATTAAGATGACAAGTGGTGAGACAGTAAGTTGACCGGCTGAGGGAAAGGGGTATCCACAAGCAAACGACAACACTTTGTAGCTTTAACTCAATCATTTGCAGCAGAATTTGCAAATATAATCTAGTGCCTTTCTTTTTCAGTGGTTCAATTTCTTTCCAAAGTGTGATACGAGTGATACTTTGTACACAGGTGGCAGGTTTGCAGAGAGGGATGCTCTTGACCTGTAGCCTTTAGTCCCTCGACGCAGCACAGCTGTGGCAGTTAGGAGAGTTAAAAAATGTAATTTACGGAAATAATGCACCAATTAAAATTAAATGCCACCCATAAACACAGACTAATCTTCTCCTTATTTGCATTTTGTAATGTATTATTTCAAAGCATTTATCATGGCATGACTGAATGATTCCTGTGCTTAATATTAAATAGCATCACATCCATCCATCCATCCAACCTCTCACTCACTACTCCACCTTTACAAATAGAAACAGTACAGAGTCACCATTGTTAGATAGGGATTTATTATACACAAGCACATTTTTGCATGCCTGTCATGGCATAACCAACCCAGGACATGCTCGCTCATGTGTTGTCTAGGTTATACAACAGAGCTTGTTTTATACTTGTGCATTTGAAAACCACAGAAGCTAACGCTAGACCGCCAGACTGGAGTCACGGATTTGGGCCTACTTGGCTTCCCGACTCCAGCACCATGTCCTCTGCTGCTCTGCGGGCCAGCACACTCCTCGTTCCCTTCTCAGTCAGTGTCACATCCAACGGCGTTCCCACTCGCTTAACGGTTCATTTGGTAAACATTAAAGACACGGCTATAACAATATCAGGGTGTTCTCATAAACCATATGTACATATATATATATATATATATATATATATATATATATATATATATATATATATATATATATATATATATATATATATATATTCATATATATATATATATATTCATATATATATATATATATATATATATATATATATATATATATAATATAATATATAAGGTCGTGGGTGGGCTTACGGTTCCGTGACACGCGGGAAGAACGGGACAGAAAAGAAGAAAACGACTTCAGGAAATTTGACATGCGGGACACGAACTCTGGTCTCCTGGGTGAAAGTTGTTCTGTTTGACCCATCCACCACGCCAACCAACCGGTCGCCTAGTTTCCTACATATCTTCAGATTGAACTTTGCCCTCTGTTTCACTTCCCCTTTGTGAGCTCTGTGACGCAGGTAAACCACCGCCCACCGTACACCCCAGATAGGCGGCCAATGAAACTAAGCCGAATTACAGTGACAATGACCATGAAAGCAACTTCATCTGTGTTCAAAATATGTGGATATGTGTTTACTTTCTTGTAATCACAATCTAGTATTCCTTTTTTTTTTTTTTTTTTGGGCATTTTTAGGCCTTGACAGGACAGCTGAATACATAAAAGGGGAGAGAGGGGGGAATGACCTGCAGCAAAGGGCCGCAGGTCGGCGTCAAACCTGGGCCCACTGCGTCGAGGAGTAAACCTCTATATATGGGCGCCCGCTCTACCAATTGTGGTATCCGGGCACCCTAGTATTCCTTTGTTTTAACTGAAGTGTATTCCAAAGTTTGCCAGAGTAGCATCCCTCAAACACATCACCATCCTGAGAACTATGAAAAATAAATAAAATCTTAAATAAACATGAAATCGAAAAGTACATTCTTTGACAACAGTTGTCCTTGAAAGGGCAAATTCTTGGCATATCTATGAATGTGTTATGATGACAAGCCCACAGTAGACCATCAATCATTTGCCTACATTAGACCATAAATCTGTTGAATGGCTGAGGATGACTTACTGTAATGACATTCACTCTGTTAATACATATCAATCTGTCAAACGGACTAAATAAACAGAAAATGGCATAGACAATAAATAAGTTATGCTAAATCATTGTGCACAGTATTTTACACATGCCTTTTCATCTCGATCAAATAACCACAGCTTAATTTGAACTAATTAGGCAGTGGTGGCCCAAAATAAAGTCACTGGTTCAATCTTATGACCAGCAGGAAAAGGGAAAGTAAAAGTGAGTGGTGTTTGCCCACTGATGTAGTGCCCTTGAGCAAGGCCCTCAACCACCTGCTCAGTGTCCAATTGATCATACAGGCAGCTAAAAAATAAATAAATAAAAAGATAATAACTAAAAAAGATAACAAATATGAGACAATTTAACTGACAATCTAAATAACTTACTTTGACTAATCTTCGTTTTAGTGTATTCATTTATTTTGCCTGTGAAGCACCTTGTGACTCTGTCTGTTATAGGTGCTATATAAATAAACTTTACTTACTTACTGACTACAAACGTAGGAAGAAACTTGCCGAGAGACTTTTTGTAGTTTGGGGTTGTGTTCAGAGAGAGAAATGAGCTTGGACAGCAAGTTTCACACACTGGAGACTCAACATTTATGTCATCCTGGACTATAACAGTAACATGGTGTACTAATTATCTTGTTTCCACATAGTGCTTGTGCCACACTGCAATGTAAATCATGGCCACTGTGGAGGCCTTTACCTCCGGTCATCTTCCAATTTGCCTTGATACCAAGATGAAAGCCAAGATTGCTTTCCAGTGGACTTAAATTATTAAACAGCAACATGGAATCTAATTCAGAGTGATAAATGAAATAACATTAAATTAGAGTCCGAGTCTATGCAACCCAATCGTTGCATGGAGGGTATAGAAGTAATGGTGTGTGTGAGTAAGTGAATGTGTGATGGTGTGTTTTGATGAATGTATGCCTCTCTCCAGCTGTGGCTGTAGGCTTGATTGGCTCCAGAACATTGCTGTCTCCCTGGCATTGACTCTCCCTCTGGCATGACACAGGCCAGCACTTTGTCCTTTAAGAAAGGAGAAAATGATAGGTTTCTGACATACCTTTATACCAAGGGAACAAAGGTGAGACATGCTCCTGGAAACATATAGATTATATAGGCTCTATTGACATGGGAATGTGATTTTCCAGATTTTTAGCAAAACAGTGCATCAATCAAGTGTGAATCAAACCCTGTAACTTCAGCTCTGCATTTTATTTATTTTTATTTTTAGGTGTACTGTTATACTGTCTTCCTGTCAAAGAGACAGTCGGGGGTGGACTTGCCATCTGGAGAAGCGGGAGTTTTCCCTGTGGGGCCGTCAACCTGTGAGACTAGCAACAGTTATCCCATACCGTTTGATTTGGCATTCGGACTGGCTGCCTCCATACAGGTGAATGCAAGTTCATCATATCTGAGGTGTCCGTCTATCTGCCCCCACCAACTGTAGTCGGTACATTTTGTCTTTCACACACTGAACTGACAATTACTGTTCTGTGCATACTTTGCTTTAGTGTGACTGAAGCAAAGTAACTAATGCTGTATTCAGGTGAAATCTAATTTGATTTTATATATCCCTAGTAGGGAAATTACAATGTACACTCTGTTTGTTAGAAATCACTAAACACAGGCCTGAAATACACACATGATCAGGACCTATTCATGCACAAATGGAGAGATGTCAGAGTGACTGGGCTGCCAGTGCTGGACCAGCAGTTGGAGGGGTAAAGTGCCTTGCTCAAGAGCACCTTGGCAGTGCTCAAGAGGTTACCTGGACCATTTGGTCCATATAGGGACTTGAATCTTGACAAATTGAACACTTAAACAATATAATAAAGCAAACCAGATGTGTCCAGAGCCTAACATGACTCGATGAAAGTGACAAATTCCTGAGTATATTTCATTTCCACGAGTCAGGTTAGGGCCTAAAGTATAAATAGTACTTTTTAGTTCCACGCATATATAGTTATTTATCAGTTTCTACTTATGTGAAAATCCTGGTGGTAGAAAAGAAATACAACTTCAACAGCGGGCATGTGTGCAGAAGAAGCATCATTGAGTGCACTACACAACAGCCAACATTACCAGGTTGATGCCAGCAATAGCCTTGACAAATTCAACTAATCCTCGGAAGACCCTCGGCTCGCACTCTGCGGACCTTGGAGCTGGCAGAGTCTGGCAAATGTGACGGAACGTCTGAAAAACTGCTCAGTTCTGTAAATGTGAATAATCTATTATGTTTGTTATGAGAGCAAGAGACAATAATGGAAAGAAAATACTTATGAAGCAGCCTCCTCGGTGGTATGTGGAGATGACCTGTGACAACTAGTTTCCACCACCAGGGATGATGCCACTCAGGGATGTCTCACCAGTTATAGAGACAATTTTGTTCATCAACAACTGAAACTGAAGAGGTGGGCTGACTTCCTTCTGTGCCAATATTGTTTTCTTGTGGGCTTCAATTCAGCAATCAATTTTAAATATGTCTTTTGAAATGCTTCCACAGATCTAATTTCCAGCAAAACAGCAGTTACATGTGTCCAAGCCTTTCTTTGGAGAATCTGACTATAAACAAGCCAATTAATAACTGCTTGGTGTTGCGCTGCTTCATTAATTAGCCCTGCCACCTGTTCAGTAACATTCCTCCTCTTGGCCTTTATTTCTCACTCCATGTTATCAAAGACAAGTGTGCCACCAAGACCTTTTGAAGGGAAGTTGTTTAGCATAAATGCTTGATGCGCAGTGTTTCTTTTTGTAAATGAGGCTGATAATGGTGGTCATTTAATCTGTCAGGATGACCAGCAGGCACACAGGAAAAATATCCCATTCACATTATCACATTAAAGTAATCTCCTAGGTGTGTATGGTTGCATATATTTAATTGGCCAATGCAGTGCCTTCCTACATGATGTTGCCTTGTGTTGCTAATCACAAGGCACGGCAGCTAGCTAACTTTGTTTTTGACAGTTATTCAGACTAAATAGAAGAAGAAAAAACAGATTCTAGAGTTTGGGTTTTCTGTGGATTTAGTCATTGGGTGAAGATTTGGAGAACATTTCTTTCTTGTCATCTCTTTGCTAACGAAGGCTTGTTGAAACTCTATTTGTGCTGTTTTTGTCTTACAATATTCACTGTTGGTTCACTAGTTCCTTAATCAAGATAAATAGTTGATGAGCTGTAGACGCAGACTAGTCTGGTAGCAGTGTATGTGTGTTACTTCATGTTTATGAAAGAGAAAGAGCAAGTTTTGATTTTAAAATATTGACTTTGGGATTTCTGATCAGATATGCGCCAAAAATGTTTGCCCCCATGTTACCTTAATATAACAAGGAATAAAGTTAGAAGGGTTCTCTGAAAGGATTGTCTATGCTTCCTAAATTGCCAAGGTGCAAGCATCATGTATTGGCATACAGACTATGACATACAGAACAACATACTTTCAGAAGTATAGTGCAGTGGGTTCCAGAATCTGTGGCTGGTGGTGATTGAATATTTCATGTCATAAAGCCACTGGCGACATGAGTGGAATCTACCCTGGAATGTTTTGAATATATTTCCAGCACACACACTTTTTGAGAGATCTGTAAAATATTGACCTTACACATTACAGTTAAATGTTCTATATACAAAATTCAGAACCACTAGGTGTTGCACTAGAGCACCAGCATCTCAGACCAAAACAAATGGCTGCGTTTTTCTTCGATCTGTCGAGTAACCTAAATCTATGTAACATGATTAGCTTACTAGCTATTCTCTGAGGTCTTTTGAGCTGAAGAACATGTTTTCTTCAAAAGATCGCCTATATATATATATATATATATATATATATATATATATATATATATATATATATATATATATATATATATATATATATTCACTCAGTTGTCAGTATGGAACTGGAAAAGGAGGTCGTGTATTGGTTGATCGTAACTCCTGCCTCTGTTCACAAAATGGCATCAGATGTGAATGGCCCTCTCAACTCTTCTCCGGCGGTCTATTGACTCCTGGTTGATGACTGTGACCTCTTCCCAGTCGATGCTGTGACCGATTTTGCTCTGGTGTTGTTTGTTTCCATTGTTCACGGAGTCATTTGTCCAGAGTCCTTTCCATTTCACTGATGAGGTGCTCTCTACAGTTCCTGTGATTGGGTATGCTTCATTTGATCCTTACCTGCAATTCCACTTCATTATGAGCAGCCAAACATGTCAACATAATTCTAAAGCTTTATTTACCGTGTCCCAATATACTTTCAGTCGGAACTGCCCAGAGAAGTCATGTGATTGCGTCCATACTGTCTCTTGTGCATGTGTTCTGTGGGCTGCATGTTTCCAGTTTTACCATCACAATCTTCTTCCACTGTGACTCACAAGCTGATCCATCTGCTGTACATCCACTAAAACAAACAGACCATATTAACTGCGTAGATTCAACAGCAATTTCACTGCTCTTGAGAACACGCCACATTTGATTTCCTTTGTAGTGCATCACTAGCCTAACGCACACATTTGTGTACAGTACATCCAAGCTGCAGAGTCTTTTGATCTGTGCTATGTTTCCTAGAGGGCAGGTGAGTCATTCAGTCTTTCACCGCCTGAACGTATGTGTTTTTCTGTCTAGCTCCTGCTTTTTGTATGCCCTTTCTTCTCAACCTTCATATGCCCACCTGAGTGAAGAGGTCTTACCACAGGGTGGGGATCAATGAACTGCTGTGTTGTGCTCAGCCAGCTTAGGATCTTATTTAGAAGCCCTCCAGGTGGGTAGGATCAGTGGCGCACAGAGGAAGAGAGGCAAAGCCACCATCCATTATTTATTTCCTCATTTAACACTGGCAGCAGGTTCCTCACCCACTTTTATTTGATCAAAGAGTAGTGGTGTGTGGGGTTAATTCTCTACAGGGGTTAATATTGGGAACATAATTGGATTCTTGCACCAGGACAGATAGGAGTTTGAAAGATAAGGGATGTGTTGTAAACACACTAAGCCCTGTCGCTGATAAAAGATCTATTTGTGCCACCTGGTCTTTTGCTCTTTTTGCTCTGATGTCAGTGCATGCCAGAACAGGGTGGCCTGGTGAAGCTTATTGGTCTACCTTTACATTCATTACTTCAATTAGAGGAATGACGAATTAGTCCTTTCCAAAAAAACATAACTTATTGTCTCCACCACTGTTGGCCAACTCACTGGTCCATCCATCGCTCTTCTTCACTGCTTATCTGTCCAAAAACCAGATGCTGCTCTAATGAGAGCTTAAGAACAAGTTGCTTTGTGCTGTGGGAGATAAAGCTCTTCAGAAGAAAAATAGGACTTCCTGCAGGGAAAAAGTGGAACTTTAGTGACAGCTGCATCTGTATCTAGGATGGTTCTGTGTATAACTTTATACGGCCTGATAGTCCTTAGAGAATGTATTTGAGACAAAACTGTTTTAAAACAGTTTCACTGTTTTATTTTCTGATATTCAAAGTGAGAAGGAATACTTTTTCTGCATTCTAACTTCTTTAGTAAGACTGAATTTCAATGTATTTTAACACTCTCATTATAACAAATCCATATCTCATTATAACAATCTAATGCATTCATTCAGCAGCTGATCAAAACATGAATTCAGCATGATCACTATCAACATGATATGATCCGCTAAGCAAGTAGCCTAGCGGATACAAAGTTTATTGTCAAAATTGCAAGATAGGCCTGAACTTAAAATACAAAGTGAAGAAAAATACCATGGAAAACACCTCTGATGTTAGAAAAGATGCATTCATATAACAGTTTTAGGTATATTTGCTTTTGTAGAAATAGAACAAATTCATTGTATATGAGGTGTAGCCACATGAGACTGCAAGGCTTTTGAATAATTGTTTTACAGTGAAAATAGCTGATTCTATAAAAGGGAATTCATTTAAACGTGCACCTTTTTACACTGCCTAAAGGGCCAGTGCTAAACAACTCCCTTTACTGGGATCCTGGAACTAAAAATGCTAAATGATCTGTTATTAAAATACTTTGCCTATGATAATCACCACCACTGCCCCCAAATGGTTGATCAGTTACCGTTAAACTTTTAAGCGCTAATTAAAAAATAGAAAATAAGAAGAAGAAGAAATGCATTCAGCCGCTGCGCCCCCAGGGATGAGATCTGTCTTCCATTCTGTTGTAAATAGAGCACACCTAGCAGCTCACTGTAGAATAATCAGGAATTAGGGGATAAATGCAGCAACTGTGAAGAGTAATATGAGCCTGCATTGCTCCTGCACCCTGAGTTTATAAAGCGCTCTTCCCCCAAGCTTGTGGCTATGCTTCTCTGTTTGAATGCGGGATTTAAAAGTCTCTGGAGAAGCACAGTGTAAGAGGTGTTTTTTTATGTCAAGTTATAAGCTTCCACTCAAGATGTTTTCTACCCTTTTAGATGCCTTCTTTTTCATCTCTGAATGCATATGAATTGTGCTTTGAAAATAGCAGGGAGGTAGTGTGAAGCTCTGATTGCTGCGTAATAAATGAGAGAAAGAAACACTTGCGGTGCCACAGGCTTTGACAAGTAATTAAGGGCAATTGTGCCACAGCAGACCATGAATGATGGGCCAAATATTACAAATAAACTAATTCAGGCACAAGACATTCTACAACAATTACCATATTTGCAGCAACTGCTGCTTGTTTCTTTCTGTTTATGAATAACAATTCACTGTTTTTAAGAGGGAGAATTATGCAGTATTTCTATACTGTATCCTGTGTCACTTTTGCCACAGTGGATACCCGCATAATTTACAGCCTCTCTGTAATCTGCAGCATTCCACTGGCAGTATTAGGCTCTGATGTGAAGGTGAGGGACACAGAAGAGGCCATGTCCAGCTCATCACCCTCACATGTCCTTCAGCAGATGGAGTTCACCGTCTGTGCTGACAACAGTCATCATAGCAGCTCTGGACAGCCTCGCTGGAAATTGAGTGTCAGGTATTTACTTGAGCGGATTAAGCAGTGGCCCAAAGATTGTACTAGTTATTTCTTTAATCCTTGTAGTTCTGCTACAGTGTTGCTGTCCTTCACTACCATGTAAACACTGCCACAAGCTGTTTGGACCACACACTTTTTGTATTGTGGTTGGGTTTTTTTCATAGCAGCAGACATGACCAAACATGTTACCGCATGGAACTCTCCATTATTTTGTTTCACAGTACTATTTGTGAAATGGGAAAATACCACAAATCATATAATGTGCATATTGTAGTGTACAGTGTATATATTGCATGTGCATCTGGGCCAGAATGATTTGACATTTAATAAAACACTCATAACCAGTATTTGATAAAAGGTCCAGACATAGCATTGGATGTATGCATTTATGTCAAACAATCCACAACAGACTGGAAATTACACATACTGCTGAAAAAGGCAGAAGCTATTTTCAGGGATGGATGCTTCATTGCTATCTTTTTTTTTTAATAAGCATCCATAAATCTGTTTAGAAATCACATTGAAAAAAGGCATCCCTAATGGCTTCATCTTTTTTCAGCATTACATGTAGTCCAGTTGATTGCTGTTGTACATCTGTGGTTATATTGTAAAGAGGAAGTGTTAAAAGGTATGTAGCATGCAGATTTGAGAAAATCTTTAAAAAGAAACAGTGGCAAACATATTCATCCCAAATGGAAATAAGTAAAATAAAAAGAGTTAGAAAATCCATAGAAATTAGCATTTGTTTTGTTTGTTTGCACTATAAGTACAGTTTGTGGCATAACTAAGGCATGTGTACAGTATTTCCCACCAATATCTATATTTGGAACAATCCCCAATTCATTTATATTCAGATTTCCTGTGTGATGAAAACCTTTGGAGATACTATTATTGTTGCTGTTATTAACAATTTCAAATTGAGACCTCAACCTTTTTATTGAAAAGTACTGTAGAAAGTGGATGAGAACACTTGAATTCCAGTTGATGTCATTTCTGAGTCACCAATCTTGGCATGCCATATATTGTTTTGTGTTTTTCTTTCTTTTCCCCCCAGGATTGGGCTTGTTGTGACAATGCCTTGAGCCGGTAAATAAGGTGAAAGTGAAAACTGAGCAACAACAGCCTAGGATTCATTAATTATTCTTGTGATTGTTGTCCACTTGTTCTAGGGTGCTGCTAACCCCCAAATTATTTCTAGGTTCCAGCTGCAGGCTGCAGTTTTCTTAGTCATCATGTTATAAATTCTGAATATCAGCAATATCAGCTATCTACACTTAGCTATCTACGAATAATATCAGCCTTCCAAATTCTATATTGATCACCAAATTTCTCTCTCATATTGCTCATCATAACCACTTAAAACTGTCAAAAAATCTAACCAGAAATTTGGTGATCACTGATCGTTGTTTAGGTACATTAAACCATGTTAAGCTTTTTCATGACTTATATATAAAGCCCATGAGAACCGTGGGGAGTCAATCCACAGCCGCTCCGCTGCCCTGCTGAAAACGTCCATAATAATTGGACATTTGGTTAGATTTTTTTGACAGTTTTCAGTGGTTATGAGAAGCAATATGAGAGAGAAATGTGGTAATCATTTAGGTTCATTAAACCACGTCATGTCATATTGTTTTCTTCTTCATAAAACGAGTTGGACATCATCACATTTTTGTATACATTTTTATTTATTTACATTAGTAAGCTACAGGAAAATGTCTTCCAAAACATGACCTGCGCGAAAGAGAAAAAAAAATGAATGCGTCATTGTACCCAACACATTTCAAACCAAACTGACGCTCATGACCAAACTGTACCTAGTTTAAACTGTACTGTAAACATTTTAAAATATACTATATGCAAGTACAGCACACTGTGCAGCACCCAAGCTGGCATATTGTTTTATTTTGTCTTTTCTTGGTAAGTTATGATGACTTCGGGGAGGGCAGCAGTGTCTAACATGAGGGTGTTGTTGCTGTGAAGGCTGGCTGAAGAGTGATGTTGGTTTCATAATATAAATCTTTTCAGACAGTCCTGCTGACCAACAGTGCGTGGGTGTAACCTCATGAATCCTTGTTTTTTCACATCAAAGAGTGTTATTTACATCATCTTACAGTTGATTTGATGGATTTTCCAGTTTAGTCTATGAAAGAGCATACCAGATTATACATTGCATTACAGCTAACCATTTTGCAAACAATGCTGGTATTTTGGAGTTTTGGATGTGTACGTTTCAGACAGCCATATTCATTGTGATACTGTATGAAAATCAATTACCAGACTTGAAACTTGCTTGAGCTCTGTAATCCATCATAGTGAAAATCAAGTCTGCATTAATATTTGTCAAAGTTAAATTATTGGTGTTTAATAATAGGGTGCAGGTTTTTCCAATCAGTCAATTAATTAAACATAATTACAAACTCCTGTATGGTAGACTAGAAAAGGTACACCCTAAACTATATACAGTGCCTTGCGAAAGTATTCGGCCCCCTTGAACTTTTCGACCTTTTGCCACATTTCAGGCTTCAAACATAAAGATATAAAACTGTAATTTTTTGTGAAGAATCAACAACAAGTGGGACACAATCATGAAGTGGAACGAAATTTATTGGATATTTCAAACTGTTTTAACAAATAAAAAACAGAAAAATTGGGCGTGCAAAATTATTCAGCCCCCTTAAGTTAATACTTTGTAGCGCTACCTTTTGCTGCGATTTTTGCTTGCTTTTGAAAGTGATTGGCAAAAGTATAAAGTACAGTGATAAGGAGCTTTTCCTCCTCCTTGGCAGAGGTAACTATCAGTGTCAAACAATACATGTGCATGTTTTTATCAGCTTTTCTAAAGAAATGCGGTGAAATGTACCCTACATTGTGTTTTACTGCATTTAGTCTTTTATGAAACATTACTATTTGAACTCTCACATTACATAGATCTGGCTGTTTTTTTCCTTCTTGATGCCGAGCAGGACTTTACCTCAGCCAAGGTGGTTATGTTTTCTGTTCGGTTTGTCTGTTTGTTGTTGTTTTTTGTTTGTCTGAATGACAGCAGGATTACAGAAGAACTATTGGCCTGATTTTTGTGGAACTTGGTGGAATGGTGTAGCATGGGCAAAGGAAGAACCCATTACGGTTTGTAGTGTATCCGAATCACAGGATGCATTCATATGGTGTTGGAATACTGGAAAAAAAAATAGTTCCTGATCATATATCAAGGCTTGCCTAATCCGTATCCTTTGCTCTTCGCTGTCACTGGAGAAAGTTATCAACATAAAAAAAAAAATACAACACATCATTTTAGGGTCCAAGTTTCCACATTATGACTTAAAGCTCATGAACACACTGACGTTGTAAGAACAACTTTCCAACTCGGGAAATGGGACCATCCAAAGAGCAAGTGAATGCACCATTGGCATTGGCCTGGGGTTTTTTTTCCGAGTGCAATTCTAGTTTTAAACATGAATTTGCAGAGAGGGCACACTCTACAACCTCTTTATTGTAATCCAATTACACAAAAACAGTTATAGAGATGGAAAATTCATATTATACATTTCCAATTTCCTTTGCTGTGTATTAGTGCAATTGCTTTTCTCTGCCACACACACATACGCAGATAGTCTTAATATTTGCACGAACATGGTTTCAGGTGACCAGGATGTAATGCTCATTATCCACACATTCATCTCAACAGGAGTAGCCTCTATCCATGATGTTGGAATTTTAAACTCCGGTGGATTTCTGAGGACTATGGTTAACTGCTCCTCAAATCTCTGCAGGGTAAATCCAGACAGCTAGCTAGACTATCTGTCCAATCTGAGTTTTCTGTTGCACGACTTAAACAACCTTTGAACGTACACATGCTCCACCAAAACACGCTACTTCCTGAGGCTATTTTGTAGCGGCACCGTGGCTCTATCCAGCGCTTAGCGCCGCCCATGATGATTGTGATTGGTTCAAAGAAATGCCAATAAACCAGAGCAGAGTTTTTCTCCTATCCTGGAATGCTGTATGAACTAGCCAGACCCTCCTTCGCAGTGCTGTGAAAGAAGGTCTGGCAAAGCGAGACTACCATAGGAGCGACCCAGGGTCAGCATTGACAGGCCTGTGACTCATAACCGAGCGTCAAGTCCACCTACCAGCAGCAGTTGCTGTGTGTAGTTATTGTATGTTGCGAGAACACCACAGACTTTAAGAGGGGAGCCAGTGAGGCACATATGCAACATGACCACAACAGGGGGCCAACAACACTCAGCATGGCACATCTCATGGCTGCAGTGACAAACTTAAATTCAACCCCCTTAAAACCACATACCGGGTGGCATCAAACACTGTGACAGCTTGCTCTCTGAATACTATTGTCATGACAGCAACACATCCACACTAAAAGTTTAGGAAGGTATTAAGTAAAAGTAACATTTGGAAGCTCATAAATGTAAGTGAGGAAGCTTGTTATGTCTGTGTTGTTACTTCTTTTTGAAATGCATACGCATGCAGGCGAGCCCCTCGCTTGGTCCTTGGGGTATGGCAAATAACTCAAAACTGTATACGCTTTCATTCCCGCACTGCACATTAACAAGAAGGATGGCAGCTGATGCATTTGAAAAGAAAAGCAGAAATGTAATTGAGACTGGGTGTATTGGACACTCAGATATTAATTTCTCAGAGGGCAGGGCGTGCTGCGGGGCATCAGATAAAATGTAATTAGGCCCACATTTCATTTGAGAGCTTCTGTACTGCAAACATAGACCTGAGGTGAACTCAGGTCGCTGTTTTGATGATAAGTAATATTGGATGCCAAACGATGTATCAATCATGCCCGTAGGCTAGAATTTATAATTATTATTCCCTACTGTAGACTGTAAACAGCCAGAAGAAAATGCCTTGATAACTTATTTGAGACATAATACTTTACTTGTAGCACTATATAAGCATACACCATCATGCCGAGTGAAACACAGAGAATGACTGCCCCATAACTGTCACTCTTAATTCAGTTTTTGTGATTCAACAAAGTGCTTTAAGATAGTCGCAGCTATAGTGACACATGAGTAGTCTAAAGTTTACCAAGCAATCAAAATCAAGGTCCACTTATTCATATCATCATATACAATGTGCATACAAGATACAAAATTCTCCAATCTATGATCTACAAAATTATACCGGATAATGTATATCAACTGTTAGGGAAACATTAGTTGTTTTTCCATTCACATATTTTAATGCACATTTTGAAGTATTGCAGTAGAAAAGCTGGATGGAACCGCAAAATTTGATAAAACTTCATCAAATGTGCAAAAAAGTTTTTAATGCTAACTTAAGGTAGTTTTTCCTTTGTTAAGAAAGAGTTAATGCGCTAAATGGGATAAGGTGAATAAGCTGAATAAGCTCTGACATAGCGAACATATAACTCATGTGACTGATCAGCTGATTCTGCTGTCAGTGTCTTCATATTCCCATAACGTGTCTTCGTCTCAGGACTGTGTGCAACATGGCCAATACTTACGGACATGAAAGAACAATTCAAACTTGCTAAATTGAACCAAATTCCTGAAGAAGTTGCTTCATTTTTCTCCCATAAATAGGTTAAATGCAGTTGCAACCTGTACTTCTTCTACTCTGTTTACTAGTCATGCATAGCCTATAGCGACAACTTCTGAGGAAACGCTGTAGGTTAGTTTATTCACCCCAAAACAGTTGATGGAATCTCACCTGATTTACATTTCTTTTTTGCAACAATTCAAAAGTTCTCTTAAAATGTGGTTGCCAATTTAATGTGAACACAGCTACTATGACTTAAAATGACTACTTCAAGGTTAGGGGACCTCCATTTTCATGGTTACAATAATAACTGCTTGTATGTGTATCCAAGATGCTCCTCTGTGTGCATCAAGTTTTACATTTTCATTTAATTGAAAAAATACATGAAATAATATACACAAATGATATAGGATTTGGTGAGGTTAAGTTAATCAAGCGTTTGAAGCTCTGACTGAAACATTTATTTTTAGACCATGCAAGTGCAAGCAGGGTTTTATGTCTTTCATTTCATATCCTTTATCATTGGATCCACTTATTGGTCCTAGACATACAGGTATCCAAAGATTTTCTGTTGAAGATGTCTATTGAAGTTGCTACCAGGGCTCTGCCATGCTGCCAGAAACTTATCTGCACCACCTGGTCTGAACGTGTGAAGCCCTCTGTGCTTCAGGGACATCACAGGCTAAGCCAAAGTCAATCACTTGTTACCCTCAATGGCTGCTGTAAGTGGTCCACAATCAGTGTAATCTCAGGTTTCAGATCTTCATGGAAAATACACTTTCTCCATTGAAATCCTGAATGGCAATATTATGAGAAGGTCAATTATACTGGAGCATATAACATTTTCTTTTTTTCATTCAGCTTGTTTGCTTTCAAGGCCTTAAATGGTCTGGCCCCGGAGTATTTGTCTGAAATTTTAACTTTGCAGGAGCACAACCGGTCATTGCGTTCTTCAAACCAGCGAATTTTAGAAGTGCCAAGGTCTAGATATGAATGGTGGGGTGATTAGGCTTTTGCAGTTGCTGCCCCAAGACTCTGGAACAAGTTACCCCCTGATATTACAGATTTAGCTCTTTTTAGGTCCAAACTTAAAACGT
Source organism: Zingel zingel (assembly GCA_023566125.1). Lineage (NCBI taxonomy): Eukaryota > Metazoa > Chordata > Actinopteri > Perciformes > Percidae > Zingel > Zingel zingel. The sequence continues at coordinate 36,222,946 of CM042322.1, read as the reverse complement.
ATCTGTTTAGTCTGGCTTTTAATAAGTAGCAGTGGTGTGACAACTTCATTCTTCTGTTTCTTTGTAACTATTTCGGATTTTACTGTTTTCTATGCTCTTTCTTTTTATTGTATGATATATGTTTTTACTCTTGGTGTTGATGTTAAGCACTTTGGATACCTGCTGGTCGCTGTAAAGTGCTATATAAATGAAGTTTGTTTGATTGATTGATTGATTTTCTGAATGTCATACCAAGAACATTGTTTGGGTTTGGGTTCACTTCAGGACAAGTGACTTTCAGGTAGAACAGAAATAAAAACATCTTATGATAAAATGCAAGACAACACAATGTGATACAATAGCATATGTACTGTAGGATATTGTATTATTTCTCCTAGCTTTAATAGCTCTAAAAGAATGAAGAGTTGAAAGCAGTGATATAGCTCAGTGTTATAAAGCCATAAAGCTTTCTGCAGCTGAGTTCAACATTTACAAGATAAATCTCTTAATGTATCAATTTGATTCGATTTTCTCTCTGACAAAAACACACTGTAAACATAATAATGTCAGATGCCAAGATGCATTAGTTTAATATCAATATGTCGGAGCAGATAGATTCTAATTGATTGTTTACTGTTGATTGATAATTAATATTCAGTGTTTAGTATTTTGACATTTAGTGTGATGTGGGTTTTAATTAATTTCACAATTTCGCCTGTACTGTGTTAATATTTAACTTGATTACATTTATATGTATGCATATAGCATTTTTATAACATCATTTTTAAGAATACATTTTCTTTCTTGTTTATGTCACACTTTTTTATTTACCAAATCGTCCTGCAAATGGCTAGCCTAGAAATCTAGACGCACCCTAGCTTCAGCAAATGTAATTTGCAGCCAGGGGGTCAACTCTCCATTTTCTTGCGAGCTGGAAAAACCAAACTCTGGTCGGGCCAATCACATTGTGTATAGAGTCAGTGGGCGGGCTTATGGCTGCTGCTGCTGCTGGGAACAGCGGTCTTTCGAAACGGCTTTGGCTGCGACTCTGGAAGACTTGGAGTTAAGCTTTTATTTGAGAAAAGAACAAAGAACGGCACTGAAGTCATTCTTAAAAAAGGAATATGTATTCGGAGTTTTGCCGACTGGATACGGCAAAAGTTTAATCTATCAACTAGCTCTGCTACCGTCTTCGTTGCTCTGCCTGGTTGTAGCGCTATCCTATTGCGTGCAGAGGGAATTTGAAAGACAACCGTTTATCCCGCCCCTCGGATTGAGCTCCGTCAATGGTGAGTTCCCAGACCCAACATCTTGATGTGGGTCTGGCTTGGCAGGCTAGCAAATGGCAGTTCTCTCTGTTTCAGCTGGTTGGAGCCACAAGGCACTTTCTTACCCCAGTGTGCAGAGTACTGACATTTATCATAAACAGCTGCCTGCTTGTGCCACATCTGAATGAATTCCAAAGTACTCGCCCCTGTACTCCCGTAATATCATACGGTAAGTGATATTTCCACTGAATAAAAATAGGCAAATCACTGCTTAATCCCAAAGTCATACATTCAATATTGTATATAATGTATCTCACATTTATGTTACAGCTTACATCGCACTTGCAGATTCAAAGGCATTTTGTAAAGCGGGTAGATGCATTAATCTAAATGCCACAACCAACATCCCCCCATTCCCTCTGTGCACACAAAACAATCTACAATCTGTTTTCCTCCTGACTTATGCAGAACTCAAATCTTGCCAGAGTAATTTATGACTTTCCCTTTGCGTTTGGCGAATCTCCATTCTGCAGTAGAAAGAGCCAGCGTAGAGATGCCCACACATAATTACGCAGTACAGAGATAGTGTAACCTGGCTGACAAGTCCTGCATGTTTGCTCTACATATCGAGCTTTATCTGTGTAGTTATGAGCTAATTTGGAAGGAATCCTACCAGGTCTTCAACAGTGTGAAGATTATGGCTTTCATGGGTCACTGGATTCACACACGTTCGATACTTCCAGAGGACTGGAATGTCATCGCTTGCCTTTCCTGGTGAATCACAAGGACACAGTGAATCATGATGAGGTGTGATAGCCTGTGCCTGTGGATGCGGTAAAAAAATAATAATGCACAGCAAGTTCGGAACTGGCAGTTATATATTTCCCAGTGAGTCATGAAACAAACCTGAATTTAAATAGGAGGAAGGAATATTATTTGCATGTTGTTAAATGTATAGGCTGAATCTGGCCCGTTATTCTGCCTGTGTGCAAACACTACTTATGTGTGATGAGCTATTGTCTGGCAGCATCGGAAAAAGGTTTCCTGTGATGCAGCTTTAGGGGGCATCCAGGCGCACCACTCCCTGTCCTGAATTGAGCAATTTTGAGTTGTGTTGTCCACATTGTTCAGCTGTGATTGGCTTGCAGGACACACATTTCGCATCAATTGCTGTGGCCTATTTGCTCAAGCTTTCTGGACAAACAATTAATGTAACTGAGAAAATAAAACATGGTTTTTACTGTGTGGGTGACAATCCATATGATATGATATGATATGATATGATATGATTATTTTTACTCTCATCGGAACATTTTAACTTTTGGTTTTCATTAACTTAAATATTAAGAGTGGCATTAACTTTGCATTATATTTTCCAATTTACTGCAATAATATGCAAAAGTTATACAAATTTTGTGCAAATTTCTTGAAAGAATAATTGCAAAGGATTTTGCAGGATCGTCCAGTACTGATTCTGTTGATAGGCATGATACATCATAGTATACTGTACGCCTAGTTCTTAGACACAAATTCAGACATTTTGTCTTCACATACCTTAAGATTCAAAGTTTTAAATATCAGTGTTGGTTACTCAAAGATTCCCAGGACCCTTGGAAATGTTTAGAAAACGTTTGCTCAGTGCTAATTTTATCATACTGGTATATTAAAGCTTCAGTGCGTAGCTTTTTGATATTAATGAACGTCTGTTAGGTTCAAGCCATTGCCAAATGAGTAGATACAAAGCTAATTAAGACTATCAGCTCCATAAACTCTCTGTATTTCTCAGTACGGCTACTGTATGTTCAGAACATGGTGTCCTCCGACGACTTTCGTATGCAGAAACTTGAGTGAAGATAGTTACCTCTTCTGAAGAGTCCATCCTGTTTTTTTATCATCCGTGTCCTTTTGGCTACCAGCAACTGCGTGGAGGAGGGGTGCGCGATCACGGAAGGCTTGGATTATGTGGACACGCCGACAGTTTTGTTGTCATTACTTAAAATTCCTCATGGGGGGCAACAGAAACTATGCACTATAGCTTTAAAATTAAGGAAGGCACATAATTCTGTTGTCTTCAGAAAAAAAACCAAACAGTCCAAACGGCTGAGTTTCACTTCTGAAAACTGCCCTACTTAGTACGATACTTTAATAAGGTTTAAGGCCCACATTGTGTAGTGTTCTACATTTTCAACAAGGAAACGAATGCCAGTATGATTGCAATAGTGGCTACTGTCTCTTTGATTCATTCTCAGCCTCAGTACCAATACCTCACTAGAGGTCTGGAGGTCAAATGCACATGAGGTGTTTTGTAATTTTGAGTAAAAGGTAAAGGTAAAGTTGGTATTTTCCCCATAAAAGAACATTCTGCATTGGAGCTTTTACCTGCAGATGGCTACATTTTCTGTTAAATCAGAGATTTGTTGCTGTGTTCCAGTGTCACACTACACATGGAGCCACCTGGATTTAAAGGTCATTCTCTCCAATTGCAATTTCACCATTCACTGCTGAGAGATGTGGGGGTTTATCTGCAGGTGTTTCAGACACCAGGAGGGTCAGGAAGATGAGACAGCCATCTTTCCTGTTGTTATGATTACTGATGATTGATTTCAGAGACAGAAACAGATAAATACAGAAAGAGAAGTTACCGTGGAATGCTACTGTGTCATCCAGCTTTCAAATAGTAGCTACAGAAAAATATGGATTCTCTTGGCTGAATTAGTATTGGTAATATCAGGCACACAGAGGATCTGGAGAATGCAGAGTAATGACAACAATCGAGAAAGGGGGAAACGAGGGGAAACATTCTTTTTAATGGAGTTTGCTCAAGTTACATTTCTTCTTGCACAATAAGCAATTTTTGCCCAGTCGATAAAAGCCGCTGAAAAATTGTTTACTTCCCCATGCAGGTAAATCATTTCAAAATTGGCTTGATATTAAAGCATATCCCTGAGAGCATGTACGCTCTGAATGTGGTTGATTACAAAGCAAAATGCGGCAACCTTTCTGGACTTCATATGGACCCCTGTACTCTTTCTAATTAGGTCTTTATCCCTCCAGGACACAAGATAATGGCCAGGTGTGAATGGAATTTGGAGGTGGATTTATGCCCCCGGTCTATGTCAGATGCTGTATGTGTGGTGAATGAAAACAGTTCATTTGTAAAGCTTGAAGTGGGAGTAAGTCATGTTATTAACACATAATCTTGTTCCTGCCCTTAGTCGTGTCCCATGGCTCCCAAGGACTCAAAAAAATAGGTATGGCACTACTGTATACTACTTTTGTGTGACACTCTATTTACATTACATTTACATTAAAATAAAAAAAGGATACTCAAAATATGTCGCTATGCTTAAAATATATTTGCTTTAGTACTGTTGATGGACTCACATCAACATCTGACAACGAATTTCAAAAGGAGCTTTTCACAGCTGGCAAAAATTAAAGCTAATTGTAAATGTTGATGAGACAGCTCCAGGAACATCTGAGAAAACAAAATGTTAAATATAAAGTCTTTGGGAAAAATGTTCTGCAGCTTAGGCACTCATCTGTTCAGTGATTAAATGTCATCTTGATGAAGTTACCCATGCTGCAATCCAAACTGATTTTTAGCCACACTTTAAAGTATGACTCCTTCTGTACAGCTGCTAAAATCTTGCTGTCATGGTGAACCTGTTTATTCTCCTACTCCTTGGACACAAACACACTCAGACAGCCTCAGGCTGCCTATACAGTACATGATCACCGGCAGAATCACTTTGCAAGCGGCATGCACCACTGCTCTCCTACAGAGAGAGGGATAACGGTAAACGTCACTGCAGTGCTACCTTGAGTGTTAAATACAATACTAATACTAATTTCTTATTCAAATTAGAGTATAGCTGAAGAAGAAACTTAAAAATGAAGGTTGTTGTTGACCCCAGTGATTTCGGAATTGAGTGTGATTTAATAAGTATCCATTTTCAACAGTTGTTTGTAAATTATATGATGGCAAATCAGCAATGAGCTGAGCTCTAAGCATTGACTGTCAATCATTAAACAGCGTGACTCTATATTAAGACATTTGTGTCTGGAATGCATTGCACGTCATTGCGTTCAGCAATCAAATATCTTGTGGAAAAGTGCATTGCCTTTGGGTCTGTGGCTGATGTACTGTATATTTTTTTTTGTTCACTTAATTTTTACCTGCCTCTTTGTTGCCAACAATTACAGTCTCAGATCTGCCATTAAAGAGCCTTTAAACAACCTGCCTTATGTCTGCTTTAGGGTCCACAGCTTGTCTACCAGAAGTGTAACATTTAGATTTAGAGGGACTTTTCAGTACACACTTGAAAAGCCTGCAGAACGGTTGTACCAACCCTAAGAGGATGGGTCTAAAGAATTTTTAAGAATTTTAAGAATTAGCTTGTTTATGGTGTTCTTCCAACACAGTCTTACGGCAGTTCGTGAAATGGTCACGTAATTTTTAATCTATTGATTTGTGTACACGGACACATTTATCTCGTTTTTTCGTGATGGTCAGCACGTTTTTTTTAAACTAGTGTATTTCAATGGGAAGCATCTTTAGTGATCACAGGACGATTATTTCTGTCAGTCAGGCGTGAAATGAACCTGATCGTGGAAAATTCCATGATGGGCCCACAAAAGAATTCCGGGTTGGGTTTAGGAAAAGGAACGGGGAAAGGAAACTTGACACGCGGGACATGATCCCCGGTCTCTGGGGGACGCGAGACAACAACAGGACGGTTGGGTTTAGGAAAAGAAGAAGGGGAAAGGAAATGTGACACGTGGGACACGATCCCCGGTCTCTGGGGTGAAAGTCCTGTGTTGTTTGACCCATCCACCACCCCAACCAACCTCTCTACGCGGAGTTTCAGACTTTCATACTACTAGCTACCATAGTCGCTTTTAATACATTCGTTTAAAAAACGTGCTGACCATCACGAAAAAACGAGATAAACATGTCTGTGTACACGAATCAATAGATTAAATTACGTGACCATTTCACAAACTACAGTGAGACTGAGTTGGTTCTTCGTAAGGAAAATGTCTGTTCGTTTTGCGTTCTGCAATAAGCAATACACGCACAACTAAAGAAGGATACATCACAGGAGATATTTCATGGTGGTCACACACAGTTGCTGCCACACATTGCTGCCCAATTTACTTCTCACTGAAGGATTCTTCTACTAACAGATTCTGTATTTCTCAGTACCCCTCTGAATATCACCACTGCCTCTTTTCTGAAGCCTTTCAGATATCATTCTTACTGAAGGATTGGTGTTGCTAAAGGATGTTTTTCACAATAAGACATGGCAAAATTACCATAGCCAGCCTCAGTTTTACAGCCTGCAGAATAAATATTTCCCACTGTCAATAAACTACCAGGTAAATGAGGAATGCTGGGAAGATTTAGAGAGTGAGGAGGCGAGTCAGGTAGTCCTGATTATTGAAGTGCACATTTTCTCCCCCACTGTGCATTTGTCTTGTTAGCTGTTCATTAATAACAAACAGTGCTTGGGAAGTAGTTTGTCAGCCCTATCGCGCCGGTCTTTTCTCATATACGCCATCGTTCCAAACCCTTAGTACAGTACGTGCCCTATTCGATGACCCATAACTCCGACTTAATCAACCTCGTGCAGAGAGCACAACGAGTACATGAATCACAGCAACACATCAGCAGGATGTTTCCTCTCACAGAGGGGTATACAGTAAGCAGACACCACCACCACACATTCATGTTTGGAAATATTAATGTTCAAGCACACACGCACAACCACACATATAAAAAAGCTGCAATATCTATTATAGCTTTTCAGTGCTATGATGGATAAAGCACAGGCTGTGCCAGAATTATTGCTTCAGTGTGTTCAATACTGCAGGGACCTCTAAAAATAAATGAGCAAGCAGCATGTAAGAAGTGTTGTTGGATGGTTATTAAGTATGCCTATGTATAATACTGTAGGCTCCAGTGTATGTCAGTGTCACCATCATTATATAAATGTGATTGGCAAGTTAATGTCTTTTAAGGTAAACACAAACTCGGTAGCTGCTGGCATTTGTTACCTGCTATTGTCACTTGTAATTGTTTAGGGAGGGATGGAGACATGGAAAGAAGGATAGCTGATGCTCTCTGCCAATACTCAATCTGCTGCTGTTTGATCATTACATTTAGTGTTTGCATACAAAAAAAAAATTATTGAAAAATCAAGTATTATCTGTTTTTCTACAAAAAATGGAAGAGCTAAAAGAGAACAGCCAGAGAAACATGGTTATAATGGAACAAAAATGCAAGCAATATTGGCGATGATGATAATAAGAAAAAAAGGAAAGAGGAAATAAGCCATAAGAAAAGGAGGATAAGGAAAGAAAAAAGAAGACAGATGAGGAGAAGGAGAGGAAATAAAATGAAAAGAAAGACAAGGAGAAATAGAAGGAAAGCGGCCTGTAAAGGAGAAGAGGAAGGAACGTGGAAATAGAAGAGGAGAGGGAGGGGAAACGAAAGGAAATGGAAGAAACGAAAGAAAAAAAAATACAATGAAAGATGGAGCAGAAAAGGAAGCAGGAAAAGAAGAAGTGGAAGAAAAGGGGACAGAAAAGAAAGATAAGCAGGAGGTGAAGAAAACAGACAGGAAGCGAATGAAAAAGACAGAAGGAGAGGAAATAAGCATAGGAGAAAAAGAAGGAAAATTAGAACTGGAGAGGAGGAGAGGAAAGAAAGAGAAGCTAAGAAAAAAATGAAAGGAGAAGCAAATAAAGGAAAACAAGAAGGAAAATGAGACAGAAGAATTGAAAGGAGGGAGAAGGAGAAATATACAGAGACAAATGAGAAGGAAGACAATAATGGAAAGAGAGAAAAGGAGACAAAAGAGAAGACAGAATGATAAAAGATGAAGCTGTAACGAGGGGGAGATGGACTGAACAAGCTGTCGATTCCCACCCCTAATAAATACCAGAAAAAGAAGAAGAAAGAGAATGACACAAATCTGAAGCAGGAGAAGAGGAAGTGGGCCAAACAAGAGATGAAGAAACTGGATGAAAATTCAATATCAATATAAAGACAGTGTGTGTGTGTGTGTGTGTGTGTGTGTGTGTGTGTGTGTGTGTGTGTGTGTGTGCATGTGTGTGCGTGCATGCGTGTGACTTCGTGTATTTCTGTGCATCTGTTGGCATTACTAGCCCTTTTAAAATCTCTTGTTCAGATTCCTTTCATCTCCAGTAATCCCTTTCTCTTTGGAAGTGCAGATTAAGTCCATGTATGGCGGACTAAAGTCTCCATCCATAAGGAAACTCAATCACCTTCAACTCTCACCATTAGAAACACCCAAGCAACCCAAACTCTGGGTGCCCCGCAGACATGTTCGCATGTGCCTGTGAAGAGAATGTTTATCTTGTCCTGTCGGTACGAGACAGACGGTGTCATTACATATGCCGCTGCCATCGCTGCCAGCAGCACAGCCAGGCACCGCTGGTTTCCATGGAGGTAATCTGCAATGGCAGAGACAGGCTAGATTATGGATAGGAGATGAGACTGTGGGCTGGCCACGGGCATCCCCCCAAGCTTTTCTCTGTCACGCTGTTTCACTGAAGCGCAGGGCACCTCTTTGGGGGATGAAAGGATCTATCTGTCTGTAACCGAGCTCGCAGAGAGGATGAAATGGATTTGGCTGGAAAAAGGCTGGGTGCGGCTGGTGAAACATTTAAACATCTCTGCTAGAGTTGAGTCGGAAAGCTGATATACAGAGCACGAACGCTTGTAACAGGTGTCCAAGGCAATCATGTAGCACTGAATGAAGACAACAGGTCCCACGCAGCCGATACAGAAACCTCTGTTAAGGGTGACAGCGTAGCATGCATACAAAGCCAAATGGATTATTGTTGTACAGCAATTTAGCATTTTCAAATTCAGTATTTCAACCGTCATTTCCTCGTATTTACAGAATTTTCATGCAGGATGACTTTTGTTTACCATGAAAAAGCAAATCTGTATCAGCAAAAGCAACATAATTAACCTTGTATGCTGCTACATTTACATAATACCATCTGTCTACTCCCAAACTTGTTAAGGCTCTCTGTCCCTTTAGACAGATTTTCGGCAGACATGACTGAGCATAAAATTCTCCAATATTCATTGCGGTCAGTGTATTCTGTGAAGCATGATTTGAATTTACCACAAACGGTTTTCTGTCTTGAAGTTCCTTGAGTTATTCTCATTGAATTCCTGCACCTTAAAATGTTGAAACTACCATTTACAAAAAAATGGAAAATACAGTATGCGTCGCCGAGAAAAGGCAGTATTATTTTTCAACAGGCCATGAATCCAAGAGAGCTGCTTCTGAAAATGAAAAAAGAAAATACGATAGGTATAAATGCTTTTTAGAGATATTTTTATTTACTTTGGAAGTCCAAAAGTTTGCAAAGTAATGACTGCAGCAAAAGACATGACATTTTGATTTAATTTAAGATGAAGAGAAACGACAGCAAAGAGAAGCACTCGAGGAAGCCAAATACATTTTTTTGTTTGACGGCAGAGAACAATGTAATAAAAAAGAAGGAAAGAATCTACCTTACTCCATCTACAACAACATATAATTTCATTGACTGTTCAGTAAAGAAGATTACTGTTTCATCAAGCTGCATTTCATGAGGTGTATATAATAGAAAACAGTATCTGTATTTCATAAAACCAAGATATCATGCAGAGCTTGAAAACTGTGCATGCCCAGATGGAGGACAAAGTTTGCCGACCCATCTACTTCTGCAGTTTTATATAGGTCTAGTGTGAAGAAGTCAAACCCCTGGAGGATAGAGTGTCAGTGGTATGCATTAGGCAGGATCTTGCCTGTGGGGTGAAAGCATACAAGGTCAGGAAACACATTTGTGTTGAAGTTGCTTCAGTGGTGATGAAGTTGCCAACAAAACTGGGCTGATTTGATTTTCTCTCTTAATGCAGTTTACAGGCTTCATCCTTACCCATTAGAGCAGGCTGTTCTCATGAACCATTCGTACATATAGATACAAAAAGTAACGCACTGTTATTCGTATGTATTCCAAGTTTATATTACTGTGTGACCCCCCTTTGACTGCTGCTGTTTAAGACCACAAAGATCCACATAGGGAGGAGGTTGTGCTGGATGGGTGGGTCCTGAAACAAAGGGTTTTTAAGTGACCCCGAAATGTGTGTTTGTGTCCCTAAAACAAAGGGCTTTCAAGCAGGGGAGTAGAGTTTGTGTCCTAAGGGACCGTTCGGTATTTATGGAATGGACAACCAGAGGAAACTAGGGGAGGGTCATGTCTTTTTATTCTTTGTTGAGGGGAGGGTCACCCAACATTTTTTAGTCTAGGAGGGGGGGGGGTCTCACAAATTTTGTATTCATGAAACAGCAAAATCTCAAAGTGGCTTGTTTGGTGCATATTTTTCCATGTAGCTCTCAGTCTCAGCCCCCGCTACCAGATGGGTCTGACCCATGAGTTTGCTTCGGGGCAGAAGGAGCACTGCTCCCCTGGTGGCTGAAATGGGTAATTGCACTGTTTAAAAAATGAGTGGAATAATTATGTTTGGCATGACCAGACATTTTATAAATATTTTAAATAACACAAAACAACTAAATGGTGGTAGGTAATACATCTGATTTCATATACTGCTTTAGTAAAAAAAATATTACCTGGCTGACGATGGGAGCAGCAGGACGCAAAAAACTAAAGTTACTGTTGCACTATGTCTGGACATCTTGCCATGCCAACGCTGCAATAAAGGTTTCCTAAATGCCATGTATATAGGAATATATATATATATATATATATATATATATATATATATATATATATATATATATATATATATATATATATATATATATACATACATTGATGTCAGCTTACTAATTGATTGCAGGTAGATTTGGACTTTTATACGTTTATTCCACTTTGTTTAAACGGCGAAGTTCACCTCGTTCACCTGTTTGGAGGTGGCTGGTGAATGTGACGCGATGTGAATTAGTATTTGAAGTAATGCAGGAAGTGTGCATTTAGTTTCCATGCTTATTGTGTTTCCACAACAATGTTAGTGAGTAAATCTAATGAAATGGCCATCACACCATAACAGAGGAGTGTGATGTATAAGATGAGAAGGCAGAGGTTAAATCATGTAAGTCATGACTGTAAAAAATAAAGAGAATCTGCACATCTTTGCCAAGTGCTACCCAGTACAGAAGGCATCCAGGAATTGATGGTGAGGGGTCATGCCTCTTTTCACAATCATTTTGGAATGTCATAGAAAAATTTTACTGGCGAAGGGAGGGTCAAGTCTAATTTTACTAAACATACCAAAACTCCTCCGGTGGCACTTTCTATAAATAACGAACAGTCCCTAAAAGAAGTTAAGGGGGAAACACAAGACTTTCACCCAGGAAATGGGTGTTAAGTGTCCAAGGAGTACTACTTAAGGGCACCAGTGTTTTACCCCAAACCACAATCTTTTTTCTAAAGTCGTTTTGGTGTGTAAACATAACTGTCGTCGCCACATGGCGGTAACCTTACGTTGGTAACCTTATGTCAGCTAAGCCTAACTACAAAGGCCAATGAAACAACGTTACCTCGGGGAGACCGGTCCCTGGCCCACAGTTACCTTTTGTCGGCTAAACTTAACTGTAAAAACTACTAGATTTTACTGTCATGTGACCTATCGGCTAAACTTCATCACGTGACTGGTCGGCGATCGGCGTAATTTCATATGATATTGTACGAATTGTTGGATTGTGCATGGGTTTTCGTACAATATCATACAAACCAGTTCATGATGCCGTGATTAGAGACGATAACACTTTATAATAACCATCACTAATAAATGGTATAGTGATAGTTAACAAATCTTATTAATGAAAAGATAGTTAACAAATCTTATTCTACAATATACTGCACTATGCATATTTATTTATTTATCACTCTTTGTTACCTCCAACTGTGCAATATGTCATATCTATTCATGTATATCTGTGTGTATATATATATATATATATATATATATATATATATATATATATATATATATATATATATATATATATATATATATATATACCGTCTGTATATATAAGAGTATTTATTGTGTAAATATGTCTGTTTTTATTATTATTATTATTATTATTATTATTATTATTATTATTATTATTATTATTATTATAACTGAGTCTATTTTTCTTGTTCTTATACTTTATGTATATGTTTTTCTCCTATCTCTAATGAATGTGTATTTGTGTTATTTGGATGTGTGTACATTGTTTTTCTTTTGAGCTGCTGTAGCACAGGAATGTCACAGTGTGGGATTAATAAAGTATCTTATTTTATCGTATCTTATCTTTAGTTAATAGATATTTTACTGTTAAAAGACAATGAAATTATGATTTACTAATTATTAGTAATGTTGTAATTAATGATATTTTATCATTATTTTAGTGTCATATACAATAATAAGTTGATAACTTCAGATAGATAGTTAATACTTGGCCAGTGGTTAATAATTGTTTCGTAAACTGAATGGCTATTATAAAGTTGAAACTAATGCTCATAATAATACTTTCATGATTAATAAATGGTTTATAAAGCATCAAGTAAAATTAATTTCGCCCCATTAAATCTTTTTTTGGCGATCTATAAAAGAGATGATTATTTGATTATTTGAGCACTGATAATAGCTCTAAATAATGTTTATGGATGCTTTACAAAGTCTTTTTTAACCATTAACAAGGTATTATTTTCATCAGATGCAACTTTATAATAGAAATCCAAATAATGTTTATTGACGGTTTATAAACAATTTCTTAATCATTAACAAACAGTTAATATAATTATATAAAATGTTTAAATGTGAACAATATGCTTTTAAAATAATATAAATTAAAGCATAACTAATAATTACTAAACATTATTATTTATCAATTGGTTGTTAGTTAACAGTAAAATAACTATTAATGTAAGTTTAATTAACTATCAATTTACCATTTATTAGTGACGGTTGTTATAAAGTGTTACCCATTTGGGTTTTAATGCAGGATTCAAATTTGGTTAGCTTTGAGATACAAATTTGAGCCACTAGCCAATTTGCAAACCATCCTGACAGTGCGCACCAATGCCAAGCAATGCCAGTAGACCTTTCCTCACTATGTCATCAAGCTCCAAAACTAAATGCAAATGAATTTCACCGAGCCTCTTCCCGGTGTGACCAGGCAATCATGATGCATTCATGCCATGCCAAACCTATTTTTTATTCAAGCTTGGCAGTATTCACCATGCATGAATGGGCTCCATGTTCTGAGATGGAGCCCATTCATACCACTGAAGGTTGCTCACTGGGTGCATACGCAGATAGTTTTTATTTTTCCTCAGAATCTTTGGGCCCATAGAGCGCATGCATTAGAGTCTTTGCCGGGCTGAGTCCCCTGACTTCCGGGTTCTTCACATCCATGAAGAGTATGAGTTATTTTAAGATTACATTATATAAAGTGTCACATTCATTGGACCTAATGCATTCTGCTACTACAAACAGCTATTTTGGGGTAGGTGTTAGGCAAAGATAAAACTATTCAGTGTTTCACAGTGGTGTCTTTTGTAGGGAAAAACTCTTTTCCCTAAGCCCTGTTCCCAATTATTAACAGTGCTTGTTTGTCTGTTTAATTATTAATTCAGTCAAATGTTTTAAAGCACTTATTATTTTTATTAGTCATTTTTTACATTATATTGTGTGTGTTGTATTGGTTTTTAGGGTAGACCACTACTCAATCAGGGATAGTCAAAACAGGTTTGCATTGTATTATGTCCTCTTAACAGGGAGGGGCTGGGCACTGTTAAGATGTAGGGCGATAGATAAAATAGTTAATTTAATTTTATTAAATCTGGTGCACTCATCAGTATATATGTGCATCCATAGGTTCATTTTGATGTCAGCAGTCACTGAGACATCTTACATCAATGTATTGGGAATAACTTTGTATGATTTTGATGCTTGATCTCTGTTTAGCTTACCCTGTACTTACCTGGGCAGGTGGTAAATTCCAGTTAGGTGAGGCTGAGGGTCATTTACTTAAATGAGGGAGCGAGGTGGTGGCAGGTTGCTGTGAGGCTGCAGCTTTCATTAGTTTGTATTCAGCTTCATTTAATTTTGTTGAATTTTGTTGCTTTCTTTTAACAATGACACTGATCTTACGAAAACCGTGAAGTGTATTTAACTGATAAAGTCAGAGAACACTCATGAAAAATAATTATACAGGTAATTTGGGTTGTTTTGGAAGGAACAAACAAATTATCAATATATACAGTAGATATATATATATATATATATATATATATATATATATATATATATATATATATATATATATATATATATATATATCATACATACTTTTATATTACTTGAAAATTGGGTCTTGGGTTTTGTGGATAAAATAATTAATATTTGCTCATATTTGTGGCTGTTTTGCCCTGTGATGATCATAATTTACCCGGAATTATTTACCACTACACCACATGTATCCCGCAATAACAGAACAAATAAATAACAGAATAAATATTTAGTATTTTACATTTAGAAAACAAACAACTCATTGTCCTTAGGGGACTGTGCAGTACTTATTTGATTATTTGTACAATGCAACAAATAAGACCCTTGGAGGAAAAATTGATTATATAGGACATTGAAAATTGAGTAAGGCAAAGAGGTCATTAAACCCCTTCTCTCAATAGTTGTTCTGGTTGTTCCTTCAATGCACTATGTCGAAACAAATGGCCAAAAACTTGAGCAAAACACATATCAAGTTGACAACAACAGGAGCCCATTTATTTATTGTCACAGAAATGGTCCCTTTTCTCTTTCTGTCTCTCTATAAAAGGTGCTTTATTTTCGCCTTATGAATCTAACAGCATTGAAGCATTGGCATAGAGCTGGAAGTGGCAGATGGAACTCATCTCAAGTCTTCAATCATCAACCTATCACTGATTCTGGTGCATGTTTTGTATACAATGTAAATACTAATAATAGAGGTAAAGAAACAACTTGAGGTACACAGTGAAACATGAATAGGAACAAGATGTCATAAACCAAACGAGAGTTATATATTCCTATCAAACACACATTCATTGGCAATCTTTTCTAAGATCTGGTGGTGCACGGTGCTCCAGTTTTCACACCAGGCAGCTGTAATTTTCTACGACATATGCTGTGAAAATGACTTGAACATTATGCCGAGACTCTAATTCCGACCATCACAATGAGAGGCGCACAGTTTCTCCTTCTTCCCTCGCTCTCCACCAACCTTCGAAGGCAACAGAAGTGTTGGCACATGGCTCTCTGGCCAGGCGGGGAGGCATCTTTTGATGGGAATGGTGATAGAAACCGTGCGGTGGTGTTGGCGGTAAGCCTGATGTGCTCTGCTGGACAGTCATTTTCTCACCAATTTGACATGCGTGGCATTTTGTTATCTTGCAAGGACGTCCTTTTTGGAGAGTAGATTATTCACTGAATGTCAAGGAGGGATACTGTTCCCCCTCCTTTCTTAAGGGATTCAGAAAGCTCAGTGACAACGATCCATTCTCTCCCTCCATGTTTTTTTTATTTTTAGCAAAATTGCACTTGAAGTTAATTACAATACAGTCAGATGCAAATGTCTCCATGCAGGCAAAGTTGGATAGAAATGAATTAGAAGTACAGATAGAAGGTGATTTGAGGGAACAGCATGAAACATGGCCAATACTCACGGACATGAAAAAACAATTCAAACTTGCTAAATTGAACCAAATTCCTGAAGACCTTGCTTCATTTTTCTCCAGTAAATTGGTTAAATGCAATCAGCAACCTGTACTACTTCTACTCTGTTTATTGGGTGATTACAGCCATGCATTGACTATAGCGCCAACTTCTGAGGGAACTATGATGTAGCCTAGTTTATTCACTCCAAACCAGTTGATATAAATACACATAATTCTCATTTCTTTTTTGGTGACATTTCAAAAGTTTGCTTAAAATTCACTTGACTATTGAATGGAAACACAGGTAGTCAAGGCAAAACGCTTTGTTAGGAGTTGCATAACCTTTTTAAAATAGGCCCATGAATTGAAAATCAAACCTTTTATTTTTTTAATTTGCATGTTTCTGCAAAAGATCCGACTAAACAACATTTTCACTGAACTAATACCCGTCTGTTAGTTCAAGAACGCTCGCCATTATGGACGAACAAATCGACTGTTTGGTGACACAATAGTAAACTAATGTCATTTAAAGCATTTTATCAATGGACAAGTATCATTTTTCTGGCGAAAACATGTGTGCTACCTTAGTTTAACATGTAGGTGAGAATTTATTCCAGCCTTCAAAACTGGGTACAAGGACATTCCAGTTATGTGGGAAAAATCACTTACAGCCAAGTTGAAATGTTACTCAGTCTTTCAGTCCTGCAGGGCCGGACTCCCACATGGGTCCCAACCTGTATGCTGGAAATCTTTTGGCTTTGTATGTTAGCACTGACAACTTTGGAACAGATCCAGTGGAATCAGAAACCTTTACAGGCACTGAGCTGTTGTGGCCTAACAAATGGTCTTGTAATGGCACCAGTCAGAGCTCAGATATTCAGCACTGAAGGCAGTGACATTTCAGAGACCTTCTGGAAGCTAAAGCAACAGCTTAAAAGAGCAATTATCTTATGCCACCAGACAAATATCTGACAATTCTTAGGCTTTAGTGACTTTGACCCAAAAGACTATGGTTCATTATGATGTCAAAATTAGTAGTCTTATTTGATATCTAGTTCAGACAGATGTAGGTCAGAAAACGTACTTAGTTAAAAAAAATTATCTCAGCACAAGGTCCAATAGTTACTGTTCTGAAATGGCTACAAAGTCATCTAATTAACCTTTACAAAATAATAATAGCATCAACTCTGTGTTGCATGGATAGACACAACCTCTTAGTGAAAAACATTGATGCTGGAGACAGGGATGCATCAGTATACAGTTGTCACTGGTCACCAATGACCCATTTTCAATTTTTGTTTTATATCAGAAAATATGGGACGTAGAAATAAGTGCTGAAAACATGTAGAAGAAAAATTCAACAATTTAAAATGTTGGAAAAAGCAAAAACAAACTGTGAAAAAAAGGCGTCAAAAACGTCAGAAAAAAAGTGTTTTTTCAAGGTTGACAGGAAGACGACACAAGGGTTAACCAAGTTGGTCAACCAAATGCTATGAGTCACCTAGGCATAACCATAAAAAAATGTTTATCATGCATTTCAGCAGCTATTAAACTATCAGACTATTGCTCTACTGTTTGTATTGTTATGTGTTTTGCTTTTGTTCTAATCTGATTAAAATGTCTATAACTGTCAGGGGATTCTGTCATTTCTTGCTGCCTAACTGCCCGATGGGTTAATCCACCATATTGGAAAGCCTCGTATATACACACACACACACACACACACACACACACACACACACACACACACACACACACACACTCACACTCACACACCCCAGTGTGTGTAATCCACAAGATTTTCGTCTCCTGGCCAGCCACCTAGTTAGCTATCTTTGCAGTCTGCTCACACACACCCAACCCTCTCCTTTGGACAAACACAGCAGTCTCCTCTGTGATGGATGTGGAGTCTAAGTGCCACCACTGTTTTTAGCTTTCTAAATATTTCTGCTCTCACACAACCGCCTCCATGAGCTTGACACTGGCTTCTCTGTTTGGCCTCTTTGTGTGCATATTTGCACCTGTTCCATCTGTCTCTCCATACATCACGTTCCTTTTATTTCTTTCTTTTAGTTTTTTTGCCATTTGTTTTCTCTCTGTGTGTCTCACAGAAAATCCACTGGAAACGTATTGAGGGAGCTATGCTAATTTCCCTACAATTGTGTGGGTGAGGAAAACATATTGCCTGTTATGGAGAAAATGTGCAAGCATACACAATACCATGCATATGTTTGCGGGCATCCCATATGTTAGCGTGTTCCTCTGTATGTAAATGTATTCTGCATGCTCCTCTGAGATCAGCGAGTTTGAGTTTATTATGGCTTAGATGATGCAGCATTACAGGAAGCCAGTAGTGCCAGACATGGTGCTCTCGGTGGCCCTTTTTCTGAGATTTGTTAGAATAAAGATTGGGATCTATTGCAGAGAGCAAGCTGGCCGACACTCTTGCAGACAGGGAGGGAGGGAGGCAGGTTGAAGAAAGGTTGATGTATAAAGTTTTTTATGAGGCTGAAGAAAATGTAAATTCTAAAGCTAAAAGAAATCTTAAATTATATGCAACCACACATGGAGGTTTTCTGTTAAGAGACCAATAAAAGTCACACAAAATACAACATTAATAAAAGGTTTTAAATTAGTGGGACTACTTTTGTTGCATCAACAAAAAGTGAAGGTTACAGAAGACTGTATACTGCTAAATGTCACTGTGCATAGGATGGATGTGTGGGTTGCATATCTGAAATAAACTTCTGTATTGTATAATTTATCCCCAACCGTACATCAGTACTACAACATGACTTGTATATGGGGCCACTACAACTCAGCAAATGTGCAACATCCATAAGTGCAATATCTCAGCAATTTTAACTGTTTGACATGAGTCAATGCACCATCAAAATTGCTACTTTAATTTCATTGTACAGTTATACACTGACAATTAAGGAATTATGTTCTAATGACAGCAAACTCCCAATCCAATCAGCAATGATATCAGCTACATATGACATAATGTATTTTTAATTGACTGATAATGATTATATAAACCAAGATAAAAAGATTGTTTGATTTATACCCACTGTGCTCTGGCTACATCAGTCATAAGGGACATGTTGAAACCAG